>WBNH01004945.1:16738-62460 GCA_013401255.1 Urocolius indicus
GGGTGTGGGGGGCACAGGGAGGGGCACACAGGGATGCTTTGAGCACTTAAGGAGCAGAGAAGGGGCTGGCACTGCTGCAAAGGGCTTCTCCCAGGTATTAAACCAGATCTCTATCTAAATATAATATATATTTGCACCACTCCTGTGTCTGGTCTGTGCAGGGGAGGGTGTGGGGGGGGTGTCTGGTGTGAGGGGGGAGGACAAAGCTGGGACCACAGGGCTGATGGGGAATAGTGAGTGGGCTTCCCCCTGCCTCAGGGTGTTGGCAGACACCCCTCAGCCCTCCTGCCTGCACCTAGAGTGGCAGGGAGGGAGCTGGAAGGAATCTCCCCTGCCCTAGGATGAGGGTCCAGGGCTTGGCACAGGCTCCATGGGGTGCAGGGGATGCCCAGGGCTTAAGGGGTAGCTGTGTCCCATTCCCAGGAAGGTCAAGGTTGTCCCTCCCAACTCTGGGAGGTCTCAGGGGGCTTTTTGGCAGGTTGTTGGCCAAGGCCTTTGTCCCAGGAGGCCCAGGTGAGCTCTTATCTCTGCTCCCCACCCCATGGGCCTGTTTGTGGGCTTTGTTGGTATCTGGGCTTTGCTCTTATCAGGGTGAAACCGACCCATTCCCACATCCCACAGCCAGAGGGGATGACCCTGCCCCACATTCACACTCCAGCTCCTCCGTGTGCCCCCCCTCAGCCCCCCTGGGAGGGGTCAGCCCTGGCTCTTTGCTGCCAGATAGATTTGGGGGAGGTAGAGGGGGGTCCGTGCCAGCTCCTATCCGGGTGTGGGGGTGTAGGGGAGTGCTCAGCCCCACACCTGCAGCACCCAAAGCAGCTCGGCTCTGATGGAGGGATGGAGATGATCCTGCCCATCACCTCCCGCTGCCCTTTGTGGCACAGAATAGAGGAATAAAAGCTCCTGCCTCTGCCCAGGGGGCCGGTTCTTGTTGAGCTCCCTCCTGGAGCAGCAAAGGTGCTGCTTGATTTGGGGGTGGGGCTGTGCCTCCCCCTCCCCATCCCCACAGCTTTGCCTCATAAAGCAGCAGAGGAGCAGGGAGGGGGTTGTTCCTTCTGCTCCTCCTGTTGCTCTTTGCCCTATTCCCGGTGCTTTTTTTTTTGGCCGGTTCTTGTGGTCGGGGTCCAGTTCCCTGGGGATGCTGCATCGCCGCCGGGGCTTCAGCGTGGAGCTGCAGCACAGCCGTGGTGAGTCGGTGGTCGTTTGGGCTGTGGCAGGGATCCTCCTCCCCCCAAATAGCTGGGAAGGGTCTTTGAGGGGGGGGGAGGAATCTGGGCTGGGTTAAAGGGGAGATCTCCTTCTGCTCCGGGGTTCCCCAATGTGTGAAGTTGGTGCTGGAGGGGATGCTGAGGGATGTCTAGGATGGAGGGAGGTGAAAGTGGTCTCTGGTGGGCTCTAGACCCCTCTCGATTTGTGGTGTCTATGTGAAGAAGCATCTATTGGGGGGGTACCTGGACCCCCTCCCCCCGCCTTCAACTGGTGTCTATGCTGAAAGTGGTCTCTAGGCTTCCTTAATTTATGGTGACTTTGCTGAAGGGGGGGTGTGGAGGGGTCTCTGGACCTCCTAAAGTTGTGATACTTTTGCTGAAAGGGGTCTCTGGGGGTCCCTGGACCTCCTAAAGTTGTGATACCTTTGCTGAAAGGGGTCTCTGGGGGTCCCTGGACCTCCTAAAGTTGTGATACCTTTGCTGAAAGGGGTCTCTGGGGGTCCCTGGACCTCCCACTCTGTGATGTCTATGCTGAGGGGGGGTCTCTGGGGGTGTCTGGATCCCTGAGCTTTGCCCACCCTGCAGAAACGGACCCAAGCTCCAGCTGTGCTGGGAATTCAGCCCAGGTTTTGCCTTTTAGCACCTTGGCTGCTGGGCCTGTGCCCTCATGGGTGGGTTGAGCCTGCTGAGTCCCTGCACGCAGCGTGTGTGGGGAGGGGGTCCCAGACCCATTTCTACGTGCCCCTTGGCTCAGGCCACACTGAGAACTCTCTGGGAGCTACCAGAGGGTTCTGAAGCTGGAGCTGAGGATGCAGAGACCTCAGCAGCTCCCATGGGGGAGTTTTGAACCTGTGTGGGAGCGGGGCTGCTGGCACCCGGCTGTGCCAGGGCAGCCACCCCACGCCATTGCTGGCATTCATGTGGCCACTGAACAGAGGGATTGTCCCCAGGACAGCTGCCACCTCCCCTCCTCACCAGCCCCTGAGTGCCTCCAGCTGAGTGCATTTGGGAAAGCTTGGGGGTCCCCTAAGTTGGATTTGACACCCCCCCCCCCCCAATCCCATCCCAGCACCAACCAACCCTCCCTCTCCCTGCTTGGGGTGGGAAGGCAGCTCTTAACCACCGGCCCAGCCAGTATCACCCATCCCAAAGCTTGGAGAGGAACCAGTTGGGAACCAGTCCTGTAATGAGGTGCCTGTGGATGCAGGGCCCGTGGGCTGCCGGGGCGGGTCTAAAACAGCAGCTCTGGGCTGAGCAGCCGCCACTCGGCTCTGGCACCCGGCGATGTGGGGTGGCTCCCGTGGCCTCTGGAAGAGGAGGTTCAGCTGCTGTGAGGAGTTTGGGGGTGAAGGGAGAGACTCTGGACAGGGTTGCCTATTTTTGGGGAGGGGGAGGAAGGGTTGGGTGGCTCTGCACCCCGAGCTGAGCACTGGGAGGGTGCCAAAGCTTTGCTTCGTGCTCTGTGGTGGGATGGTTGAGGGTGGGTATGTGCTGGCTGGTGATGCTGTGAGGAGCTGGTGGTCTCTGGAGATGGTCTGTGGTGGGCGAGGGGAGGATGGACCCCACACCCCTGGTGTGCCCTGAGTCGGTTGGCACTGAATGGGGGGATGAGGGGAGCAGGTTGAGGTGAGGATTGCGGGTGCTTCCCCAGGTAGCTCAGCAGTGTGGGGAGGGAGGATGGCATCGGGTGTGGGGGGGGTCTCTGGTCAGGTTGGGGTGGGAAGAGCATCCTTGGGGGAGGTTCAGGGAACTGGGAGGGGTGATGGTCCACACTTAGGCAAACAAGGACAGTGAGCACAGGGATGGGACCCCTCCTCAACCTGACCCAAGCCCCCTGCCTCATGTGCTCCACAGATGGTTCCTGGGAGCTGGCCGAGAGCTGCGTGGTGCCCACCTCTGCCAGCGTGTACCGGCGGCTGCAGGAGAGCCCGAGGGGGGTGCTGAGCTCCCAGGAATCCCCCTCACCACCTCCCCTCTCCCCACACAACCTCCCAGTCAGCGGGAGGCTCCTCAAATGCGAGTCGGAGGACTCCGGGGTGGAGATGGGCAGCAACGAGCACTCGCCCTCCACCCCGATGGGCTCCGACAGCAGCTTCTCCCTCGACGGCTTCACAGCAGAGAAAAACCCCCCGAGAGAGGCACCGGCGGCCCCCTGCAGCCGCTTGGCCAGTAAGAAGCTGGTTCAGGCAACCCAATGGAGCAGGAGGCAGAGGGTGCCCGGGCGCTGCCCTCGCCAGTTCGCCCGGCGCGGTGCCAACGTGGCCATGGCGCAGGCAGAGCCCCCCCGGGACCCCCAGAATGGCAGCGAGGAGGAACCCGAGGTGGGTGGGTGCTGGGGGGGAAAGGGGTGGGCTGAGGAGCCAGGGAGGAGAGGTTGGGGGCTGTGGCTGGTGAAGGGGGGGAGCGTTTGGCTACTCTCTGAGCTCTCTGTTTGCCCGCAGGCTGTGCCCGAGGAGGGGCTGCCGGTGCCGGGACAGGGGTTGAGGTACCTGGAACACGTTTGTCAAATGCTGGAGTGTGTGGCCCGGCTGCAGCAGGACAACCGGCTCCTCCGGCAGCGAGCGGCTGAGGTGCGGCGCGGCCGCCCCGACGCCACGGTGAGGGCCGGTGGGACACGGGGTTTTGAACATGGGAGGGATGCTCGGCGGGGTGGGGTGTGTGGAGGGGGGAAATGTCCCAGTTCTCAACCTCTGACCTCTCCTCCTTCTCTTTTCATCACAGCTCACTCGAGAGCTGGATCTGGGTGTGTGGAGGGGTGACGGGTTTCGGCCACGCTCCTGCTCCGACAGCCAGGTGCCGGGTGAGTGGGGGGCTGAGGGTCCTACCCACTGGGGCTCCTTCCCTCAATCCCTCTTTTCTCTCTTCTCCTCATGCCTTGAACTCCTCTTTCTCCCCCTTCCCTCAGCCCCAGAGCCAGGGCCGTGCCGCAGGACGTGGGGACACTCCACCAGCTCCCCCAGCCTGCTGGAGCCCCCCGAACCTGGGTCGGGCACCCCGACAGCGGACAAGGTAGAGGCTGGGGAGGGCTCTGTGTGTGTGTGTGTGGGGAGGGAGTTGTTGGGGTGAGATGGAGGGGAGGGTCCCTGTGGTTCCATCCCCCCCTCTCCTGACACCCAACTTCTTCCTCAGCAGCTCAGGGGGTCGCGTTGGGGCCGGGTGAAGCTGCTGCTCACCCGCCTGACCCGCCGCTCACTACGGGGGTCCCGCTGCAGGTAGGGACGGGACTTTGTAAAGGTGGGGGGGGTCCCATCCCTGTGACAGCCCTGGATGAGAGGAGCTGAGCTGCACCGACCGAGTCGCAACCCCACGGATGATCTCACACCCAACCCGGGGCCGGTCCCCGGCCTCACACTTTCACCCCTTTCCATCCCACACACTCCTTTTGGTCTTGTTTTAGCCCCCAAATAAAGTCTGTCCCTGCCGCACGGGCTCCGGGTGATGTGATGTCACCGTCCTCACCCCGCGCAGCGTCACTTCCGACGGCTCTTCCCATCCATTCCCTTCGCTTCAGCTCCCGGCTCCCAGCTCCCAGCCCTGGGGTGGGATGTGCTCTGGGGAGGGTCCCGCTGCCTCGGAGGGGATGAAACTTCTCCCCTTCCCTTTCCCCCGCTGAGCCGCTGCCTCAGGTGGGTGTGGAGAGGGGTCCTGTCACTGGGGGGATATGGGGGGGTGATTTCCCTTGGGGTGTAGGAGGGTTTGGGGGGGGGGTAGATGAGGAGGGGGATGGCTGTGGGATGCTCTGCTGAGGCGTTTTGATGCTGATGGAGCCCTTCACTGTATCCTCGAGTCCCATGAACGTGGATGAAGCTCTGACCAGGTACCACCCTTATCCTCTTCTTCCTCCCCTTATCCCCTTCTTCCCCCTTTGATCTTCTGCCATCCCTTGGGTCAGGTTCTTTCCCTTCCCAGCAGCACATCCCCGCCTCACCCTCTCCTGGGACCATCACTCCCACCCTCCCAGCTTGACCCCAACCTCCTGCATTCCCCCCCCCCCCCCAAAAGGTGATGAGTGCTCAGCCTCTACACTGGGACTGGCACTGAGGGGTGGGGGTGGGCTCTGGAGGGGGCTGCTCTGCAAGTGTTTGGGGCTTTCTGGTGCAAATTCACTCCTGGGTGATGCCATTGGGGTCTTATGAGCCTTGTTGCCCCCTCCTCAAGCAATGAACCCCCTCCCATCACCTCCCTCCACTCAAGGAGATGCTGGGATGGGGGGCTGAGGGCAGACTTAAGGAAGGGGATGTGTGTGCTCACTGCAGGGGGGGCATCTGGGCACCTGCCTCCCTCTTTGGAGCACTAAATACACCTGGGTGGGTCTGGCCTTGGCACACAGGACCCTTCCCTACCCCGTGCTCTGCGGATGGTTTTGGGGGGGTGTATTTGTGGCTCTCTCTTGCTCCTGTCTGCTTTTGTGTGAGCAAAGCCAAATGCTCTCTGCTGTGGTTCTCTTGCCTTCAGCCCCTCCTGAGATGTCAGGGAGATGCTCTGGGGGCTCTCACCCACCTCCTGGCTTCCATCCCTCCACCTGGGCTGGCTGGATGCATTCCCTTCCCCCCTCCCTCTTTGCTGGTGGTACCCTGAGGAGGATGATGTCAATTCTGCTTTCGGGGCAAGGTGAGGAGGAGGAGAAGGAGGAGGGAGGCCTGCTCTCAGTGCAGGAGCTTGTGGTGATGACCCCAGTGTCCCTGAGTCACCTGGAGCAAGGGAAAGCTCCTGAGTATCTGATAAAGCAAAGAGAGGTGTGGGACTGGCAAGGGTTAATTCACCCAGTTGAGAGGGAAAGCCCTTAGGGCTGGTGCTGATGTGGCTGTTGGCAAAAGCTGGCTGTGTCCCTTGGGGTCCCCAAGGGGGATTTGGGGAGCAAGGGGGAGAGCTGGGATGTGTCTGTTCAGGGAGTAAAGAGGCTGAGGTCAGGCTCCTTGGTGGGGAGTGGTCCCCAGCTTGGGATGGCCCCATCCCAGTGGTACAGGACCCCAGTGCCACCAGCATCCCTCTCCTCTGCTGTCCTGGAGGTCTGAGCACCCCTGTACTTCAGAGAACTGAGTCCTGGAATCTTCAGGGTGATGTGAGCAGCAGGTCATTATCCATTTCTTATTGCATCAGAGGGCACCCTTCCCTCCAGCCCTGACACAGCCCCAGCCCTGGCACAGGGCTGCTTGGCCAGGATAAGCTCTCCAGAAATTGCAGCAGTTTGCAGAGCTCAGGTGAAACTTCCAGAGAGTGAAATCCTCCTCTGGAGCTGAGGGCACAGCACAGGAGCTGGGCTTGGATGCAGGAGAGCCCAGGTGGGGTTTAATCCAGCACCTCCATGCCATGGAGCAGCCAGCCAGGAGGAAACATGCCCAATTACCCCCTGCAGGGTTGCCATGGCCTCTTGCCTGCTCAGGAACTGGTGCTTGGGGGGATCTGCCAGGGCTCAGCCCCTTGCCACATCACCCACAGAGTGTGGCCTCAGCTCCTGGCAGTTATATTTAGCAGCCCCTGCTCTGGGTCACCGTGGCAACTGCTCTCACTTTGCTTAAATGTGGTGGGCAGGAAGGAGCTGAGGGGTGAGAAGTTGCCCATACTGGGGCAGGGGGCTGCTGTCTGGGGCAGAGGGATGCTCTCTAGGGCAGAAGTCTTGCTTCATCTCACTCCAACCAACGCCACTGGGGACAGTCACCAGCCCCTATGTGACCTGTCAGGGCTCTGGTCCTTGTTCCCTTTCCCCTTTGCAGTCTCTCTGCCAGCAGCAGGAAGGTTTAATGTGGGGGGGGGGGGGGGGGGGGGGGGCGGGGGGGGGGGGGGGGGGGGGGGTGGGGGGGGGGGGGGGGGGTCCAGCTCTCTGAGATCTGCTGGGCACCTCTCCCTCTCATCCCCTGCTGTGGGATATGGGGGGTGGCATGAAGCAGGGGCCCATCTCAGGCTCCTCCAACCTCTCCCTCTGCTGAAATGTGTCACCTGAGCAGCCCATTCACCACCTTTTGCCTCTAAAGCTGCATTTCTTGCCCTGGGAAGCTGTTCACTCTCTGCCTTGCCTCTGGGAGAGCTGCTCCTTCCTCTCCCCCAGCCCCATAACACCTTCCATAACCTCACCCCCTCCCTCTCCAAGGATGGTTTAGGGGGGGGAAGTGGCTGCCCAGGGAGAGGGGTTGTATCCCCCTGGGGTCCCTCCCCGCCGTGGCAGTGGCTGTTGGGTGGCAGCAGAGGGCGGCAGCAGCTCGGCCACAGACTTTATTCACCCAGAAGCTGCGGGATGCTCCAGTCACCTCCAGCTCCTCCCATCTCCCAGGCTCTGCTCGGGGATGGAGTTGCCTTTCCCTTGTGCATCCCGTGGGATTTGGGGTTCCCCTACCCCTGGGCAGATGTGCAAACCCCCCCCCCCCCCCCCCCGCTCTGGTCCTGCATGAAACAGGATGGATGCTGAGTGCAAGCATCCTTGGTGCTGAGTGAGGGAAGTGCAGCCCTTTGGGCACTCCTTCAAGAAACAGAATGGGAAGGCTTGGAACCTCTCCTGGGGCAGGTAGTGGGCTCCTAAGGCACCAAATGAACAGCTCAGCAGCAGCAGCTCCCTCCTCCTGATAGAAAGGGAAGGAGCCTGGCTGGGATCTGGCCCCAGGCTGGATGTGGGGAGGGCTGGGGGAGGTGGTGCTGAGCCAATGCTGTGGCCTGGGAAGGACCAACAGCACCCAACCTTTTCCCCCATCCATTTCAAGCTCCTGCAACTTTGGTGCTTCCCCAGGTCACCCCTTGTCCTGGCAGAGGTGTGTGAGAGGGTGGGAATAAAGGCTCTAAAAAACCCTCCCAAATCCACCCCTGGAGAGGCAGGAGGAGGGGAGAGGATCTCCATCCCCAGCCCCTTGTCTCAGTCATCAGCCACGATGGACAGAGCCCTGAGCTCGCTGAGCTTGGCCTCGCTGTCCCGCTCCCTCTGCTCGTCGCTCAGCCCGGCGCCGTCGATCTGCGCCGTCAGCTCCCCGAAGATCTTGTGCATCTCCGTGTAATAAACCACCTGGAGGCAAGGGAGAGAGATGGAAGGGGTGAAGAAGAGATGAGAGGAGCTGGGGAAGGGGGAGTGTCTCTTTGCCCACCCTGCCCTTGCCTGTGTGGCTGAAATAGTTTCCTGCCATGTGTTAACATGAACCCCCCTCCTTTCCTCTCTCTCTTGGATTATTACAGCTCCACACGTTTTGATAACACTCTGCCCTTCTCTGCTGCCTTCCCATCTGGGGAGCTGTGTGTGTGTGTGTGTGTGTGTGTGAAGGGGATGCTGCTGCCAACCCCCAGCCCCCCTGACCCCTCAGTGCTGGTGGCAGCGGGACCAGCCTCTTGCCCACGTCACTGCTGAGCCCCTGCAACAGGTTTCTGTTCCCCATGGCAGGGGTGAGAGTCAAGCCTGGCAGTGCCCCATTACTCTGCATGAAGCTGGGGGGGGAGGGGATGGGTGTTTAATAACGTGCTAATTAGTAGCACCAATTAACGGCAGCAGGATGGGGGTCAGTGCAGGCAGATGGCAGCAGGCAGCTGCCACAGGCCCTGGGAGATGGGGGGGAAGATAGAGATTGCAGGGGCAGGGTGGTAGAAGGTCAGACCCTCTCCCCAGCTTGGGGAAGCTGCTGTGCCTCAGGGGAGGAGGGTGATGAGATGCCTGAGCATCATCCCCAGCTCTTCTCCCCTGGCTAGATGATGCCCCGTGGCACAGGAGGGGCTCAGGGGGTGCCTGAGGCTGGGCCCAGCAGCACCACAGCGACACACACACACGGTCTCTATGGAGACTGCCTCCCCTCATCTTCCTCCCAGCTCGTGTTTGTTTTGGGCAGGGCAAAAGGGAGGTGCTGGGGACTTACAGGGCCTCTGCCAGCTGCCTGTATTCCCCCCCTCCCTCCCCTGGGCACTGCTTTAGGGGGGCTGCTCTGAGGTCCAGGCTCCCCACACAGTGGGTGCTGAGTGATTCAGCACCAGTTCTCACTTATACAGGGACTAATGAGCCCCTAGGAAAGGTGTGAGAGCAAGAACTCTTCCACCAAATCACCCCAAACCATCCTAATGACCCCCAGGGAAGGTGTGAGAGCAAGAACCCTTCCACCAAAGCACCCCAAACCATCCTAATGACCCCCAGGGAAGGTGTGAGAGCAAGAACCCCCTCCCACCAAATCACCCCAAACCACCCTGCCCCAGTTCCCCTCCTCACCAGCAAGAGATGCTGCCCAAAGCTGGCCATCAGCACCCACAGCAGCATCTCCTCCATGTCACTGAGGCAAGGAAGAGCAAATATTTTGCTCTCTGTCCCTCCCCTTCCCTCTCCTTTCCCCACCACCCACATGCCACAGGCAGACACCAGCTCCCTGGGGGCCCAACAGGTCTCCTCAGGGATGTTCTTCTCCCCCATTGCCATCACCAAGCCCCTCAGGGTCAGGTCTCACAGGCACCAGCAACCCCCCACGCTGAAATATGGGTGAGAAAAGCAGTGTTGCTCCTCTGAGGTGGGTGCTGGGAGGGGAGGGGGATGATGGTGGGGAGGGGATGCACCTCCAGAGCCATGGTCAAAGCCCCCCTGCAGCCTCCTGCTCTGCAGGCTCAGTACTTTTCCAGCTATGGATACCATATGCTCCATATCCCCCTCCCCCCCCCCCCCTCCACCCCATCCCATCTCCAAAACTCTCCTTTGAGATAGAGCCAAATGCCCTGGGTCCACCTGTCCTGAACTAATTCTGTTTGGGGACACCGTGTTCTGCTCATTTTCTATAGATCGTGTTCATGTCAGCCCTACAAACAACCCTCCACCCTTGGGGTGCCTGCCAGGCCTCATGGGCCTGCTTCCCCCTCATTCCTGCCCCATCTTTTCCCTCCCCCACCTCCATCTCATTCCAAAGCCACAGGAGTATCACGTTTTTTTTTGGTGCTAGGGAAGGAAGTTTTTGTTCACACGCTCACACCAGCACCAACCAGGCTCCAAATCTCCCTCCCTACCCCCCTCCCCAATTCCCCTTTCATCTCTTCTTCTGGCCACTTCAAAGTTCCCCCCTCACCCCCACCCCACCAGCCAGGGAAATATTTGCCTCCCTTGGCTTGGCCCAGGCACGTGGGTGGACACAAGTATTTGGTGTTGAATGTTCCAGCCCCTTTGTGAGCTCAGGGCATGTCATTGCTGTCAGCAGCCACCCGGCCCTGGGGGCTGCCAGCCAAGCTGTGCCATGGGAACCCAGTGAGAAGGGCTTGGAGAGGGGTTCTTTGGGTTGAAGCCATAAAGCTGCTGCTCCAGAGCTGGTTTGAAGTCTGGAGGTGGCGGGGGGGAGGAGGGGGTCTTTCCTTTTTGCCATGGCAAAGCAGCTGGGAGCACGTGGAGTTCACAGCTCACTGTCCATCTGTGCCACTTGTGCCCCTTTAACACCAGCCAGGCTTGGAAAAAGCAACAAGACCCAAGTGTCCTTTTAGCACCTGGGGCCACCCTGAAGTGGTTTGATAAAGCAGCCACAGCTCCTGGCATGGGCAGAGCTGCCCCCAGCCTCTGGCTGCCCCTTTCTTTCCCCATTCTGGCTTTGTGCTCCTAGAGGTACCCAGAGAAGAGGCTGAAAATAGACATTCCAGTGAGTAACACGAAATCCCCTGAGATGCTAAATAAGCTCGGCAAGGCAGGAGAGAGAGAGAGAGAGAGAGATGTGGAAGCAATGGTGGGGTGAATGGGGCTGGTTGGAAGCCTGTCACTGTTCCTGTGCCTCCCAATCACCTGGGATGGTGTGATGAGGAGGAGGGGGACACCCCTATGTCACTGCTGCATCCCCCTTGGCTGCTGGGCCCTGCAGGTGAGCCGTGAGTCAGGGCTCCTGGCTGCTATTCCTGGCTCTCCACTGACTCATGAAGTTACCTTGGGCAACGTCACTTCCCTTGGCTGTTTGATTTCAGCCACCTGAGATGGGGGGGAAAGAGTTGCCACAGCCCCTGAGGAAGAGCTCCTGAGCAGGGGAGGAGCACAGCCTTAGCACAAACCAGTCATGAGGGGAGTGCTGAGCTCTCCTCCCAGCAGCAGAGATGTCAGAGTGCTGCTGCATCCCTCCCTGTAGCTGGGGGTGTTGAGCTTGGGGAAGAGGAGGCTGAGGGGAGACAGAAGCACTCTCTGCAGCTCCCTGAAAAGAGCTTGTGGGGCAATGGGGGGTCAGTCTCTGCTCCCAAGTGACAGGACAAGAGGGAATAGCCTCAAGTTGCCCCAGGGGAGGTTGAGATTGAAGCTGAGGAAGAGCTTCTTCCCTGAGAGGGTTGTTAGACACTGGTAGAGGCTGCCCAGGGAGCTGGGGGAGTGCCCAGCCCTGGAGGGATCCCAAAGCCGTGGGGCTGAGGTGCTGAGGGCTGTGGGTCAGTGCTGGGCTGGGACTGCAGCAGCTTCAAGGGCTTTGCCAACCCAAATACTTCAGTGATTCTCACCCAATCCTCACCTGCAGTCAGGCAGATGGCCAGTGAAAAAGAAGACAGGATTCCCAAGGAAGAAGAGGGTTCATCACCCACCTCCTCAGCATGTTACTGCCCCTGAAGCCCAGGCAGGAGGCAGCTGGCAGCCAGCAGCCAGCCCAGGGCTGTGGTGGCCAAGGACAGAGGGGCACAGGCGCTCTCTGCAGCAGGAGGGTTTCAAGGTCTCATCCAAACGACCCACCCACAGGGAATGGGCTGGAGAGGGTTTGCAGAAAAGGGAGGAAGGGCCAGGGAGGGTGGTTTGTTTTGTGGTGGTGGCTCCAGGGAGTCTGGGCTGGAACAGGGAGCCCCGATTGCTAAGGGAACAGCGAGAACAGCATCCCCAGCTCCCAGCCAGGCGGCTCCAGGGAGCATCAGCACCATCTGGTAGGTGAATCAGCCTGCAGACAACTTGCTGGCAGCTCTGTGGAGAGGCCTCTTCCCCCATCAACTCCCTTCTGAAACTCAGAGAGGTGAGATGGAACACGTGCTCCGTGCACCTCCTGCAGCACCTGGGTCATTGCAGCAGCTCCTTCCCTGCCTCATCCTCCACAAAGGGCTGGATGGGAACAGGAGGAGCACACGAGGTTTTGCCTCCCCTCCTGGCACTGGGTCAGCCCAGGAACCAGGGCATGACCTATGCCTGAGATACCAAAGGTTCAAAGCCACATTAGATCCTGGTAAGGTTCCCCTCCAGCCAGGGAGAAGGAAGAAGGAGGAGGAGCAGCACCAAGTCACAGAGGGAAACTGGAGGATGGAAATTCAAGCAGGCTGTGGTTTATTTAGGCCACCCCTTCCTGGAAAGCCTTTGGTGTGGAGATTACACAGAAGCCTCCTCTCTCTCTCTGTCAGCCAGCACATGCCAGTCCTATTTACCAAACCCCACTGAGAGCCTTCAGATGAGCCCTGAGCACCTTCATCACCTCCACACAAATCCCATCCCTGGCTGCAAATGCCAAGAAACAACGTGCCCAGGTGACAAAAAAAAAACCCAGCCATAACAGGCCAGTGGCTAACGTGTGAGTGAGGCTTGAGGTAACTTGGGCAGGCAAGGCATGGCACAAGTCACCCTGTGTGTGTGCCAGTGTCCCTGGCATGAGGCAGAACCCACCTTTGGATGTGGCAGCACCAGGTCCAACACTGACCTGCCCTGTGTCCCATCACCACTCAGTAACTAAACTCAGGCAGAGATGAATGGGTTTCCTGAGGGGAAAATGGGTTTCTAAGTGTGTGAGGAGAGGAGCAGAGGGGGGAAGGTGCCCACCAAAGGGACCCCTGGCAGAGCCAAGGCCACGTCTCACCTGCGCCCGCACCAGCGACTCGAAGCTGGGTTTGAAGTAATCGATGCGGCTGCTGTAGAACTTGGGCATTTCCTCCAGGAGCTGCTTGTTTTTGGCTTCAAAGTCTTCCTTCACTGGCCTCAGCTCCTCACGGGCCTGTCACAGCACAGGAGGGGCACTCACACACCTGGGAAAACACCCTGACCTTGGGCACACCTGAATGGTGGCCAACCCAGACCAGGGGCTCTGCCTTGGCCAAAGAGCAATCAGTAACTGGCCAACACAGCCTGGTGGGACCCAATGACCAGGTAATGGAACATGGTGAGACCAAATGACCAAGTAATGGAACCTAGTGAGACCAAATGACCAAGTAATGGAACCTAGTGAGACCAAATGACCAAGGAATAGAGCCTGATGGGGCCAAATGACCAGGTAATGGAGCCTGGTGGGACCCAAGTGACCAGATAATAGAGCTTGGTGGGACCCTGGTGATCAACAGAGCATGGTGGGATCCAAGTGATTGGTTAACAGAACCAGGTGGGACTTATGTGACCAGTTAACAGAGAGCAGTTGGGACCCAAATGGAGCCTAGTGGGATCAAATCATCAAGTAATGGAGATTGATGGGACCCAAGTGACCAACAGAATGTGATGGGATCCCAGTGACCAGTTAAGAGAGCTTGTTGGGACCCACACGACCAGGAAAAGGAGCCTGATGGGACTCAAGTGAGCAGGTAAAAGAGCTTGGTGAAAACTAAAGTGATTGTATGATGCTCTGGGTCTGTAACATCCCCACCTGTGTGTCATCATCCCCCCAAGCCTGAGGTTCCCAAGAGCTTCACCAGAGGCTCCTGTCCCCACCATCATTTTGGCCCGTGACCTTCAGCTCAGATTCTTTAAACAGCAGCGTGGGGAGAAAGGGAAATGTCTCTGAGATGGTGTGGAAAAGGGCAGGAGGGGGTGGGCTGTGAAATATTAGAGCAGTTGGAGTCTGCCACTTAATCCCAGCACCATTCCAACGGGAGGAGGGGGGCAGGAGAGCCCAGCCCAGCTCCCTGGGACAGGCCAGAGAGATGGCACAGCCAAAGCCTGAACTCATCTCAGGCTTTGGTAGGGCTGAGGAGGCAAATGAGCAAATTCAATGCCTGCCGTGAAATGAGAAGGATTGAAACCTCACCCTCAACTCCCTCAAGCTCCCAACCTTGGGCTGGAGCTCACATGGGCCACCAAAGAGCAGAAGACTTTGAGCAAAGACACCACTGAAGTGATGCCACTTCCCATCATGGATGGGTTTGGGATTGCTCCAGGCTGGGGGGTGTTGAAGGATCTTTCAGATGGGGGAATTAGATCCCACAGAAGTTCATTAAAAAGGGGGCGGTGGGGGGGAAATGAATGAAAGAACTAAAACCTGCTTAATCAACAGGACAAAAGCACTCGAGTCTTTCCAGCCACAGCTTTAGGCAGCCAGGGCTCAGCACAGTAAGCTGCTTACTAGGAAATCAGAGGCTCCTTTTGTTAGGGCTGTCCTTTTTAACACCAAACTTAATTTTTTTATGGGGAAGGCCATGAGAAAACACACAGTGGGGGGAGTTTCTGATGGTAACTCAAGCTGCTCCTTTGAGGTTCTCCTGCGGGAGCAACAGATTTGGGGAGAATCTGGTGGTGTGGAGGGGGGAGTTGAATCAAATGAGTTAAAACACACAAAAATCATCACTTTGCTGAGATTGGGGAGAGAGAAAAGGATCTGGCAAAGCTTCCTCTTAACCAATTAGTGCAATTTACCGAGGTGAATTGTTTTTTTTGGAACAGGTGGCAAACAAAAAAGGCTCCAAACGCTCCTCACATCCAGCTGCTGGCAGCCAGGGAGAAACCCCCTCCCCTAAGGGCTGCCTCCAGTGCTGGCTGCCCCTCTGAACACCCCCAGCCTCTGTGGCTTTTACTCCATTGGCTTTTGGAAGCCAGGCCCTCTCCCTTCACTCTGAATCACTTTCCTGTTCCCAAACTGCATCTGTGGCAATTTCCCATCGCTTTTAGCTGCCTCTCCCTGTTGGCAAACCCTGAGAGAAATGCTCTTCCCCCAAACCCTAAACCACAACCCTGGGGTTTGGCCACTGACCCCTGCAGGGGATTTAGGTCCCTGAGCATCCCTTACCTGGTGCAGCTTGGCCAGGACAGGGCCAGTTCTCTCCTTCTCCTCGTATTTCTCTACCTTGGACTGCAGGCGCTTGTAGTCCTGCAGCGTTTGCTCCCGGCGCTTCACTGCCATGTTCAGGCTGGGGAACACGCTGCTGAACCTGGGCAAAAGGATGGCAAAGGCCTTGGGGGGGGGTTATTTTTTTGAGGGGAGGTTAGATATCTTGTTCCCATGCAGCATCCTCCCAACCCAAAGTCTCCGAATCATTCAGGGTTCGTAGCCAGGGGTTTAATCAAAGCTCGAGGCTGGAAGAAAGGATTGAAGTGATACAGAAAGCCTTGCAAAGCCTTTCCCAGGCCATGGGCTTGGACATTTTGGGGGGCTGCTGGGAGAGGTTTAATATCTTTGGTGGTCAATTCATGTGTCAAAGGGTGTGTTTTTAAACAATGGGAAGAATAAAACTCAAGCTGATCCTGCAAAGCCTGGTAAAAGCACTTGGAAGGTCTCAACCTGCTTCTGACTTGTGCCAGCCCTTCTGCTTATACCATTAGTTCTTTAACAGTCCCCCTCTCTCCCCTCTCTCTTCCAGCTGCTGTATTTAAGAACACAGAGAGCTGCTTTATGTGGCATGGAAGAAAACAAAGCTGTTCACTGAGCAAACCAAGAAGAGGAAAAGAATCAACTTCCCCCCCTCCTCCATCCCCATAGATCACCAGGTAATGTGGTATTTCCCCAATCCCATGAGCAGGGAAAGGAGTTGGATCAAAGTCCAAGGAAAAGAAACACAAAGGGCAAAAATAAAACCAAACTGCAGCAAGTTTTTTGCTCTTTTAGGGGGTTATTTCTAAGGTTGCCAAGCTCTGCCATACAGTGAGCTTTGGGCAGCTGAAGAGAGCAGCTTCTGCACCCCACACAGAGGGATTAACAGGGAAGATTCAGATTATTCCAATGTGTTAGAAACCCAGGCAACATGAGCATCTGAGAGAATGTTGCCTGAAGGAGCCAGGAGAAGGAAAGCCAGAGACTGGAGTGTTGCTCTGGATACCCCAGGTTTCAGGTGTTGTGCTGGGGATGGGCTGTGGGCTCCTGTGGAATGGCTCAGGCTACCTTGGGATGTAATAAAGGAGTATCCACAAGTTACAGGGTCATTCTTGGGGTGGGGGGATGATGATGATGATGATGAGGCCAGGAAGTGGTGGTGAAAAAACAAGTCTCAACAGCCTGGTGATGGTTTCTCACCTCTGAGAGGGGGAAACAAACAGCTTTCTGAGCTCTTTAAGTTGCAGGAGAGCAAAAGAAAAAAAAGCCAAAACAACCCCAAATCAACTCTCCTTGAGGCTGGGGGCCAAAAAAAACCCCAGGAAACCACAGAGCTCACTTTAGGATGGTCACTTGCTGTGGATGGGATCAGGTGCAGGGCTAAACCAGAGGCATTGGTGTTCAGCTCCCAGCCCTTCACAGCCACTCCAGCCTATTACAAGCTCATTTTCCACCCTGGAGGGTGCTAATGTGCCAGCCCAGCGGGTGCAGAGGCAAAGCTTTTGTCCCTGAGCTTTGCCAGTTTGCAAAGGGCAGAAGAGGGGGGAGGGAGAAGGGGAAATATTTGTTCTCAAGCATTTATGTTCAAGCATTTGTGCCTCAGCCTTCGTGTTCCAGCATCCCTCCAAGAGACCAGGGACCGTGTTGCTGTCATTCTGCTGCTCTAGGATAAACCAGGCTGGGCTCTAAGGCTCTTGTGTTGCTCACCCTGTTGTTACAGTCTCTCTGAGCCAGATCATTGCAGACAGGCTATCGAGGACCAACCTGCAAAAGTCATCAGAGAGCTGGCCCAGCGTCACCCTGCCGCCAGCCGCCCGCGCCCGGATCAGATGCTGCTGCCCTCACGTTGCTTTTTATGGCAACTTTCACACCCTGCTCCCCATTATCTTTAAATGCCACAGTGCCTCGAGGCCCCTGGCCCAGCTGGGTGCTCCAAGCATGGATTCAACCACCCCCTGGGCTGTGGGGCTGCTGTTAAAATACCTCTTCCCTCTATATAAGGTCCAAAAATACGCCGGGGAGAGAGTGAGGGAAATAGGGCTGAGCAGCAAGGGCTGTGTGGAGGAAGGGAAGGGGGTAGCCAGGTTAAGAGGGCTCCTAAGAGCAGGCCAGGCCAGTAGCTTGTGCAGAAACTTCTCCCCTTTACTCATGAGGCGGTGATGAGCAGGAAGGAGCCTGACATGGCTCAGCTCCCTGTTATATCCCTGATGGGAGGATTATCCCCACCCGGTAGTTGTCTCAGTGTGCTGGTCCATCTTGGCTGGAGGAGTAGCCCCAGACACTGCCAGTGTGCCAATGTGGCTCTCTCTGGGAGTCACCTGGTTTCATTTCCAAGCAGGATTAGCTCAGCTCAAGGAGGGAAGGCTCCTCCTTCCTTGAACTGCTCTGGATTGAGGTGAAGCTGCTCCCAGCTCCTGGAGGAACAAGTGATTCCCCTGGCAGCTCTGAAATTCCTCCAGAGTTGAGAGAGAAGTGAGTTTCTTGCCCACATTGGTGTCCTGCCTGAGTTTTTTCACAGAACTATGATCCCCAGGCAAGGGCCAGGGGTGGCAAACACCCCTGAAGGGTGACAGGGAGAATCAGGCTCCCACCACTGCCAAGTTATCAATGTGTTCTGAGCAGCACCAACAAAAAGCCCCACAGCAGATGTGTGCTGGGATAATACACCCAGCACCATCCTGCTCCTTACACTCCCCTCAGCCCCTGTTTTTGTAGGGGATGAGAGGCTCTGACAGCCACAACCACTCACAAATCCCTGGGACACCCTCCCTCTCTGTTACTCAATACTTGCTGGTTTTATTAGCAAGCAAATTGAAAGTGACTTAAAAATGTAGTGCCAAAAGCCCAAGGTGAAGGTAAAAGAGCAGCACGGGGTATTAAGAGCCCCTGGAACCAAAGCAGCTTGAAGGAATAAGCTGCTGTTGTTCCCTGTCACTTTTTAGGCAAGGCTGCTGAGAGGGGATTAGGGTGCAGGCAGCTTAGGAGGAGCAGGTGAGGGGAGAGACACAGGGATAACTCAAAGAAAACACAAATTACTGTCTCTCCTCTGCTGTGGTGGGGGTGGGGGAGAGGAGGAATGTTGGGGTGAACTCTTAGGATGACACTTTAGCCTTGGAGGAAGGAAAAAAAAAAAGAAAGAGATATCAATCACCTGATTCTCTGAATTATAAATCACCTTGGCACCTTGTCTCCACACCAGCCTCCCTTCAGCTGCCTGTAATTAAAGGACAGGGCTGGAGAGACACTGCCAGGGAAGATAAAAAGTGGCAGGATCCCCTGATTCCGTTGTTAAGTCAGCTCAGCTGACAAGGCTGGGGCTTGAAAACCAAAAACTTGTCTCTTTCTGTGGTGGGAGGGAGCTGGGGAGCTCAGGGAGCAGGGATGCTGAAGGAATGGGACCATCCCATCACCTTCTCTGCCTGCACTAAGGGCCCTGAGCAGCCCACCTTCCCCTCTGTCCCCTGAGGCTCCTTCCAGCCCTCCTTTTGAGTGCCAGGCATGTGAAAGAGGTGCTGGGCTGTTGACACAGGGGGAAAAACCTTCATTCCTCCCTGTTTGCAAGAGCTCTCATGAGCTGGACCAGCCTGGCATGAACACAAGGCCTTACTTTTGGGTAACAAAAGGGATGGGGAAAGGGGAATAACAAGAGCTGGGGAAAGAAAACAATGGGGGGATGAGCTGAGGAGGAAGCTGGGAGAGGCAGGAGGCTGGTGAGGCTGAAGCAGCTGGGCTGTGCTGTGCTAGGGGATGCCTGCCATTCATTCCTCAGCCCCTGCCCACACGTCCGTCCTGCGCCCAGCCACCCACCAGGAAGAAGGGAAATTAAAGCCAGCGCTTCCGAGCCCAGCGTGGAAGGAGCAGAGGTGAAGGAGGGGAGGGCCAGCAAAGCAGAGAGCTGAGGTGGGGAATTAAGGCTGGGAGAGGCAGGGCCAGGCAGCCATGTGTCAGCTTTGGGCACCAAATCCTCATTAGGGGCTTGTTAAGGACATGAAAGCGGCTTTTCCAGCTTCCGCTGCGCCGGGGCCGCCGCTGGAGCCTTCATCTGCTTTGGCTGCTGCAAGAGGAGGAGAAACTCCTTTGGTGTTGAGGTGAGGGAGCGCTGGCTGCCCAGGGAGGGTGTGGAAGCCCCTCCTCAGGAGGTTTCCATATGGTTTAGCTCAGTGATGGGCTTGGCCGTGTGAGGTTAGTGGTTGAGCTCCGTCTTACAAGGTCTTTTCCAACCAGAATGGTTTTGTGAGTGCTGTGGCTCCCTGACTGAGGAGAACCTGCTTTAACAGCAGGTTGGGCTGGATGAGCTCTGCAAGCCCCTTCAAACCCCCACCATGCTATCACCCTCTGATCAATCTGCTGCAAACAACAGCTCCTGGATTTCACCTCTGAGACCTTCTGCTGGGCTGACACCCAGCCCTGGCTGCACCCAGCATGGTCTCCCCTCATCACCCCCCTCCCTTGGCTTTGGTGGCAGAAGCAAGCCTGTGCTCCAAGGGGAGGCTACAGACAACGACACCAAGGAGGTTCAGACAGATAAAGTTTGTTAAACTGAAGCCCTGTGGCACTGAAAATCGGCTCCAAACACAAAAGGCTTTAAAGGCCAGGAATGTCCAAACCACCTGGCTCACTCAAGCTGCTTTCTTCCTTCAACACTACCACACAATACCTAGTTCTAAGAGCACAGCAGCACAGTCTATCCCCAGATCCAGCCCATACACCTCACTGCTCACCCAAGCCAAGAACTGCAAGAGTGAAGTAAAAACCAGCTGTTTCCCCCCCCCCCACCCCCCCCCCCCTTTCTCCTTTTGCCCCAACTCCAGCAATCTGCTGTGAATTTGTGCAGGCACCTCCCAAAGAGGAGAGAGCAAACTCCTCCTGCCCTTTCCCAGACACCCCAGCTCCTTGCCCAGCCCACACACTGAAATCTGCAATATTCTCACCAGAGCTTTTGCTCCTTCCCTGAAGTTAAATGAGGGATTGTCAGCTCAGGGATCCGTGGGGCTCCAAAAGCAAAACTCTGCCTAACTCTACATCCCCAGCAGCAAAAGGACTGAAACAATAAGAGCCTCCCCCTCTCTCTTCTAAATGAACCACTGCTTTCTTCTATAGGGTTTAACAGAGTCTCTGAGACTTGGTCTGAAATTCTCCTCCCCCTGGACAATGGAGTGAGGCTTTTACTGCACATGTGCCTCTGATTACAGTGTATTACCACTAATGATCATTTGCTTGGATCATACTTATCTGTTTCTTTGGCTAATAAACTTAGCAAAGACCACCAGTGAAGATGTAATAAAATGCAGCTGTTGGAGCAAAATAATAAAAAAAAAAAGCCTTTTTCTAGGTCAAAGCAAGTTTGGGGAGAGGCTACAGAGGGCTGTCTCAGTGCAGGGAAGCAATACCTCACTGGAAATAAGAAGAGCTCCTCAAGGCAGCTTTCATTAATCTGAAACTTTCATCCTCCAAAACGTTGCTGGGCTTTCTCTGCCAGCAGGACATGGGGAGGTGCAAGCTCTGCAATTTCTCTCTCTCTCTCTCTCTCCTGCATCTCATTAGGGCTCCAAATGGACCCTTGGGCTCCTCAGCAATGTTCACGGCTGCAGCACTCTGCTGTGCACGTACCTATTCATGGGGAGTGTGTGGGGGGGGTGGGAACAGGGAAGGGATGGCAGCTTTTTTTTCCTCTTGCTCAGAGTGGAGATGCAGCCATGAAACATTAAGCTGTTTAAGAGCACGTGGCAAGTGCAGGTGCCAAAGGGCAGGGAGAGAAAAAGAAGAATCAAGCCATGTCCAAGTGGAAATGTAGGAAGTGCCAAGGCTGGAAAGCAGCCAGTAAACACCCTGATGTTGAACTAAGGGCTAAGGGTGATGGTTGAGGAGTTGGGGTGAAATGAACCTCCCAGGGCTTGCATAAAGGAGAAACAGAACAACTGTCCCCCTGTCCTGCAAGAGTTTTTCTCCCTGCCTGGGAGTGTTCCTGTGCCCCTTGCTCCAGGGGAACCTGCTTTAGCAGAGGGTTGGGCTGGAGGAGCTCTGCAGGGCCCTTCCAGCCCCCACCATTCTGATTCCCTACAGATGGAATCAATGGGATCTGGTCTATCTGCCTCCAACCCAAAGCAAAAGGGATCTGTGCTGCAACAGCAACGAGAGCATCCAGAACCAAACACAAAGGCAGAAAGAGACGTCAGAGACACAGAAATGGCTTTGTCACCTCGAATTAAGGGCTTTGTGCGCTGCCCAGGGTTTAAAACCCATCCTTCCAGGCTTGCAGGGGAGGGTATTCTCCTTCATTTCAGCAACTACCATGAGTTGAAGGAAACAAAAAAGCCCAGAACCCCACCAAACCCATGAAGATTTCAGAGACAAGAGCCCTCCTTCCAATTGGAACAGAATGCTGGAAGGAAAAGTTAATGTATCTTTCATGAGGACAATCTAGATAATAAGCAACACAATTCCCCTGCATCAATCTGGCTGTTTGGGGTGGGCTTTTTTGTTTGTTTCCTTTTCTTTTTCCCCTCCTCTATATAATCTTTCTGCTGGTGGCTGAAGGACTCAAGGTAAAACTGGAGTCACCAAACATCCCCCAAATGGTTAGAAACAAGCTGTAACCTCGATGAGCTGAGAGCTCTGTGTTATTTGACTTTCAGATTGAGGCAGAAACAACAACTTGAGTGAAGAAAAAAAAAAAAGCCCACCAAAAACAAAACAAAACAACAAGGAGGAAAAAAAAACCCACCCCCCACCTCAAATCAACCAACCCAGCAAAGCACCCAGTGTCAAAGCTGAGCTGGAGCTGTTGTTGAGCAATTTGCACCACTTAACTGTCAGATTAAGGTAATTTTGTTTGCTTTTTCGCCTGCTCTCTCTCTTCTCCTCACAAAATGGCAAATCTCAGGGTTTCAGGAGACAGTTCAGCCACTGAAGCGCTCTGGGAATGCTGAGGGGGGTACAGCCTGTGACACTGGTAATGGAAATGCTGCAGACATGGAGTTGGGGAAGGGGGGGAACTGAACCAGGTGAGAGACCCCCAGTGACAAAATCAAGGCACAAGTGAGGAGTGACGCACAGTGAGCAAAGAGCAAGGGGGAAAACACACCACCTGCAACCAGAACGATCCTGGAACAGCTCAGGCTCTTGCTCTCCTGTAAGGAATTCTTTCCAAGCCATGCAAAATGCAGCCAGGCAGAGTTTGGGGTGAGACCTGGCTCCATCATGCTCCCTGGCACCTCCCCTCCACGCTTGGCCCTTCAGTGAGCTGAGGTTTGTAGGATGTGCCGCAGGGTCTGAGACATCCTGGAGGTTGTGCTGAGGTTGAGGGTCAGTCTCTGCCCCAAGTGACGAGAGGAAACAGCCTCAAGTTGCCCCAGGGAAGGTTTAAAGTGGAGCTGAGGAAGAACTCTTTCCCTGAGAGGGTTGTCAGCCCCTGTGCCAGGCTGCCCAGGGAGCTGGGGGAGTGCCCAGCTCTGAAGATATCTGGTAGCCTAAGACACAAGAGACTCTGCTCAGTTAAATCATCCCACCTCTCTTTGCCCCAGCTGTAAAGCAAGGGGGATGTAATTTTGTCACAGGGATGTGAATCTACTTAGGAAGGGCTGATTTGGAACCTGACAGTGTTCCTTCTGATGATACACACCCCTGAAGCACAGGGCTATGACAAACCTTTGAGAAGGCTCATGAGACAATGTGGGTACTTACTTCTTCAAAGGCTCTATGACTGTCTTTTGGATCTGATTCACCTGTTGGGAGCAGAAAGGGATGGTGATACGTAAGGCTTGTTGGAGAAGCCTGTTTGCACAAGGATGGGTGTTTTACACAGTGCCTGCCATAGGATGCTGTGGGCTTCTGAGCACAACCACCATGCCCTTCAACCCAAAAACCTTCTCCCATGGGCTCAGGGTGAGCTACAACCAGAGTCAGAAGAGTAAGATTATTAGCTCACGTGGGAAGCATCTTGGAGATAATGACAAAAAGGGAAAAGGGGATCTGCTTAGAAGCACAGCCTGGTCTCCCCTTCCTCAGCCAAACCCATACTCACCTTCTCCTGGTTGAAAGAGTCCATCCTCTTCATCGCTGTGTCGAAGGCTGTGACCATCTCCAGGAAGCTGGGCTCCTGCTCACACAGGGGGTTCGACAGCAGGTCTGAAGAGATTTTAACAGCTGACTTGGACATGGCTGTGAGAGACAGGAAAGGAAAGCAGAGAGGGTCATATCTAGTGGGACAGCCTCACTGCTGCACCTGCATCCACGCTGGGCAAGAATCAGGCCCCTGAGGTGAGAGTTAGCTCAACTTTCCAGGCAGATATTCACTGGTGGTTTGAGAGGAAAAGAAAGGAAGAGCCACCAATTCATTCAGGTAAACACTCAGGGAACTGTTTTTATACAAGGAGAGTGTGAAGCACTCTGATGTACGGCCTGTGATGTTACCAGAAATAAGCCCAGCCTCACAAAAGCACCCTTCACTTCAAAACATGGAGATGGGGGCTTCTTTTTACACATCTACTCTCGACAGACTATTAAGTGTCACTCTCAGTCTCACTACAGCTCTTCCACAATGAGGGGGGGAAAAAAACCCCATCACAGCCCATTAAGTCTTTCAAATGGCTTTACAAAAATATATAGTTGAAGTGGATTTAGTGCTGGTGAAAAAGGACCAGACTGACAGGATTGGAAGACGAGGTTTCTCTTTTCCTCTCAAAATAGGCACTGCACGAGCAGCAGAGACACGAGCTGCCTAAGCACCTTCCCTCAATGAGCTGGTATTTGCTGCCTGAGGAGACCGAGCCCAAAAGCCACAGGGAAAAGGCAAAGGCTGAAGCCTCTTCAGCCCCTTAGGATGCCATGAAGACATCCAGAAACACCGGGTCACAAGGCTGACAGGTTTCAGCTCCTGTGCTTGTTCTCCATCTCTCTCCCTACCCGAACGCTTGGTGTTCAATGGGGATGATGAAATCCCTGTGACAGGATCACTACAAAGGGCAGGAATGGCAAGAAAATAATGAAGAGGCAAGCATCAATATCAATGGGCATAAAGAAGCTTAAAAAAAAAAGCACCAAGCATTGGGTACTAAAAAAGGATGTTCTTTCTCGTCAGCACTGTTGCTGGAAGTTATTCACATCAGAAAGCCAGATGCCTGAGCCGTGCTACAGATGAGCTTTGGAAAGGCTCCTACTGTACTCCCTCGGATATTAGAAGTTAAAGTCAGCTGAATAATGGGGCTTAAGATCATAAATCAAGGGGTTAAACATCCTGATTTAAAGGTTACACACAATTATACAGAGAGCTCAGAAGCTAAATGGCTGCGAAGCTCAGCGCAGAGCGAGACGCCGGCTCCGCAGTAACAAAGCTACCGTGTCCCTCCATTAGCCAAACATGAAGGTTTTAGGCATTTAAACCTTTAAACAGATGGGACATAATCCATATGTGTGACCACATCTGAGGAAGGCTTTGTGCCAAAGTGAGAATGGTAGAACTCCTTCAGCTGGAAGGGAAAAAAAAAAGAGTTTCCCTTCGTAAAGGGAAGAGCTGGAAGTGAACTGCAGTGAGGAGAGAGGCTGCGAGCAGCAGGGCCACGCTGGGAGCCCTGAAAGCTCTGAGTTCAGGCAGCTTCAGCAGGATTTTGGGTCAGGCACTTCCCTGAATCACTGAGCTCACCTGGACAGCTCTGAAAAAAGCAGCTGGAGTGGGCTTTGCAGCTCCCAAAGTGGCTTTGGAGAGGATAAAGGAGAGGAGAGGAGAGGAGAGGAGAGGAGAGGAGAGGAGAGGAGAGGAGAGGAGAGGAGAGGAGAGGAGAGAAGAGAAGAGAAGCGAAGAGAAAAGTTTCAAACAAGAAGCACAAANTGTCTGTCTCTTGGGGTGGGCTTCAGGAGAGTCTGTACTGCACTTTGCTCATAAAGCCTGTGGGATGTGGCTCCAACTAAAGGAATTGATTGTACAGAGCCACTGCTTGTTTGAATCACAACAGACGTGGGGAACAGCCAGGCACACTCCAGAGAGCAAAAGTGCCACGAGGATCCACCGAGTTACCTGCATCTCCTTTCAAAGCAGATCTTTTATCTCCAACACCACCCTCCTGCTCTTTAAGATCACATTTTGCTTGGAAAGGGGGTGGGGAAGGGGGGGTCAGTCCCCAGCCCCAGCCCAGGGAGTGCTGCTAATCCCAAGTGCCCCGTTCCCAGCCACGCTGCTGCAGCTGCCAGGGGAGCAGCAGAGCCCCTGCAGCAACAGCTCTGTGCAGGAGGAGGAACTGGGCTCCTTCTGAGCTCAACCTCTTTTGTTTTTGGCAGAAGGGGGAAACTCCAGCCAACCAGGTCCAGTTTGCTAGGGAGTGTTTTCAGGCAGTGAATAATCAACCCCCCTCGGCACAGAGGAAGAAATAAGAGGCTGAGGAGGACACGACAACATCATCCTCCTTGGTTATGGGGGCTGAGTGTGGGCTGAGCAAGCACAGCCATCTCCCCTTGGGAAGGGGCACTGCCAGGTGAGGAAAGCAGGCAGCAGGGGCTTCATCAGATCTGCCTCCTTTCCCTTCAGCCACCCCTCAGCAGACCACACTCGGTCCCCTTCCCTTACACTCACGGTTTCATGCCTTTAAATGAGAAATCAGATCTTCCTGGATCTGGCCAAGGCTCATTTGTGACTCTGCCATGTAACAGAACGGAAAAAGAAAGTCCTCCCACAGCTCCTCTGGGACTTGAAATGCTCCATATAAACAACGCCCACTGCAAGGGAGGGGAATCCTGAACGAGGAAAATCTTACCCAGGATCCCTGAGAATGACCAGAGTCCCCAGAAAGGGCAGTTTTCACCCTGGAAAGGAGGCTTGGCACCACTGGTTGCTGCTGCCCTGTGTCATCAGAAGCTCCCAGTTTGCCATGCCTGGTGTGGCTCCTTCCCTCTCCCCTGTGCCTGTGTGAACTGAAGGTCAAGGGAGGTTCTCCTCTCCTTCTCCTCTGCCCTAGGGAGGCTCATCTGGAGACCTGTGGCCAGTTCTGGGCTCTCCAGTTGCAGAGAGATGGGGAACTGCTGGAGAGAGGCCAGTGCAGGGACACCAAGATGCTGAGGGGATGGAACATGTGTGTGAGGAGGAAAGGCTGCAGCCCTGGGGCTGTGCAGCCTGGAGAAGAGAAGCCTCAGCTCAGGGGACCTCAGCAACACTTGTAAATACCTAAAGGGTGGCTGTCAGGACTTTGTTCTGTGGTCCCCAGTGTCAGGACAAGGGTGATGAACATCAACTGGCACACAGGCAGTGCCCCTGGCCCAGGATGGGAAAGTCCTTTGGTGCTGAGGGGAGGGAGCCCTGGCCCAGGCTGCCCAGGGAGGGTGTGGAGGCTCCTTGGGGAGGTTTCCAACCCCACCTGGACACGTTCCTGTGCCCCCTGAGCCAGGGGAAGCTGCTGTAGCAGGGGCTGGGGGAGCTCTGCAGGGCCCTTCCAGCCCCCACCATGCTGGGATGCTGTGAGAGGACAGGGGCTGCCCAGCCTCAGGACAGGACACCTGCAGGGCAGATGTCACCATGCACAGGCAACTGTGGGCAGCACAGGCACAGATGACTTGTTTATTGCTTCCTACATCGCCCACTGCCACGGGGTGAAGCCAAAGCAAGTGGCCACCAAAGGAAGGAGCGGGGTTGTTCCTGAATGAGAGCTGCCAGCTCAGCAGTTCAGATGGGAAACACGTACAGCAAAGCCCCAAAGCCTTGTCCCCCTTTCCTTTGGCTTCAGTCTGCAACAGATGCTGGTGACCAAAGCAGGTGAATACTCATTGCTCAACCTCACCGTCTAACTCGAGAACTGGACTCACTACTCCCATTTAACTGTTGCAGAAAGTGAGGCAAAGAAAAGAAAGTGATTTCTCCAAGGCCACACAGCAAGCCAAGCTCAGGAGATGAAGGACCAAGCCCGTAGCACACTTTCTGTTCCCTCAGCTGAGATACATGCTCATGCAGATGGCCTTGTAACTAAGCAAACTGAGTGGGACTGAGATCTAGATTTGTTTTTCAGGCTTGTCACAGATTACTCATGTGATCTCGAGAAAGTCACTTCATCTCTTTGTGGCCAAGTTCACAGTCTATGTATCCTACAGTCACATACCCAAGTCTGCATCTGTGCTTTTCTTCATATCCTTCTGAAGTTTTTTGGTCTGATCTTCCAATCTGAAAGATGGGAAGAACAAGGCAAAGTCTGAATCTTGGAAAGAAACAAACCCGAGTGTATCATACGTGCAACAAATCATTTTAAGGGCTGAATATGCTGGCTTCTGTTGCGAGTTAAAAATACCCAGGCGAGGCTCTGTGAAGTTCAGTGCTGCTCAACCTCTCCTGCTTGTTTTCAGATGGTTTTCAACCTTTTCAAGTCAGTGATCTCTTAATTCAAAACTCACATCTCTTTTTCCCCCCCACCCCCTTCAGTCCTCAACACAAATGGCAAAGCCAAATGCTTCCAGCTGAGAAGTGTGAGCTTCTGTGACACAGGCAGTATGGTGAAACCAATATTTGTCCTCAGAGGTGTTGAGCTGTTCGGTGACCCTCCCCCCACGAGTTTCCCAAGCAATTTTACACACTTTTTAGAGCTGCCATAATCTGCAAACCTCAACCCCACTGCAAATAACTTCTTAGGATACCTTTGAACACCCAACCACCGGAGAAACTCTGAAGAATTAGAAATTACAGGGCAGTGGAGTGACTTGCTGGGAAGAATGTAACTGGGCTAAAAGTTCCTGGGGAGATGCAACAGGAAGGCACAACAGAGAAGTATGTGACTGGTCCTGTTTTACCAGTGTGGTTGATACTTACTGCTGAAGCTTTCCATATTCCCTTTCAAAGTCTCTCTCCACCTGTGGAAAGAAGAGATGGAAATCAGCTCAAAGAGTGGAAACTACTTATGCAGGGAGACCTGTCCTCAGGAAATGCCCATGTAGATTAGGAAAGGAAATGAAGTTGTGGGGTTTCAATTCTTTCCTCCAGACTCTCTCAGATCCAAGGACACTGCCCACTGTCTGTGTCAGCTCATTCCAAGGATGTCCTCCAGCACACCAAGCTGATGGAGTCAACAGGAAGGCCCTTAAAAAGCACAGAATTCTAACCTTCACCCTTCTCTTGTAGAGATCAAATCTGCAAGGCTGCAGCTTAGCATGCACCAAACCACCTCCCAGCACGAGTGGAGCTGCTTCTCCTCCAGCAACACGCTGCAAAGCTCGGTGGCTTCTGCCCGTGGCTGGCTGCCAGGCACCCACCCTGTCACTCTCTCCTTCCTCAGCCTCAATAAAGTGGGTTTTTTTTCTCTCCCCTTCTTCCCAAACCCCTTCAAGCCATTACTGAGCCTTCCAGCCTCTCTATTCTTTACCCCCTCAATATGCTTCTGGTTTCCCCACCGAAAGGACTGTGGCACCTCTCAAAAGGGAGGAGGAACCCGTGCTGGTGCAGAGCTAAAGAACAGCCTTCTCCTGATGCTACATCAATGACTGCTTCCTCCTACTTGCTCCCTGGCAGCAAATCTCCAGCGATACGAGATATTTTAAGGAACTTTCCCTTCCATGCTGACTGTTTTTAACACACACACTTTGAAACAGTCATTCCACACCTCGTCGACCAAATAAGCAAATGGATTGCGATTGACCAGCCAAGAGTAAATACACGCGCTTTTGTCGTCATGGGATCAGGACTGGGTTCATTTCTGTTGTCAAGCTAACCACGCTATTAAGGAAACAGTAACTGTTGTGAGCAGCCAGCACTAGAAGGATCCAAAGGTTTGTTCCAAACCTTCATGCTGCTGTCCTCAGGCTTTCAAAACCGAGCCCCATGCAACGGTGAAACCAGAACGTTTCACAGGGATGTCTGCTCCTCAATCAAAGCTGCTATTAAAAGACCAGGACGCGAAGATGGAGCCCAGTAATCCTGTTTTTTTCTCAAAACCTCCTTTTTCCAACCACCTTTTGGTTTTGTTTGCTCCACGCTTGACCTCCACAGCACCACGAGTTTCAGCCCCAGCCCCACCAGGCAGCTGTCCTCACCATCAGCTCCCACCATCCGGGGGCTGTGTGCTGGCTCTTCTTGTTGTCGAACAAAACCCAACCTCCAGCGAGCTCCAGACTCCCTTTCACTCTGCTAAAAATGGTCTCTGGAGAACAAGCAGTGTGGGGGCAGCTCACACGGCTCCTGCCTGGTTCACAGTTGGGCAGAAATCCGCAGCAGCTGGTGCCTGGAGGTCAGGTAACCAGCACACAGTCAAAAACCAGCCTCGGTTTCTATGGCTGTTCCGGCTGCTAAAATACCCAGAGAGTATTGCACTCTATTTATATGCCTGATGTGTGAATTGTTTTGGTTGCAAACCAGAGAGGGTCGGGCCACGGCTCAGAAATGTGTCCTTTGAAGGCTGGTGGCTGGGAGCTCCAGCCCATTTCACCTTCAGGAGGCTCTTGCTCCTTCTTCTTCTTCTACTCAGCAATCAGTCCCTCTAAGAACCAGAGAGTTTGGCCACGAGATGAAACTGCCCACAAAAATTCACACTATCTGCCCTTTCCCTTTTTTTCCCCCTCCTTTCATGATGAGCAAAAGACAATGAAATGAGAGAAAGAAAAACTTCTCCACTCTGCCATCTCCCTCCCTCCCTCCCTCCCCACTCCAAACACCTTCCAGGGCTTCTGAGCTTCCCCAAACCACTCGACCCGCTTTGCCCGTGCTCGAGGTGAATCTACACTTCAGCTGCCCGGCCTGACTCACATCTCCAGTGCCATCTATGCAGAGACAGCTGCCCAAGGATTGCTCTTTATTTTTCACGCCCACAGTAGCAACTGGCTACCAGTCATCACAGTCTGCAAAGGCTGATGTAGCCCTCCCAGTCATCGCTGCTCTCGTTTGGAGCTCAGATATACGACACAAGCAATGAGGAGCAGGGACCCTCCCCCCCATCCTTCCCTCCCCACCATGCACCAGAGAGATAAAACCTGCTCTCACGTGCTTCGAGATTTACAGGCAGCAAGGGCTGGAGGATCAGAGGCGTGCAAGGAGGACAAGCTGAGAGCAAGCCAAGTACATTTTGCAGAGCAGACAGTAATTCCTGCTCCCAGTAGCTATCATCAATGGCCACATGTCCCCGACACTTCCAGCGAAAGGCTCTGGGTAGGATTAGCACGTTAAAGAGTAACAAGAACAAGAAGTACAGGCAAGAAAATTACAATATCCTGAAGGGAAGTTTCCATAATATTAAAATAATCCCACTTCTCTGCAGCCTCCTTCTGAACACTCCAAAGCAAAAAACGTGTTTCTGTAGCTGTTTTAACTCCTAGGCAATACGGGCTGCTTTAATGCAAAGCTGCTGGCTTCTTATTTAAACCTACAGAAAGAAGGACGAGTCTCTTAAAAGCATGGAAATAAAACAACCTGCTTTTGGTTTTGGGGTTTCTTTCTTTTTCCTCAGGTATTTTTTGTTTGCAAACACTGGGCCTTCCACCTCTGATAACATCCCTCCTGCTTTAAGGGCAACAGCATAATCGACACCATGGTTACAAGGCAACGAAGCAAGACCAAAGCCAATACTACAAAGAGATGGAAATAAGGGACTGTGATGAACCTTCTCATTCCCCTGAGGTTAATTTCTTTTCCTGGAGGAGGAGGACTAGCTGATTTCTACATGTTCCAGTGGTCTCAGCCTCTTTGTGGGTCTTGGGGAAAAAAAGAGGAAAGCAAATGCTTGCTCCTCCCTCCTCTCCAGAAAATAGAGAAAAAAAGAAGAAACTCATATAATTAGGCCACAAATTCTGCTCTAACCTGGAACTGCTGCCATCCCACCCAGTCAGGGGAGAGTCCAGGCAGAATTTGGGCAAGTAACATGGGTGAGAGCAGAGCCCTGAGCCAAAGGCACGCTGTGGAGTGCAGGTGTATCTGGGACTTCACAGGCTTTCCCACCCAGCAAGCTCTCCAAACCCTCATCTAGCAAGGGAGCTTTTAATCATAGAGTCACTTGGGCTGGAACAGACCTTTGAAATCAAGCCCAAGCCCTCCCCTCACCCTGCCCAGCCCAGCACTAACCCACAGCCCTCAGCACCTCAGCTCCACGGCTTTGGGATCCCTCCAGGGCTGGGACCTGCCCCAGCTCCCTGGGCAGCCTGGCACAGGGGCTGACACCCCTCTCAGGGAAACAGTTCTGCCTCAGCTCCAGCCTCAACCACCCCTGGGACAACTTGAGGTCATTTCCTCTTGTTTTGTCACTTGCCTCCAAACTCCTGTCAGGGAGCTGCAGAGAGTGCTCCTGTCTCCCCTCAGCCTCCTCTCCTCCAGGCTAAATAGCCACAGCTCGCTCAGCCTCTTGTCAAGAGACTTCTTCTCCAGCCCCTTCCCCATCTTCATTGCCTGTCTCAGGAAAGGCACCCTAAAACGGGAAAAGGATGCACCTCTGAACTGCAGAGACCAGTTCCATCCCGTTGCAGACTGAAAGGAGGGAGTGAAAAGGAACAGAATCATTCAACTGGTGTCACTTGATTTCACCCCACCGGTTCTGTGACATTTACTCCATTATTTGGGGATTTCCAGCTCGCTGGTGGAGCCCAACGGAAAGATGCTGCCGGGCGGCAGCTGCAGTGGAATCCTCCTGCTCACCGAGCTCCTCCGTCCGACATCCCTGGGGAAGGCAGAGCTGCTGGGATGACTCAAGGAAGGGAGGCTTGGCAGGCATGCAGGCCCACAGCTCAGGTCTCCACTCCCCTGCCAAGCTGACTCACCCGAGGTTAGCCAGTGAGGAGGAGGAAGGCGAGTCATCTGAGTCAGCCCAGGCCGAGGGAGGGAAGAAGGGGTAAAAGCTGGGTGACACCAAGGGGCTTGTGCTTTGGGTTGTCCCATCCCCAAGAGCTGGCCAGATCCCTTGGCTGCTGAGCCCCACGGGGACCAGAGGCTGGCTCTGCTTCCTGGCTGCCTGCCCGCTCGGATAACCCAAGCCCTGGTGAAGAGCAGGGTACAACCTCGGGCTGACACAGATGAACTTCAGCGAGCTGGAGCTGCAAGAGAGCTCAGGAGACAACCCCAGCTCTGGCTGCGACATAACCTCTGCTCGGACCCAACTTGTCCTGGGGGTGGGAAGAACATCTCTGCTCTGAGAGGCTTCATTGCTGTGTTCCAGCAAGAAACGTCCTGCAGAGAGATGTAATTCTAACAGGTTTAACTCCTATCACTGGGCATTAGTTTAATTGGGCTGTGTGACTGTGTCCTCTGCAGCTCTCCTGACAGCAGGTCCCTCTCTGAGCATTAGATCCTCCCACCCGGCCCCTGGCCTCTCTGCAAGCCCGGTGACAGCTGCTCTTTTCAGGGGAGAGGAGGGGAGAGATTATGCTGTCTGGAATTGGATTTGCCCAGGTTAAGGTGGAAACAAAGCAGAGGCATGTCTGGGGGGGGGGCGGGAGATCACTTCAGTTCACCAGCTGATGTTTTCTACGGGGAGTTTCCTTCTACCTGAAGAGCTAAACTGTGCCTGACACCATGCCCTTCTTCAAAGGCTCAGAAGCGAGTGGGCATAGGGAGTCATGACTAATTCCCTCTGCAGACTAGGCAAATTGCTTTTCAGTACTCCTGCCGGCCTAGATTTGACACTAGCCCCAGCACAGGTTCATCAAGCAAAGAAGAAAGGCAAAGCCTCTCTCAGCAAAGCCGTTCTCCCCTCTCCTGTGCTCAAGTTACATGCCTCATGGAGAGCCAAATAAGTTCAATCCTAACAAATGCTGCTTTTTTTTTTTCCCCTTCCCCTCTCCTTCCCTTCCCTCCCCCTCCTCTCCTCTCTTCTTTTGTGGTCCAATCTCTGTGAGTGGGAGATCCTCTACCCGCAACCACTTCCCTTCTGATGGGCTGGGGATGCAGCCCTGGAGATGCTCCACCTTCCCACTTCCTGCAGCGGGTTCCAGAGCCCAACATCTGGAATATCACAGACCTCGGCTGCTACCACTTGTCCCAAATGCCTGCACAGATGGAGCAGCTCAGCCTGCAACTGGGAGGGAAAGCTGAAGGCCTGGAACTCTCTAAAAGCTCCAAAGCAGCCCCGTCACTTCCCCAGCACGCTGCTGAACGTTTGGCTCCCAGGGGAGATCCGTGGTTTCCTGCTGTTTGTTCTTCTTTGAAGAGCTGCACTTTACACTTGCTGGGAGCTTGTGAGGATTTGGGCTTCCGCTTTTCTGCTTTCCATTTTGGAGAGGAGCAGCAGCAGCAGCAGCATCCACACATGGCAAGTGGAAGCCAGTGAGAAACCGACTCTGAGCTACCGAGTTGTTGACACAAAAACTTGTTCTTCTTGGGGGAGCTGAGGAAGAGGAGAGAGGAAGGAAGGAAGGAAAGGGAAAAGGTCTGGAAGAAGGAAGGAAGGAAAGGGAAAAGGCCTGGAAACGCTTGCACTGATGAATGAACCTCTGCCTGAGGGATATTCTGAGCTGTTCTATTTAATACATACACACACACATATATATATATATATATATATATATAAGAGCAATGCCTGCCAACTGCCTCAGAACAGCACATACCAGCACTCAGGGAAAGCTCTCAGAGGTGCAACCGTTCATCTGCCTGGAGCCTGAGCTCCTGCTGCAGCTCAGGGACAGCTGATTTCAGCACAGCACAGGGGAGACAAGGTCCCTCAGACAAACCCTCCCGCAACAGCGACCGCGGCGGGCGCAGAGGGAAACCGGCGAGCGCTGGCAAGAGGAAACAACACAATCAGCTTGGATGTGAGAACGGGTGGGATGGAGACGGCCAAGAAAGCTGGCCAAGACACCCAAAGCTGCAAGAGCTGTTGGTTCTTGCAATACCCTGAGAGGACACAGGTGGTGGAAACACCGGGAAGGAGGCAAAAAAGAATCTCGTGGAGAAAAGCAAGGTGGGGGTCTCCTGAAAGGAGCAGGAGAAAAGACCTGAAGCTGCCTTTCCTGGAAAGAGGGCAGCTGGAGAGATGCAAAACCCATCCAGAGATGTGATCAGCCCTCGTCTTCATCCAGCTCCTGCCTGGCTTTACATTCTGTGCTGACAGTTTGGAGCCGTTACAGCAAATCGCTGCTCTCCAGCAGGAGACAACTACTGAAGCCTTTCAAATAAAACACCACAACCGAGCCACAGAGGGAGTGTCAGGATTTAGCCCTCAGCCTCCAGGGAAAATGTCATGTCCCAAGGAGAAACTGCCCCATAAACACACACACACACACACACACACACAACACACACACAGGGTGCCCACGCATCCTGAGGAATCAGCCACGATGAGTGGCCCAGGGAGGAAGGATCAGAGGTATCAGTCTGTTCAAGGCATTAGGTCACAGATGCTGTTAGAAAGACAAGGGCTGCACCACGCTCACTGCTCACTGTGCTCCTTTGAGAGCAGGTCCACAGGTTGTTTTGCAAGGACAGCTACTGTGAGGTCCCACGGCTTTCTTTTTCCACATGGGACAAAGGCAGAGAGCATCTGCTTCAAAGGAGGGGAAAATACCCCAGGCAGCTGCAGGCAGCAGCACTTGGGTGAGGAGTCTGAAATCCATGAGAATACAAAATGCTTTCTTAATTTGCTTTTAAAGCAAATGCTGTGCAGCACAAATTAATTCACGCCCGAGCACTAAAGCATCTCAGCTTATAAGCCTTTCTTTGGAAACAGTTATATTCAGCGATCTGAACCACTCCTCCTCCTCCATCTGCTCAGAAAGGATGAACAAACAAGCCATTGCTGAAAGAAGGAAGGAAGGAAGGAAGCCCGTTCAGCCATCTCCGAGGAAAACTGTGCCAAACCGAAAGAGCTCTTCCCTTTACCCACCTCCCCCCTTACCCCTCTCTATAAAAAACACCCCCCTACCTCAACAACAACAAAAAAAGCCCCACACACACAAAAAAAAAAAAGAAACAGATCCCAAACCAAAACACTCTCCCTGGTTGGGGCTCCCCCTCAACTCCTCACATGAGGAACCCAGCGCTGGTCACACGCAGCAACAGGTTCTGCTCGCTCCCATCTCCCTCCCACGCGCGCGCACACGCACACGCTCGCAAAATGGGACGAGTCAAAAGTGCCGGCTTGACTCATCAGCCACATGATCAAAGGCTGCAGCTAAAAAGGGGGAACTGGTTTACTCACTGTCTTGGGTACAATCTGTTTCTTGGGCTGCCCGATCTTGAACGGTATCCTGGAAAAAAGAAGAGAAGAGGGAAGGTGTAAGCGAGTGATATCGGCTTCAAACAGCCCAGCCCAGCCCTGCTGCTCTCGTCCTAAGGGATGGGTTTTTGGGGTGAGCAGGGTTTGTGTTGAGCTTGCAGCATCCCTTGCTGTCAAGTGTGTTTCCCCTCTCCAAGAACCAGTGATTCCCCCCTAAGCTCAGCACCTCTATCTCCAGCATGGCCCCTTCCCCACCTCCCCACTGAGGCAAAGAAGCGCCCCAGACGTGGCTGGGCTGCAGAACACGACTCGTTCCATGAGGAAATCCAAGTGGGAGAGACAAAAAAAAAAGATACAAATAATTAAAACCCCCACCCCACAACCCCAAAAGCTGACGATATTTAGCAAGAAGGTATTAAAAAAAAGCAACAAGCCAAGTGTCTGGAGCTGTGAGAGGCTTCAAAGGATTCCTCTGATACAACAGCTGTAGGAGCAGCTCACCTGCCAGCACAACAGCCTTCATTCTTAAAACCTGTTTACCACTGCTAGTCAAATGTGGGTTACCTGAATGACTTTCCCCCAGCACGAGCCAGCTCCAAGGTGAAGGGAAGTGGGAATAAAATCACACAACACATGTAAAGGTGGCTGGGTCAGATGGTTACGGCCACGCAGCCGCCCAGCAAGTAATTGGATTTCTTTCACCTATCAGTGTAAGAAAAAACCTACCCAGGAATTCAGCTGCTTGTTTAATTAAGTTCAAGAGGTGCTGCTTGGTTAAAGCATCTCATCCAAACTCTGCCAAGGGTTCCTGCAGCACGCTGCTTTCAGTAAAAAGACAAAACTGGGCTGAGAGAGAAAAGCAAGTGGGGTTTTTGTCCCCCCAGAGATGCCTGAGCCTGGAGCACGGCTGTAGCTCAGGGGTGGTGGCATCTCATCCCAAACCTGCCCCAGGAGCTTCTGAGGACCAAATTCCCACACTGCTACCCAAAATCTAAGCTAATGATGTGCATTTTAGGATGCTGCTTTGGCTGCTGCTCACGTCACCTCGGGCTTTTCTCAGCTGCTCTCAACTGCTCGAGCAGACGAGAGGAACCCCAGAGAACGTTTCCATTGGTGTCACCTAAACCCAGCTTGGAGGCAGAGGGAAAGTACTCAGCCATAAAGACGAGGCAAAACCCAAGATCATCCAACAAGCTGCTCCCTCCCACCCAACTCTGCTGCTGTTTTCCAACCAAGGGTGTAATTAGGCACAGGTAATGAAGGGGGGCTGTGACCCGTGTGTACGTCCCGAGCAGCTCGGGGAGCACAAGCCAACCTGAGTCACCAGGTTTAAATTTAAAGGGTGGGTTTTTTTTTTGTTTGTTTTGTTGTGTTTTCTTTCTAGAGAGCTTCCTGTTTATGGCTTCTTTGGTTAGACTGATATAATTTTGGATTGTTTAACCCTTTCCAGCTCCTGTGGCAGGCTCGGCAGCCGTGAATCACACTTGTCTTATAAACAAACCCTGGGCTGGTGTATAATTACCCTGTCAATAACTGGGGCTGTGGTGCCTTACAGGAAGAAAGCAAAAAAAAACCAAAAAAACCAACCAAAAACCCATCCCAAATCCTTTGTGTTTTCCTACATGGGTCAAATATAAACTAAAATGAGGCACTTCCCTCACTTTACAGGCACAGGCTGTCCCATCCACAGCCAGGTGCCGTCACTGCATGGTTTTGGAAGTGATGACATCGACCTATCTCGGTGGAAGGAGGAGAAAAAAGATGTGATCTTTACCCAGGGGAGTGAGTTACCCCCCTCTAAAAAAAAAACAAAACAACCCAGCTTCTGGGAAACCTCTGGCTGCACAGGGCCAAGTAGAAGGTTCAGGTTGGAGCTATTAAAAGGGATAATTAAAGCTGCACACAACCTTCTCCCTCTCCCTTGTCTGGCCAAGGAAGGTTATTTAGAGAAGCAACCCATCGTTGCCCACTGGCAAGCTGGGTTAAAAATCAAGACAATTCTGGTAATAAAAACAAAAAAGAGATGTGGGGAACAGGCAGGGCAAAGCTGTGAACTGAGGGGAAAGCAGTGGAGAGCACAGTGGGTCCTGACCCCCACCATCCCCTTACTCCAGAGGGGAAGGCAAAAAAAAACCCCACCCCCCCAAGCTACTTTCTTCCAGAACAAAAGAGAGTCACTGGAGCACTTTGCAACCCTGCAAATACAGTCTGAAGCAGTAAATATCTCTATTAGCATCGTGATGCCAGTTGGCTAATTATGTCTGTCTCAGTAAAACCTCCACAAAAAAAAAAAACAAACCCATAACCCCGTGCAAGGAAAGTCTATTCCCCAGTTATTTGTCATTGCTGTTGCTGTTTTACAACGTGGTTTCTGAATCTTTGCCTCTCAGTACAGTTTAGGGTGGGGGGGAATAGAAGATGCATAAGCAGGAATGAAAGCAGTAAGGAAAAGATGAGAGGGACAAATCTTAGCTGAGCTTTTAAAGCAAATGGATACACTCTGTGCCTCGAAACACTGCAAGCTGCTGAGAGTTTTTGCCCCTCTGTGAGCTGCCAACCCAGCCCTGTGAAATAAGGGAGGGGACACGCAACACAAGCAATGTTTTGCTTCAAAATTTAACAGCTGATGGGTTGTTCTGTCCTGTTTAGAAAAAAAGTAGGATGGGCATCAGGCAAAGGAATTGGAGAGAGAGAGGTTGAGCCCTTGGATGAGGGGCATGGGAAGGTTCTCAGCAGTACCCTGAGAGCTGAGTGTGGGTCTGGAGACAGTGAAGGAAAAGCAGGAGCGATGTGTTTGGCTTTTTTTTTTTTCCTCCTTCCCCCTGATCTCTCATTTCTGCTGAGCGAAGAGAAAGCTGGGGTTGTGTTTGGGGTGTGAAATCCCTTGAAATCCTGTTCCTGAAGAGCGTGAGCACACGCTGAGTCACAGCCCCAGCGCTCCCATCCCGCTTTCCCCCCAATCCGTGCCACGGGGCTTGTGGAGCATCCAGGCCCCTGGCCCACACTGGCCACCTGCAACCCCTCCACTCCCGGGCTTGGGGAGGTCACCAGGACTTTGGGAAAGCAGTGGGCTTCAGCTGGGAAGGGGAGAGGGTGAAACACTGCAAGGAGGGGGTGGGAAGAGCTTAAAGTAAGGGGAAAAAAAAAAAAGTGTGGGTGGAGAGAATCCTGCAAGCTTCTACTCGGGGATGCTCAGGAACCCCAGGGAGGGGAAGGTGGGAGAAGCTGTGGCTAATTTTCTCTGAAGTTTCCCCAGCAATGTCATATATTTACTTGGCTTTTCCATGTGCAAACCCTGGGCCACACACCAAAGCAGCTTAATTCTCCTCTGGATGCACAGGAGAGTTGCAAACAAACCTCGCAGGCAGGAGGGGAATAGAGCTCAATGAGGTCTGCAGGGAGCTGGGGTTTAAAGGATGGAGCTCCCCCTCCCACTCCACAACCAGTCCCCTGGAACGAAGGCACGTAGGAATTGCCAGCATGAATCAAGACTAAATCATCTCTAATTTAGGGAGGTTGAGGGTCTTTTTGCCACGTTGGACTGAGCAGGACAGCAACCCTTGGCACCATCTCCAGCCTGGAGCAGGCTGAGGAGCCAGGCCTGTGTTCAGAGAGTCCCACGGGGGATAAAAACTACTAACACCTTTCATCTGAACATCGCTTTGCAACCCTTAATCAGGCCCCAGAAGATCCTTCAAGGGATAAACATGAAGCATTTTCACCCCCAGCTGCGAAAGCTGCTGCCCCTGGGGATGCTGAGCAGCTTTGCTGCCGAAGGAGAGGGGGGAAGGAGATGGAGGAGCAGCGCAGGAGGGAAGGGGAAGGGAGCACTGAGGCCGGGGCAACGTGCATCTTGGAGCTTAATTACCCAGACACTTAAGAGAAAGAGTCTCTGGTGACCACAGAGCAAGCAAAAAATCACTATTTCTGACAAGGGAGGTGGAAGCAGACGGCGTCTGCCAGGGACTCGCAGGTGCTGACAGGGTGTTTGTATCAGCAGCACCATCGCCACCACGGTCAGACCCACCAACCCAACTCCTGCTGCGTGAACACTGGCCACTTCCCGTGGAAAGTTTCAGGGCTTGCTGGGTTTTTTCCCTGCCCTCTCTGAAAGCCCAAGCACCAGGGAACCAGCACAGCCTGGATTCCCTGCCACAGCTTTGGCACTCTTTCTGTTTCCACCAAAAAAAAAAAGTCAATTCTTTCACCAGAAAGAAGCTTCTCTCTCTGCCTGGAACACTCCAACCCTCCTGTGCTGGGTGACCCCAGCCCACTGAGGTCTGGTCTTCTCAAAGATTGTAGCATGTGGTGTGCTGAGGGCTTCTGGAAAACCACACAATCCTCCATGATGCCCCAAAACAGGCCCAGAAACTCTCTCCAAGGTGGTCAAAGGATCTTTCCCAAGCTCCTGATTTAGGACAGGACTCAGCTCGAGCTGTATGTGCAGCCAGCCCTGTCCATGGGAGTAGCTGGTACCCTGAAGAGGTCAAAGTGTTGCTAGAAACAGCATCAGAAGGTGAGGAGTATCTGAGAAAGGGAGAGAGCGACTTCTACGTTCTCATTGCTCTTATTGAGTCCGAGTCCACGGCTGTGCCTTCTGCACTCAGATCAGCAGCACTACAAGACATCAGTGTTAGGAAAGGAGCTTTCTGTGATGTGATACAGAAAAGCCAAGGCACCTTGGAAGTTCAAGGGAAGCTGTAACCACCACCAGTGGCTGCTGAAGTAGGAGTAATTAGCTTATCAGTGGTCCTAAGCCTTACCAAAGGCTGAAAGCAGCCTGCACAGGGCTTGAGGAGAGGCAAGCAAGGGAAAGCTGACAGGGAGTCAACTCTGGGCACCTGGGACCATGGATCTCACCACTTCAGGCTTCCTAAAAACAGAATCACAGAATCTCAAGGGCTGGAAGGGATCTGGAAAGCTCATCCAGTGCAACCCCCCTGACCAGCTAGAGTAGGTCACACAGAAATGCCCCCAGAGAAGGGAGACTCCACAACCCATCCAGACAGCCTGTTCCAATGCCCCATCACCCTCCAAAGCTGTGAATCCACAGCCGTGGGGGCTCCCCCAGAGCCAGGGGAAGGGATCCCAGGCCTGCCCAGGTGAGAAAGGCACACAGGCAGCATTGGGTTAGCCATGAATCTCTCTGAGCATCCCTGTACTACACGGTGTCCATGGCAACTGCATGCACCGTCCCACCCCGCTCCCCCCCTCGCAGGAACTCATAGCAACCGCTCCAAACACAGAGCTCAGGCAAAAAAAAGGGGGAAAAAATGATTCCAACGGATCACAAACAGCTTATGGCGAGGGAAAGTCTGTGCCAAACCCTGCTTCGGGTGCTCTCCTGTCAGTGGAGACAAGAGGGGAGGTCACAGGGTGGCGAGGGGCAGGGAGAGAGGAGGGATGTCAGCCCTGTCCCCCTCAACTTGGAGGTGTTGGGCCACAAATGGATTGAAGGGATGAAGAAGGGACATGTCCTGTTGGTTTGGGTCAGCCTAAGGGAACGAGGCACCTCGCTCAGCTTGGGCATCAGGGGCCTGGGGAGCAGGGGCAGCCGGTAGCTCAGCACTTTGTGCAGAGCCCAGTGCGGTGTCAGCATGAAGCACATCAAAAGCACTGTCAGAATCAGCTTCTCCCACCCTTCCCAAGATGAGCATGGAGGGGGGGAAATAAAAAATAATGATATTTTACTCACCCATCAAGAGAAAATTACTCACACCAGCAGCGTGGGCGGGCAGAGTTTCTGCAGGGCTGTTTTAGGCCCTGACTATGCTACAAAAATACCCCTTTTAGAGCATGGCTGTGAACACAACAGTTGTGGCTCAACTCAAAGGCTGCTGCTGAGCTACCTGCACAAAGGGGGAGGGCAAGAAAATCCTCTCCCCCCACACACCCCGAGCATGAAGAAATAAGCACGTGGTAACGGCTCTGTGAGGACCACTGATGAACTGCTGCAGAGAGGCCAGGGCAGGGCTCCTGAGATGCTGAGGGGATGGAACATGTGTGTGAGGAGGAAAGGCTGTGGGTCCGGGGGCTGTTGAGCCTGGAGAAGAGAAGCCTGAGCTCAGGGACTGCTCATTAATAGTTACAAATATCTAATGGTGGGTGGCACAGGTCGGGGCAGCACTTTGTTGTCTCCAGTGACAGGACAAGGGGTGATGGGATGAAGCTGCAACACAAACAGTTCCATTGAAACATCAGGACAAACTCTTTCAGTGCTGAGGGGAGGGAGCCCTGGCCCAGGCTGCTCAGGGAGGGAGTGGAGGCTCCTTCTCTGGAGGTTTCCAACCCCACCTGGACACGTTCCTGTGCCCCCTGATCAAAGGGAACCTGTTTTGGCAGGGGGTTGTGCTGGATGATCTCTAAAGGTCCCTTCCAACCCTACCACTCTGTGATTCTGTGATGTGCCAGTTTGCAGAGGGCAGGCAGGTGTTTGGCTTTGGCTGTGCTAAAAGCTCCAGGGACATGTAAAGCACCTTGCACAGGTACCACACATGGCAGTTTGGGAGCTGTGAGCACCCTGTTCACTGCTTTGGGATGCAATTGCTTCACCTGAGCTAATTTTATCCCATGTTCCAAATCCTGGTGTCACTGGAACTTGGAGAAGAGGGGGAGTGCTGCCATTGACCACGATTTGGGCTCTGGAAACCATCCATATTGATGTGCTGGGAAGCAACTGGCACTTTGCTCTGTGTTTGCATCACACCTCTGCCCAACGTGGCCACAGCACAGCTCCAAAGCACCCAAAACAAAATGAACAATCAACAAACCTCTGAGGCTCCAAATAGGAGAGGTTCTGCTCCCTCTCTGCTCTGCCCTCGTCAGACCACACCTGGAATAGCGTGTCCAGCTCTGGGCCCCTCAGTTGCACAAGGACAGGGAGCTGCTGGAGAGGGTTCAGTGCAGGGCCACAGAGCGGATGGAGTGGAGCATCTGCCTTGTGCTGAAAGGGTGAGGGAGCTGGGGCTCTGCAGCTTGGAGAAGAGACTGAGGAGTGAGCTCAGTCATGTTTACAAGGGTCAGGAGGCTGAAGCCAGGCTGTGCTGAGGGATGGCCAACGACAGGACAAGGGGCAATAGGGACGAGCTGGAACAGAGGAGGTTCTAAAGAAATACAAGGCAAAGCTTCTTCCCTGTTGAGGTGAGGCAGCACTGGCAGGGGCTGCCCAGACGGGCTGTGGAGGCTCCTTCTCTGAAGACATTCAAACCCACCTGGACGAGTTCCTGCGTGACTTGCTCTAGGTGCTGCTGCTCTGCCAGGGGGGTTGTCCCTTCCAACACTTAATCTGTGAAACCCAGCAGTGCCTGCCACCTCCCTGCACTCTCAGCTTCTCTCTTCAGCAACCAGGCAGCTCCTCTTCTTCACTCCCATCCCCAAACACTTCAGGAAACACCTTCCCATTGACCCTGAATGGCAACAGCCAAAGATCTGAGGAGTTCAAACACCAATCACCCATCTTTCAATCCGTGTCAGCTCCTCAGTCCACTTAAGCAGAGCTCCCTGCCAAGAGGCATATGGTTTAGCAGCCCTGCAACGACAGCCCCCCTCCCCGTGCAGACCACTCAGAGGCTGCAGTGCAACACTCAGACACGTGCTATCACTCGCTATCAACATTTGCCTCACATATTTTCTCCCCTCCCAGTAAATCCCAGCTGCTGCAGCGGTGCCGCGAGGCAGCGCTCCGAGCTCGAGCTGTCACACTGCTCCAATCCCTTCTTCCCTTTGTAAAGTCCTCCACAGGAGCTGGGAAAGCCAGAGAGGAGGGACTGGGGAGCCTGCTTGTGAGCTGTGACAGCAGTTGGATCTTCTAGCCTTAAAAGAAAAAATCCCTTGAGGTGGTGACAAACAAGACACTTGTGGCAGCTGAGGGTAATGAGACAATAAAAGCCAATCACACTCACTCTGTTTATTTACTTTTCAAAAGGAGGGATTGGCCAAGAGAGCTGCTGGAGTATTTTCCCTTCTCTTCTCCAAAACCCAGGGCCAGGGGTGAGCAGTGAGGGGGATGTGGCTGCATTCAGGAGCCCCCAGCCCATGGAGTTAAAGCCTGAAGGAAACCATTGAGCTCTGCTGAGATTTAGAAGCCATCTCGTCTGCCTGTGCCAGGCTGTTGCCTAAAACAAGCCTCCTCCTGCTTTAAATAAAGCTCAGCCTAGAAAGACAGCTCTGCCTAGTTGCCTAGGTGCAGGCATCAGGAGTCTGAGGGGTTCATCCAGCCCCTGTCCCCGTTACTCTTCACTCTCTGTGTTCCCAGTTTCAACGCTCTGACCCAAGGGAAAGCAAAGGATTAACCAACAAAGGCAGGTACCACCCTGCTTTTGCCAACAGCATCTTTGCCCTTTAACCTCTCACAGGCCTCCTCAAGAAATTAACTCAGGTAACGAGCACAAGGAAGGAAAACTGGAGGGAGAGAGTCAGGGGCTGCTTCCCCAGCCTGCTGTGCAGGACAGAGCTCAGCATGAAGCTCCATCCTCTTCATCAGCTGTGACAAGTGATCCCCTAAGAAAAGGGATTTGATCAGCACTGCCCCAGGTGTAACAGAGAGAGAAATAAACAGGGAGCAACCTGGCAGCCTCTGGGGCTGGAAGAGAGCTCCCTCTGCTCCCTCTATGCGGAGGGCAGAGCAGCAGCACTGGGGCTGGACACACAACCACCGAATCATTTGGGTTGGAATCATTTAAGCTGCTGGAGTCCATCCTCCCACCTCATATTACCAAGCCCACCACTCACCCAGGGCCCTCAGTACCTCATCTATGTGTCTTTTAAACATCTCGAAGGCTGGGCACTCCCCCAGCTCCCTGGGCAGCCCGTGCCAGGGTCTAACAACCCTCTCAGCGAAAACCTCCTTCCTCAGCTCCAACCTAAACCTCCCCTGGCACAACTGGAGCTCACGTTTTGCTTTGACATTTGAGCAGCAGGGCATGACCTCAGCACAATCCCTCTGCCTCCCCTCTCCCCAGCCCCCACACTGGCATTTGTCCCCGCTGCCGGCAGGAGCGTAACCCCTGGGTAAGGCGGCGGCGGGGCAGACGTCACGCCGAGTCCGGCCCTGCCAGAAGGGCCCTGAACTTCGGTCCCCTCCCTGTGAATGGGGTAATTCATCCCCAGCAGTGTGGCTGCCTGAAGGAGCAGCTGGGAGGGCTGACAGGGCTCAGGCCAAACTGAGAGCGATTGTGCCCAAGGGTCCGAGCCCCCTCGCTCTCGCGCGTAAGCGGAGCCGCCGCACGCCGAGGGGCTGACGCTGCTGGAGAAGAAAGAGGAGCCTCAGACTTTGCTGCACAGCCCTCTCGCCCTTCCCTTCCCTTCTCCTTCCAGCAATGACCTTTTCTTCCTCTCCAGCAAAAGGCAAAAAAACCACCCAAGGGCCACGTGGGATGAGGGGAAGCCATGAGCCACCGTGGCCAGGAGAGGACGGGACGTGTCTCTGCTCTCCACACCAATCATTCTGTAGCTCCTTCTTACTTTTATTTTTTCAGCTCTGAGGCTCCTCTTGGACTGGGAGAAATCTTTTCCACCACTTTAGAGCTTTCTATAAGCTCTCAGAACTCAGGAGGGTCTCTTGGGCAGCTCCAAGAGCATCCTCGACCAACACTGTCCGTAACCACAGTGAGGAAAACAGCACAGAAAGGAACGTGGGGGATAAGTGGGGACTTTGAACCCAAAAGCCTCGTTTCAGCAGGTACCAACGTGCAGCTGATACCGCTGCAGGACATTTCCAGACCACAACCATCCCTTACTCCCATCCTCCCATAAAGAATCTCCAATGACCTGAGAGCCCAGGCAAGGAAAAGGCCTTTTACTCCTCAAAGCATCCCACCTTTCCCCCTCTCACAACCAGGCTGGCTCGGGGCTGCTTCCCAGGACGAGGAACTGTGCACATCAAGGTTAATTCCTAATGTCATTAATCAAGAGAAGTGGTGGGGAGACACGAGCAGCAGCACGTCACAGGCCCCGAGGAACCCACATCAACTCAAACACACGGAGGAACTCTGGTTTTAACCAAAAAGCTTGATTTTAATGGAGCTGAAGGTAAAGTTACAGCATCTCAGATCTCTGGGGAACTCCTGGTTAGTGAGGCTGGCTGTGGGCAGCTGGGAGAGCCAGGAGGGGGTAAAGGGCTCAGCCTCTGCTCCCTGGGATAAAGGCTGGACCCGCTGTGGGCATGAGGAAGGAGGCACCCCAGCAGACACCCCTGTACCTTCTGTCCATGGAGAAGCAGCTACAGTGGGGCCCAAGCCTGGGCAGAACTGGAGCCAAACCTGAGCAGCACCAGGACTGGCTTAGGGACAGCACAAGAGTCAAAGCTGGGCAGCACCAGAGCCCTCACCAGGCTGGTAACAGGGTCAAGGCTGGGCACCAGCGGGGGCTGCTCCGGTCTGGCATCACCGGGGGCTGCTCTGGGTCCGGCATCACCGGGGGCTGCTCGGACCTGGCACCGGCACCACCTGGGGCTGCTCCAGCCCGGCACCGGTGCCAAACCCGATTAGACCCAGCGCCCACTCTGTAACAGCACCAAAGCTCAAACCCAACCAGCCCCGTGCCCTCTCCAGCAC
>WBNH01004946.1:0-105201 GCA_013401255.1 Urocolius indicus
GCAGCTTGTTCCAGTGCTCCGTTCCTATTCCTGATTATAGTCCTGCAGATTAGGAAAGGAACGGAGCATAGAAATCCATGTTATACCACTGTATATACAAAATAAGTGTTGTAATTATCTGAGAGAGAGAAAAAAATGCCTTATCTGCTTCATTTCTATCACATGTATTCTTTCAGTGTAGTTGGATTTGTTGTTAAATATAATGTCTTTTTAAACATCTTTTTGCAGATACTTGAAAAGGCAGCTGAGATTGCAAGAAGCAGTGACAATGCTGCAATGGCGGTAAGCAGCTACTAAAGACTATTTTAAGATTATTTTTCTGGATTGTTTTTGTCTATATCTCCTACATCAATGTATAAATAAGTCAACTACTTAAATAATGTCAGCTCTACTGTCTTTGTTTTCTTATGTAATGTGCTTTGAACTGCCTTAAAGTTCAGGTAATTCTTCACTTTTTGCAGTATATCTTGGCTGATTTTTGTGGAAAAGCACAATTGCTTTACACAGTCTATGGATTTGGAACACAGCTAGGATTTACTTGCTTTGGATGTGGAAAGCATTCCTAGGCTGTCTAAAACATTGCTGGAAAATTTGCTTGTTTGTCAGATGTTTCCAAATAAGCTCTCTCAAAAATGGCTGTTGATCTATAAGATGATAGTTCTTAGATATGATGATCATATGCTCCTCTTGAAGAAGTGGATAGTTCTAGCTTGAGGATAAATTTTGAAAAGATCACCAAAATCTGAAGGTGTTTTCTTCGTATTATATGCAAAAATGCAGAAGATTGCAATTTAAGATGTGAAAGCACAGTTGAAGCAACAGTATTTCATAAAAGGATAAAATAGTTAAATGAAAAAAATCATTAGTTACGATATCAAATGCCTAAAGTGCTGAAGAAATGTGAAAACTTGCTGCTACTTTGGGTGCAAACAACTTATTGTTCAAAAAATTGGAAATCTTAAATAGCACCATGCCAACTTGATCAATGTTTTCAGACACAAGAATCACCCTATTGTCAACGCTATTTACTTATTTTGCCACAGAAATAGCATATGCACTTAGTGTTACTACATAAACATTTCAGTTCAAATAGCTTTTAAAAGTCTATTCACTCCTTCAGAATTCCTACTTAGGTGATATTTTTAAATAGAATGTTCTTATTGCTGATACTGTTGCTTTAATTTTGCCCTTGTAGTTTGTGTAAGGACATGGCTGGGGACAGAGGGCACTAACTGGGCCAATGTGAAGACTTGTTCATTCCAGCTGTTTGACAGAATCAGTACTAATGTTCGTGTTTCAGAGAGATAAAATGGAGTAAAAGGTCTGGACAAGACAGATCTGTATTAGAAAAAAAAAGAATCTATATATTTGACAAATGTACTTTATTTTTGTTATTTTTTGAAAAGTATATATTTGCTTTTAATTTTAAAAAAAGATTACTAGATCCATTAAATTTGCTCACTTGAAAAACAAAAGGAGAAAGTGTATGCATCCTAAATGAAAGTTCTGCCTGTTAAAGTTAGAGAACAGAAATACTGCCATCTAGTGTCAGTGGAGTCTAGTTACTTCAGAAACTTTTGTACTTGAAATTTTTCAAGTTACAGGTATTATGGCTTAAGAAATCTGAAAGAAAAGAATAGTAGCTCTTACTGTCTTTCATGAGTTTTATCTGATGTTCTTCCTAGTGTAGGATTCCAATATGTGAGGTAAAATACAACCATCTTACCAAAAATATCAAGAAGTCTTACTTCTCTCATTTTCTAGGGTCGAGGTGGTAAGAAGTTTTATATTGTGCTAAAAGAAATAATGGAAAGAGATCCTTTATGTCAACTCTGTGAAAATGAAATGGATCTTATTTGGACTTTGCGATATGACTGTCGTGAAAATTTTCCACAATCATTGCCAAAACTGCTGCTCTCTTTAAAATGGAACAAACTTGAAGACGTTGCTCAGGTAAGGGAAAAGACAGTGATGGTGGGGAAAAATGCTGGAGTCAAATCATGGGTAAACAGGGTTTCTTTCCCATGTATAGACATTTAAAAATGGCACTATTGTATAAACCAGAGCTCTTTGCACACCTGCTGCTGCCTGGACACATAGCAAGAACTTAGTATGTTAAAAAAATCCCAAGCATACAAAATAAAACAAAGCAACACAAAATGCATTTCAAAGATCCTCTGAATGATGCAAAAAGCAATGATTTATACAGGCTACTTTTGAAATCTTGTGGTCAGCTGACTTTCAATGCAAGAAATTTCACAGAATCTCAGAATTGTTCAGGTTGAAAAGAGGCTATTAGTGATACAAAATACTTCATTCTATCATGATGACTGTTTGACCAAATAGGGTCTCTTTGAACTAACTGTAAGTAGTTAAGGACTTGAGGACTGGTGCTGAGATACAAGATTGCATTTTAAGTAAAATTGCATCACAGAATCCCAAGAATAGAGGTTGGAAGGGACTTCCAGAGATCATCCAGTCCTGCCTCCTGCTAAAGCAGGTTCACCGTGATGAGGTCACACAGGAATGTATTCAGGTGGGTTTGGAAACCTCCAGAGAAGGAGATACCACATCCTTCTTGGGCAGCCTGTGCCAGGGCTCCCTCACCTCACAGTGAAATAGTTTTTTCTTATATTTAAGTAGAACTTTTTGTGTTCCAGCTTCACCCCGTTACCCCTTGTCCTATTGCAAGCTACAATAGAAAAAAGGGATGCACCAACCTCCTGACAATGCTGTTCAAAACTAGGAGGATTTTTTTTGGAAATGGAGTATGATATTTGATTGTAGACCACCTTTAATCTGTTAGTTCAGTGGTCCATGGTTATGTACAGTGGATTAAAGCAGCTTTCTTATATTTACCATAGATTTTACCACAGCTGTCATTGTAACGAGTATTTTAGCAAAATAGTTGCACTAGAAGAATTCTGAAGGCGTTTACCCTTACTGTTGGCATATCCTTCTCGCTCAGCAGAGCAGTGGGATGGCAGAACTTGTTAGCAGAATTCACAGGCAGTGTTTATTTTCAAATCAACATTTAGCCATTATTTAAAAAAAAATAAAAATCCACCTGCTTTTGATGAAGTGACACCAAATGACACCATCTGTAATGAAAACTAAAGAAATAATTGGGATAAGAATACTGCCTGGCTTAATTACATTGTGTCTTACAGCAAGCTTGTCTAGTTAGGAAAGAAATTGTAGTTATTTCTTTATAGCAACAATATTGATACACCAAGGCCAAATTGAAGTGTTCTCTAAACCTTTAGATTGTTGTTGAGAGTTGGAGTTCCTTGTTTTCCAGCAGCTTGTCAGGAGTTGGAAATCATGTGAGAGAAATATTTAGTGTTTTGTATCTGCAGCATTTTAACAGGCTTGATATCATAAAGGAATTTGAAGAACTTGAAACACATATTTTGAAATATAAAATCTGTTTATAAATGAGATGAAAGTTTTTCAGTTATCTCTCTGTTGCCAAAGCAGATGAGAGTATATCATGGTGCAAGTGTCATTTGTCCAAATGCAACAAGTATATCTGGTATTCTTTTGCTCGTGCTTTTTCATAAGCATGCAATGCTGATGGGACGTGAAGCTGATTGGACTGTTCTTCTCTCTTAATCAAACTTCCCAGACAGAATGTAAACAGAGCACAGAGGGATTTTTTTTGGCTGTTTAGCATTTTATTTCTTCTAAAGTCATATCACTTAACATTTTATCATAGTAATAACCTTGGAAACAATTTCAGCAGTCAAAGCAAGGAGGTGTGTAACGTCAAATAAACTTCACAGTTTACACTATCACATGCTGTAGACCCTGACTTTCAAAATTCATTGCCTGATATGTGAGGCATGTAAGGCCATTTTAACTTAACTTGAGCTTTCCATTCATTTTACTCATTTGTTATTAGCAAAATGTTTCCATATTTTTGTTGATTTGCACCTGAAGTAGATTGTCTAGAAATTCTGCTGCAGGTATTTGGATGCTTCTTACTCTGTGTCTAAAAAGCATAGCTGCTGCTTGCACTTGCAATATCTGTTCTGTGGTATTAAGTTAGCTGCTCAGTATTTCTTTCAGAATTTCAGTAGAAGTATTCATGATATGTAGATATTGATGGCCGTAGTTTTTCTTGACATGAAGATTGATGCCATTGATCCTTACTGGGTTATGGATTGAGGAGATTTTTGCATGTATATTTCTGAGAGATTATGACGTGGTATTTAAAATCATCTTTGATTTTACTTTATATTATGAATCTTACATGTGTTCGTACCATTATTTGCCCATGAAAACAGTTTAACTGATTCTCTCCTCTTTCTGGTTCGTACCATGGTCACTGGCTTTGCATGGTGATTGTCTCTGCCCTTTTCTTGCCTTGAGAATTTCACAGAACTGCACACTTCCAAATCTACCTCCCTAGGTGTTTCAGCAGTGTTACGAATGTGCCTGTTAAATGCAGACTGGAACTATGAACTTGTATGCACTTATCATACTTGAGCTGGAAACATTGATTGCACAATGTATAATAGAGAGAGGTTTTTTTTCATTGTTGATGTATGAGAATTATGAAGTCCAGAAGAAATTAAGATCTTCTTAATTAATCAGGTTTTATAAGTTGCTATTTAAATATGAAATATATATCCTAATTTGTAGGAAAAAAATGGTTTTTTTGTGAGTTATGATTTGTTTGTACAGAGAGGTAAAATCTTGTGATGTTAATACCCAGCACTTACACATTCAAAGTTTCTTATTTCAAGTAATAAATAGTGTATCATTTCAGTCACACAACCATATATATATTATTAAAAAATATACACTCCATGGGTAGCTTGATCAAAATACAATGAAAACAGTTTTTGTGAGACCTCTAGATGTAGCCCAAAATAATACACTAGTTTTCTGTAATTTTTTTCAGCACATCACTGCATTCAATATTGGGATATTTTTTCCAATATTATTCTTTTTTTCAATTTAAGTTCATAAAGTATCCATAGCACTTGTGGGAAAATGCTGCATCAGTTGAGTTGAGTTGCTTAACTATTTGTAGCAAAGATCTCTCTCAACAGAAACCTTCTTTACAGTTTTTTTTTTTAAATGGCCAAAATGTTTATATATTTGAGAACATTTACAAAACATGATCTAAATTTTATTGAAACTCTGTTTCTAAGACATAGGTATCTGGGGTTACCAAATTTTTGTTTACTGTTCATTGTGTCTGTGTGTGAAGAAACAGATTTCTCAGACTAGTTGTAAATGAGAACTGGTGTCAAAAAAAAAAAAAGAAATCTGGAGCATTTTAAAGGGTAAGAAACTTAAGCACAACTGCCACCATTTCCCCAGAATTATCTCTGGGTGGGGTTTTTTTTGGTTGGTTTGTTTTTTTTTTTAATTGTTGTTGTTGTTGGGGTTTTTTTTGTTTGTTTGTTTGTTTGGGTTTTTTTTCTTTTTCTCTCCAGACCAGTATGTAACCTTTTTCTGTTAGTATGAATGCTTTCATGGACAGTGATACCCAACTCATATAGTTACTTTACCTGTAAACTGATAGTCTTCTTTTTAAATCAGCTTCAGGCTCTCCTTCAGATATGGCCCAAGCTGCTGCCTAGAGAAGCATTAGAATTGTTGGATTTCAATTACCCAGACCAGTATGTCAGAGAATATGCAGTGGGTTGCTTAAAGCAAATGAGGTGAGTATGTTTTATTACTTCAGCAAGCAAGGATTTCTGGGGTGAAAAGCTTCATTCTGTTTATAGGAGAAAAGGAATCCAAAGAGAAAAGATTTAAACACACTTCCTGCCATGAATAGATGACCACCTAAAGGGTAATTTCTAGAGATGCACATAGGCAGACAAACAAAACCTTATTCTGACACCTTGTCTTCAATGATGATTATTTTCCACATTGCGAAGAGAACACTAGTGTACTTGTGGCCTAGAGAAGATTGTGTGTTCACCTCTTTTTTTTTTGGACAAAGAGAGAACAAGATAGTGTGATTTATTTTTTTTTTTATATAACAAAGGGATGAAATATTGTAGTAGTTGAGTACTATGAAAACTGCCATCTGGCTGCCTCACATCTGTCAGGTGTTGGCTGTATCATTTAATACAAATGCAAACTGTAGTACATAACAAAAACCTGGGGAATTGGTGATTTTTTTTTTTTGTTCTTCACAGTAGCCTTTGCTACCTGTAATTCTTCCTTTATTGCATATAATTTTGCTCTTCAGTGTAACCTAGGCCAAGATTTGTATAACATTAGCATTTGTAGCATTATGGCATACTTCCTGTCCTTGAATTCTAAATTCTCAGTGCTGAATAGTTTAATGATTATTTCTTTAATGGTCAAGGGTAGACTTTTGGGGTAAAAAAGAATATTTTGACTTCTTTCAAATGCAAACAAGCAATTTAGCTACTGGGCTCTCCTAACTGAATTGTTGCATCTGGAATTATTTCATTCTTAGTTCTATCTCTGAAGCAAAATCCTGTTCACTTTGGTGTCAGAAACCAATTTTCAACTTTTTTAAGAAGTCTGATGAAGGTAGCTGGTAAAAACTGTAACCTAAAAGTAATCATATTAGATTAAATGAACAAAAAAGGCAAAAATAGCTACAACACAGCATAATCAAAAGTTTTTACCAAGTTACTAATGCTTTTTCAGAGTGAGGTGGAGAGAATGGAAGACTTGATGTCTTCCATGTAAATACTATATTTGAAGTCGTTCCAAGTGATGGATGGAAGAATATCTACTCATTTTCTTCCATCTTAGGCATAGAATGGAGGGGAACACATAATTTTATAGAAATTATAATTTTATAGAAAACTATTGAAATTATTTGTACTGTGTCAGAATATTACTGGAAGCAGTTGATTGGCATAAAGGCTTTTCAAAGGTATGCTTATGAACTGTGGCTAAATACCCCAATTTGCACTTCTGGAGTAGCAGTAATCTAGGCACTGTTTGATTTCTCAGAGGTGATGTACTTCTCCTTAGACTCTAAAGAACATTATGCTGTTTGCATGATTTAAAAAAAACCAAACAACCTAAACCAAACCAACAGAAAAAAACCCCGAACAAACAGAAAAATTCCCAAATGAACAAGCAAAACCCCTAAACAGGCCAAAAAAAACCCTAGACAAACCATTTCGGCAAAATAGATCACTTTGAAGGTGTATCATAATAAATTAACATCTAACTGTTAGGTAGTAACCTTTAATGATACATTAAATGAATTGCTTTTGGTGGAACAAAAATATTCTTCTCCCCTTTCCTGGTAAGCCAAGTGACTTTAATAGGTTTATGCAGTTATTCTCAGTTCTTGTCCCTCCCTACTGCCGCTAGATGCTAGGTTACAGTGGTTCCTTGCATGGTTCTAGGTCCGGCTCCTTGGTCAGAAGTTGTGGTCAAATGGAGCCAGCGTCAGGTCGGAAATAATTAATCTCCCAGATACTTTAGCTAGTACTTCAGATGAGATCTTTATCAGAACACTACATTTTTGCTTACAGGTTTGAGGGCCTTAAGGTTCTGTTAGAGGTATAACTTGCAGATGAATTGATCAATCTGGCAATTGTACTAGGTTGTTTGTTATTGTCCTTAGCCGTGTGACTGAAAAATTGTTGTTGAAACACATTTGTCATCCTTGGAGTTTATCATATGCATCTGAATTTCAGGACTATGATTGATATAGTTACTCTGTTACGAACTGCTTTTATGTACCTCATTCTAGTGATGAAGAGCTGTCTCAGTATCTTCTTCAACTTGTGCAAGTCCTGAAATACGAACCTTTTCTTGATTGTGCGCTCTCCAGATTTCTGCTAGAGAGAGCACTTGCTAACAGGAGAATAGGACAGATGTTGTTTTGGCATCTAAGGTAGGAGTTTTTCCCTATGTCTTTCTGAATCCATTGAGCCTGATTGGACTTTCAAGTGTGATTTCTTGAGGATTTTTCTAAATGAGTCATTATCTTAGTCTGCTACAAGTCCTCTGCTTCTTTACCTTTGGCATCTATAGATCAGAGTAAACTTAATGATTAAAAATATATTATAGTGGTTTGTCATTTACTCTGACAAAAATACTCCAAACTGCATTCAGCTTTCTTTGTCTAATCAGTTAGGTTTGTATATAACTATAGTGATTGTTTTGACTGTGCATACAGTGAAAGTACAATATTTATACCTCGCAGTTGGGGAAAATTTATATTGTTGTTGAGAATTTGATAGAAAATAAAAGCATTTCCATATGTCCTTGCTACTTTTGATGACCAGTTCCATGAGTGGCAGAAACCTTGCAGAGTAGACTATAATTCGATTCTGTCTTCAAAGTACAATTTATTTTAATATTTTTAAATAAACAGATCACGGGCTACATGAAAATGTTTTGGAGGATAATTGGCTATGGTATAAAGTTCAGTGGTTTAATTTGAAGTGTTCCATTTCGGCAAATTTTGTCTTTTTCTTTACAAAGATTTGAGAACACTTGGTTTTACATCAGCCCTGATTGTCAGTATCATCTTCTATGACTTATCAGGACTACTTTCTTGAATACAAGGAGTTCCTGAAGAAAAAAAAAATCCAATTGCTACCTCTTACCATGACTGCCTCCAGAACAGTCCTAGACCTTAAACAAATGGCATGCATTGAAACTAGCCAGTCTTTGGCACATAATTCTGTTGTTTCTTCAGAAATCTGCCTTTTTTAATCTACAGGAGCATGAGGTGTTTTGGCATTCGTTGGGTTTTGGGTGGTTTTCTTTAGTGAGTTGCAGAATGCTAATTGTAAATGCTGTGCTCTGATGAGAAGCTTTCCTCCTTGTAGGTCAGAGGTTCACATACCTGCTGTTTCAGTGCAGTTCGGTTTGATACTTGAAGCTTACTGCCGAGGAAGTGTTGCTCATATGAAAGTGCTTGCGAAACAGGTAGAGACTTCCCTTCGCTTTTAAATCTTGACTTATCTAGGCTTGTAACTGAGATACTTATTCCATTGCTCCTATGGGAGATATTGATTACCCTGACAAAATCCATCTGTTTGGGAGCAGTGAAGAGAAGGTAGCATGGGTGAGACAGAAATAAAGGGGCTAAGTAGATGGATGATGGAGCTGTCTGCCCTGGCACAGAATGCAGCTGCTGCTCTGGGGCCTGAGAGGTAGGGAGCTGTTTTATAATGTTTGAGATGGGTGAAATCCTTTCAGCAGTACACATTTGTTCTGGATAGAACAGCAGCCTGTCAGGATTAACAACTGAAGGAGGATTTCTGTGCACTTGAAACTTGGTGGCCTTTTTTTTTTCCTCCAGTAAGGGTAACTGGTTCTATAGGAACTGTTACCTTTCTGTCTAAACTTTATCTAGATGACTCCAAGACTACTTCTTGTAGCTTTGGCTTTTTTTTTAAAAGGTAATGCAAAATCACCTGAAGTTGTAGTATACTGTAGTACTCCCTGGAAATATTGATGCTAAAGAAAATAAAAGCTCATTTTGGTGTTAATATAGATGTGCTGCTTGCAAAAACTAAAACCAAAACAAAACATCTGCCTTTAAATATCCTCCTAAATGTATCAGCAGATCATTAGAAGACACTAATCGTGCTTGAAGTCTCTAATACCCTTTTAGCAGGTTAATTTAGATTGGGACTATAAAACTCTTTGAAAAATTACCTCTCTCTGGAATGAATGTATTTGCTGTATCTGGCCACAAAGACTAACTCAGTAGATACTTATCCAATGAACGTTATTTCTAAAAGTTTTGATACTGTTTACACTGAATCTGTTCTTTGAGAGGCAGATGAAACAGGAATGTACTGTTGTGCTCTTTATTACTGTGCTTCACAGGATGTTGGAAAGACCGTCTCTTTTACACATGTGTGCTTGTTAGTATTGTCAAAATCATAAAAAGATTAGGTGATGAAATGCTTTAAGCAATAGACCTAAGGTCAGTAAAGTTTTTGTGCACTTCACAGGAAACAAATGTCAGGACAATCAAAGAAGGGGCAAAAAAATTCCCAACTGTGCAAACACGGAAGAAATTCAAAGTAGAAATACTTCAAAAAGTTCCTGTTTTTACAGCACAGGTTCCATTTTGTTCCCTTGTCACTAATGTTTGTACAGCTCCTAGAATAGTGGAAAAGCAGAGCACTTTTGGTTTTGACAGATGGCTGACCTAGTAGGTCTCCACTGCCTCAGTTTTATAATCAAGCTGCATACAGTTTCCACAGCATCCTGCCTGACAGGGCTCAGTCTGTCTGTAAGTTTTGACTCAGCACCTTGTAAGTTAGACTGAAGCTTCCTTGTATAGAAATCAACTTTTTTAATTATTACATTGATGCTGTTTGCTAGAGAATATGTGAATTGCTGGGTGTGTTGACCGTGGCCAGTGCAAACATGTCTGATTTGTTACAAGTGTTTGTTGTTTAGATGTAGATGGAACATTGAGATTACTGTATGTTGTGTGTGCTATCTAGGCTTCTTACCAAAGGGCTGTTCTCTGTTACTCTTATGTACATTTGCATCACTAGTTTACTTGTTATCTTAGAAATTATGTAACAGTAGAAAACTTTCCAAAACAGAAGGGGAAGAAAGGATTAAATCCATTTGTACATAATTGCCTTCATACATTTTTAAGGCAATAATATTGTCTAGATTTTAAGTGAACAAACATTGAAGAGTCTGCTCTGTTCATGTTACATGTGTGGAGTTATGTGTGTGCAAGCTGCCTGCAAGTGATCATATGCCGTATGATGTGGAATGTGACTGGGTGACTTTGTGCAGTGAAGTACCTGCATCACATGTTACGTTACCCAAATCCTATGTTATGTGCTGTATTCAATTGGTGGACAAAAATTGTATTTTGAAGAAGGAATGTGTGTAAAATGTATCACACATTAGAATACCTCATTCATATTTTTTTTGAAAGGATGAATCATGCTTTAGAAGGTGACACAAAGCTTTAGGAGCTTTCATCCCATCAATGTGTTACTGAGGAAAAATCCAATATTTTGGGCATGACTGATTCAGAAAAGGCTGTTCTCTTATTGTTTTTCAAGAATACCACATCAATTGCTATCTATTATTTCAATTTTGAAAAAGTTATGGAATTATTTGATACTTTGTTTTATTTTAAAATGGGATTTTGCATTGTATTGTGTGTAAAATCAGAGCACTAAACTTAAGATATCTCTTTCAGGTGGAAGCCCTTAATAAAATGAAGACTTTAAATAGTCTAATTAAGCTGAATGCCATGAAGCAAAGTAAAGCAAAAGGAAAAGATGCAATGCATACATGTTTGAAACAAAATGCTTACAGGGAAGCGCTTTCTCACCTCCAGTCTCCTCTGAATCCTTCGGTTATACTTTCAGAACTACAGTAAGTTGAGTGAATAAAATTTCACTGTAACTTTTGCATGGAGACAGTAAAGCAGAAAGGGGTAGGTGCTTTTCCTTCATTTGGCTGTATCGTTAAGCAGGTATGCTGTCATGGGGAACTTCTGCAGTGAGAGAAGCTCTCTTGGGAATCTTCCTAAGGTTAAGACATCAGTTAAGTTAGAAGGTTTCCACTGTGAAACTTAATACTCAATGCACTACCATAGCTAAATGTATTTTAATATAAGCCCAAAAGTGAATTAGACTGCATTTGTGGCTTCTATTTATAACAAGCACAAAAGGCATTTAAACTTTTAATAGCACTTAAAGTCTAAAAATTAATGGGAAAGGATATAAAGAAAACTACTTTATCTTAAAATGCATATGCTTAATTTATGCATTAGGTCCAAGTGTGCCAATCACGGGATCTCATGTGTGCTCTCTGTAACATATGTGTTCCAAATTGGGAAGTGCTCAGCACAGCAGAAGAGTGTAAGCAGAGAGAATGCTTATGTGTTTCCAAGCTGGAAGTCTGAATATTCTATTGTGTTTTGACCAATGTTTAGACCTTTTCAGCTGAATTCTTTCTGTTTGACTGAAACTGTTGTTGTATTTTTGTGTAGTGTTGAGAAGTGTAGATATATGGATTCTAAAATGAAGCCTCTGTGGATCGTATACAACAATAAAATGTTTGGAGGTGATCTTGTAGGGATCATCTTCAAAAATGGTGATGGTAAGCAATGCTAACAATTTAAATTTATTTTTCTTTTCTTTCTTTATTCCCACATTTGCACTTAAGCTATGTTGCTCTATGTTGGCACAATATAGATGGGGTTTACTGTAACACTGGTACACAAATTAAGCATCTTCTTCTGACTGGGTTTCAAGGTGCAGACATTACCAGTTATGATAATAATGATGGTTAATCTCGCTTTACTCTTTAAACTTGATGAGTATTTTCAGATTTTTTTTCTGAAGGCTTTACACGTATTAGAATGTTTGTCTACAACAAACTGAGAAACTGAAGTACCAGTTTCAACTTTTCATTGTAGATCTCCGACAAGACATGTTGACACTCCAGATCTTGCGTTTGATGGACATACTTTGGAAAGAAGCTGGTCTGGATCTCAGGTAAGGATCACTCAAATGGTAGTTAAGTTAAATGGAGAGGCCAGTTTTAGTAGTGAAGGTTTCCTGGTTTTTAAATACCTTCCCTCCTGTGCCCTTTCTTAAACATCTCTATCAATGCCCAAAGATTTCAGCTGTCCTAGCCAAGATGAACGGGCTACAGAAAGCAGTTACCTGAACTTAATTAGATAGCACATGACAAGAGAATTTAGCCATGAATAGAAGTAGTGGAAGAAGTGAATGTTTGAGATTTTATTATCAAGCAGAATGTTTTTTCTGGTGCACTGTATCTCTTGTCATTTAAGTTGTCATGCTGATTAGAAATTCCACTGTTCTCTTCTGTGGTTTACTGTTTTCATCCTTTGAAAATCGCCTAGACATAAAGCATTGTATGAAGTCAGGAAACAATGCTTGAGTGAAGGATTTAGCAAGCAGGTTTTGTGCCTTTCTGTTTGTGTCTGTGACCTTTCCAGATTGAGGTCTTTCATAAACTCCTCACGTAACAAACTTACCTATTAATGGTCACTGATTTACCTCATTTGATTTTCCAGGCTTATGCAAAGTGAGGACTTGGAGGTGCAATTTGCATAATCATTTCAGTTCTGATACATGTGTGCAAGTGAGGTACAAACATAGGACTCAGATGTACTGGCTGAGAGATAGTTGTTGAGGATTGCATCTGGAATACACCGTCAAGACTGTCTAATAGGTGGAAGTAATAGGCAAAACCCTCTCAAGAAATTATTTAGCTTTAAGTACTGGTAGTTTTGGAGTGGGGGAGTAAGAGGCTTGAGATTCTTTATAATAGAATTTCACTATAAAGTTGAGAATTACCAGAAATGAAGAGTGCACAAATACTTTTTTAACATTTTTGTATTTCTCATGGTCTTATTTCTTAAGGACATGTATGGTCTGTGCTGTCTTGGCCACAAAGGAATGTATTACCGTCTAAGTAAATTTTATACTTGTGGTCTGTTTCCTATGAAACTTATCAGAAGAATGTCTGTCTTGTATTACTCACATTATAGGCTTCAGGAAGATGAGGTTGCTTATGCTTCCCTTTGAGGAGTGCTGCAGCACAAAAAAATGATGATGATTGAGAACAGTTCCTATGGATTTACCAAGGGGGAACCATGCCTGACTGATCTCGTTGCCTTCTTTGAGGGAGGGAATAAGTAGTGGCTGTCCTTAGCTTTACTTCAGCAGCGCATTTGAGTCTGGCTCCCGTAATCTCTCTTGAGTTAGCATGTTACCGTCTGCATGAGTGCACAACTACATATTCTGCCTGGAGGTTGATGACAAGTGGATTATCACTGGAGTAAATATGGGAACTTTTGTTTTCTTAGCCTTGTCAGTATCCTACAGTGAAAGACTTTCATTATTTAAGTATGTATGTAAGAAAAAATACTTCCATCTGTTTTATGCTTAACACCTGTTAATCTCAGTTACTACAAGCTTTCAGTTGTATTTTTGCATCGTGATAAATAGCAGACAGTCATTCAAGAGTAAGACAAGATTCTTTAGTAAGGTGAGGTTGACAGAAAAGATATATTGAGAAACACTACTATATTGAGAAAGCAACATATTGCAGCTTCCTTGAAGTTTCTCTTTCCAACACCATTTCAGTGAAGCAGTTCTAACCCAGCCATTACAAAGTCAATGGAGAAAACACATGATGTCCTGATGCATTTGTACTAAAGTGCTAAAGAGGTTTTGAACTTCTTGATATTGAACTTGCCTGTATTTTATGCCAAAACTTCCATTTCTTCTTTTTTTTGGTAAGGTTGTAAGCTTACAGCAGATGTGAAAACTCATATTTTAAGTATCAGGGCAGAAATACTGCATTTGAGAAGAATCTTCTCATCTGCTCTGCTGCTCTTGGAAAGCCACATCTCTGAAAATGAATAAGTGTTTCTGAGGTATCATGAGTACTGGAGTTTCCAGCATTTGGAAAACTTGTCTTAGAATGATGAGGAGGGTTGTTAGCTTTTCATTTATTTATTAGTTCATTAGTCAAGTCTCTAGGGTGATACCTCCTCCCCTGTAAGCTAGTCACTTTTAGTCCATTGTGTAAGTAGCAATGAACTCTTTTTAGGTTTTTTTTTGTGGTAACATCTTTTTTCCTCCCTATTCTTTGTCCCACTGTGCATTCTTTTCTTGATAAAATAATATTTGGATGTCATAAAACATTTTTCAGACCAGAAATATCTTTGTATCTTACAAAGTGTCTTGCAAAGCAGCTTTCTTAGCTTTGTATGCATGCCATGTCATTCCTGTGGCATACTGGAGTATATCAAAGCAAAACAGGAACAGGCATTGTTCAGTGTTATCATACTGCCCTCCAATACATTAGGACTTTTCTAGCCAAGTCTGTGCACTAGTTTTAGCTAGTTCAATTCTCAAATTATTTCTCTTTTTAGAAAAAATGGTTCTAAAGAAGCTACTGCGTGTCACATTATTATAAACCATTTGGAGGCCATAAATTCTATTTTGTATGACTGTGGAAAGAACTGTAATACTTAATGTTGAATTTTTAACTATTGCTTGTAAGACTAGAAGTAGTTATTTAAATATTACTTGAAATACTTTGTTTAGATTCTTTGAGCTCCTCTCAATTTTTTTTGTGGTTCAGACATAAAAGTGGGAGCATCGTAAGGCTCGTAACATCAGCCTACACAGATAATTAAAATTATAAACTAGTTACTTATGCTGCTTATGGAGAGATTCCTTGGAGTGAAGTATGGGATAAGGTAGGGATGTTAATAATAAATGGTTTCTGGAAGTGGGTGTTTGCAATGAGGTGGATGAGCGTATGTGAATTTGAGCACTGAACTGAAGAAACTTTAGATAATTTATATTGTTAGAAGTAGATTGTGAGGAGACTTATCCAGTATTTAGGGGCAAGGCCAACCTCTGGCAGCTGTGGAATCCCATATGAGGCATTCGTTGGTAGCTGCCTTCCAAGAAGCTCAGTTTGTGGTTCCAGCCTGGGCCACACACAGTGGCTAGCAAACAGAAATAGTGATTAGAAGTCATCAAATATACTTTCCCTGACTGAGGGTTTTTTTTAAAAATACAACAAAGAAAAACCAAAAAGGGGCTCTGATGTCTAAGATTTTTTTTAAAACCCTTGAAAGAGAAAAAGTAGAAAGAGGAAGTTGTTACTGGTAAGAACTGAAGTTCTCTAATTGTTCTCTTCCATTTATTTACTTAACTGGAAGCATCTTCCTTCCATTTGTCCTCTCACAGTTATGATTATAAAATAAAATTCTAAGATTGAGGCAGGGTTACAATTCTATGTCTGTCAGAGATTTAACCAGGCAGTTGCCAAGAGAAGGTGTTGAAATGGCCTTAATTGAAAACAGAATTGGACAAAACAGCACTCCGAATGCCTGGAGCATTTGGACACAGCTGAGAGCATAAGATCTCCATGTTTACAGTCTACATGCCTCTCAAGAAGAGGCAACTCCAAAATCTATGAATTAACAGCACTGGTAATGAGTTCTTTCACCTTGTTAATGAGTTGTTGGCTTGCTTCTTTTTGCTTGGGTAAGAGGTATGGTATCAAACCAAAAAAGTAGTGTCTAATATATCTGCATTCCTGAAAACCACAACTTCATGTGTCCATACCAATGAGCAGGGTCTTTTCTTCTTGCCCTGTATCACCCTGTGAGGCTTCAGTTTCCCTGAAGTTATGCCTTCCCTTTTCTCCTTTTGTGGATGCACAATGGTTTTTGTCCTTTCAACTGATGGCTCCATTCAGGTACTAGCAGGGCTTCTTGTTTGTTTCAGCAGGTTAAGAGCAGAAGCCATGTGCTGTTTGCCTCTCTCTCCCAGTCAGTAATATCTTGCCACCAGCAAATTGTACAACTTGTATGAATGAAATGGCAACCAGTGTGCTGCCATCAAGAAGACTGGGATAGGATTGTTTCCTTACAATTGCACTGCAATGTGCAGCCACTCATTTAGTAGTAGTTTAATATGAAATCTTAGCCCAGACTGTGGCTAAAGCAAGCAAGAGATTCCTCAGCTCTGTGAAGGAGCACCAACTAGATATTGGTTTTGAGATTTCCAGAGCTGAAGAAGGAGAAAGGTTGGTTTGGTGGTTTGATTTTTTTTTTTTTTAACTGTCAGCTACTTGGTCTCATGGGTATAGTGGCCTCCTTCACACACAGTGTTTTGTTGTCTAGGTTCCTGTGTGTGCATTCTGACTCAACACCAGAAGGAGACCAGGGTTTGTGTCAGAAAAGGAAATGCTTGTAATGTGGGAGGATGCAGCAGTGTGCTCCATGAGGTCCTTCATCCTGGGCTGTCACTGGGTGGACTGGAGTGCACAGATGAGTAAAACTACAAATGTGAATTGAATCTGAGTCTCAGCTCAGACCCGATCACTAGGCAGCAAACATGACCCCAGACAGACACAGCTCAGGCATTTAGAGAAGTCGCTCTGAGTCAATTTACCTTGCTACATGCCCACTCTTCAAGTAGCATAGAGAAAAAAGAAAACAGCAAAAAGTATGCTTTAATTAATCTACATAGCTAGTCATTTCTAAATCAAAATGTTACCTGAAAATGGAGCAACAAATAGCCTAAGACATTAATAAGTATGTCCAGCCAGACTTTCTCAGTTCTTTCTGTAGTTTATCTCTAGTTGTTTCTTACAAAGTTAAATGGTATTGATATTAAAGCCACATTTGCAGAGAGAGAAAATGAGACTTTTCAAGGTTCAAACCCTCTGAAAAGTTACATCTCATGTTATTTTTGTTTAAAAAATTCTATATCTGAAGTCATGTGTATTGGCATATTCAGGTTACATAACTTTCTATTATTTCTATGAGGAGTGCTTAAATAATACAAATATACATGTCACAGCAGAGGAGCATAACATTGATATTCCCAAGAGTGCTGTGGGGTCCACAGGGCTGCATCTCTTAAGAGAGTAATCCTTGCATCAAGAAGCATTTCTACTGCTTTACCTGTATTACAGCATTGAAATTGTGTTAAGGGAGAAATTAGTAAAGTAACAGAGCAAAAGAACATCTCAAGTTTGAGGAGTTTGATCTATATTGAATGACCTTTGCTGTGGTAAATTACTATAAAAGTATGTAGTGTTTGGTTACTTTTTGGACAGACAGAGATGTCCAAACTGCTTTTTCATTTCACTGCCTATTTATAGGGAGTTTTCATTTTTACCTCCTTTGATGTGTGTGAAGTCTGATATTAAGTGGCTGTGTATGAATGAAATCACAGTTCACAAACATACTGAAAAATAGATTTGTTGCAAATATAAAGAATGTCGTTATTTTTAAACCATTGGAACCTGAAGTTACAGAGAATGCGTTCATAAATTACCAGAACCTGGTGATATATTTGGAAAGATACCATTTTTGAGAATTAAACTCTTGAAATACGAAACAGGATTGCTCTGTTTCTCTGTCAGTGGTCTTTATTAGCATTAAAAAGCAGGGAGCATATCCTGCTGACAGATGTTGAAGTCAGAAAGACCAGGATGAGATGGAAAGGGCCCAGAGGATTTGTCCCTAACTTGACTCCTGTCAAACTGTCTCTCTGACAAGGATGTTTTTTCCTCCAGTTGTAAGCACACAGTCCTCAAGGGGCTGAAGGCTTTCATCATTGCTTGCTTTTGAAGGGGAAGTTGTTGGACGTGTGCCCAGTTAAGCTGCAAGCAGGGTGGGTTGAAATGCCATGGAAGAAGGCCAGCATGCACTTTAACCTGGCAATATTTGGCTTACATTTGTCATGTCGTGATAAGGATGGGCAGTGCTTCCTTGCATCACGAATGCTGATATTCGGTGATTACCGACACCCTTCTGTTCATTGTGAGAACCCTCTGGGCTAGAGACCTGGACTTCTTAATTGGGAAATAGATTAGAATAGCAACGGGAAGAAAGTTTCAAATCTGCACTTCTTTTTTTGTTTGTTCATTTTGCAGTTGAATGTTCTCTAAATATGCCATTGAACCTGGCTTTCAGTTTGCTTTGTTGTGAGTAGAAAAGAATCCACAACCAAATAGTCATTACTACTTGTGCTTCTTCAGTTGTGTGTTATCATGGAGGCAGAGAAACTATTAAATTACCTAATAGCTATTATGGCATAAAGCTCCAATCAATTTCATCTGGAATTTGATTTCTTTTTCTTCTATGGCTTGAGACAGTAGGCTGTGTCAGTTACAGATGTGACTCTGCTTTGTAGAAGTCAGATGTTAACATACATAAAAATACTGATCACAATGGCAGTGCTTTCTCTGTATGTGTATATTTACACACATACCCCAATTTTGATACATGCTGCAGACTTTATATGCCTTTTGTAAGTAGTGAGTGCTGATCTAGAGCTCAGGTACTGCAGTTAAGTTTATGTGGGCACCCGTTCTTTTATTTGTGGATCTTTGACCAGAATCTGTGACCAGAATTGAATCTTGTGCCTCACCTGAGAGCAGACGCCTCAGTTCATGATGCGGTGCCTCTGAAGAGTTTGCTTTCCATGTCCATTACATACACTGAGGTCCCATCTATTCAGTTTCGTATTTTAAGTGTCTGGAGAGAGGTAACATTTTGGAAAATAAACTTACCTATCAGACACATCTCTCCTTGATTCGTATCTCTAGTTGTATCTTATTTTAATGCAATGATACTGTTGTGGATGTTTTTACTAGACATAGTATATGAGCACATAGGGATATTCTTATGTATCAGATGGATTATAAGATGTATTCAGGTTTTACATTAGATTTCTGTGCTTAAAATTAGTAAGATTTGGAAAACATGATTGTATGTTCATATTTAAAAGATTTTCTGACATTTTAAGTTGAAATAGCAAGAATAGCTGAGAAAGGTAAGATTCTCTTTTCCATTTAAGCAAATCATTTAGTCTAGGATGAGTGTAACTTTCTGTTTAGCAGTAAATTAACAAATGAACACAAATAGCTCCCTCTACGGTTTCTCCTGTAAAATTGCACACGACTGTTTTCCAGTAAAGTGGAAGAATTAGGTTTCGTTAAAATTTTGGGGTTTTATGTACATGTATGTAGTAGGAAAAAATATTTTAAGTGTCTTGCAGGTATTTTAACATTAAGAGCAATATCTGTGTGATGACTGTCAAGAGTTTAATGTTTGAGTTCACATGAGCATTCAGCACTCTCAAAATTAGTGACGTGCTAAAGAAGCATTCATGACTGGTTTTGTTTTTCACATGAATCTGTGTTTTGTTTCAGGATCCTGCCATATGGCTGTTTAGCAACTGGAGATCACTCTGGCCTTATTGAGGCTGTTTCTAGTTCAGAAACCATTGCTGACATTCAGTTAAATAGTAGCAATGTTGCTGCTGCTGCTGCCTTCAACAAAGACGCTCTCTTAAACTGGCTGAAGGAATACAATTTAGGGTAACTTCTACAGTTATTTTCTCATCAATTGTGTAAGGTTCGAAATTTGTGTATGTTTCTGTTTCAGCAAGGAGGAATGTCTGACTCTTCTGACAGGATTGTTGCTACTTATGTTTGTAGTAATTCAAATTCTGACTCAGAATCATGATGCCTTTTGATCCAGCCAAAAACCTGGCATTTGCAGCATTTTAACTGCATGCTGTTGAGTAAGTTATACTAGATTTGGCAAAACAAACCAACCCAAGAAAACTACATAGGTCTCAAGCCTTGATGTTGTTGCCTTTAATATATGCATTTCTCCCATTCACCATAGCTACTTCTTACAGTATTTTCTCTTAAATAAATCTGATTTTACAGCATTCTAATGGGCTTCTACTTTAAACAAGCAGCAATCCTTTTTGAGATCAAGGTATGACATGAACCACCAGTAGTATGCACTAATACTTTGGTTTGTCTTTGGTTACAGAGATGACTTGGATCGAGCCATTGAAGAATTTACTCTGTCTTGTGCTGGCTACTGTGTAGCTACTTACGTACTGGGAATTGGTGACAGACACAGTGACAACATCATGGTCAGAAAAAATGGTCAGGTAAAAACCTCTCCTGCAGGCAGAATAACTGCAGTATCTCTGCTGTGCAAGAATTATCTTATCTTTAGTATCTGAGTACAATTAAATCCACATATTGTTATAAGTGATGTCTGTGTTGATTGAGAATTGAAATGAGCTTCAAAGAAAGGAAATGCAAGATGAGTGGCGGGACTGGCCAGTGCCTGTTCAGTAAGAGATTCTGTGTCAAGTGAGGCCATTCTCTTGAATGTTTTCAGAACATCCAAATGGCCTCTGAATGGTTCAGATTCATTGCATAAAAGTAGCTTGAGAGTATCTTGCAAAAGGCCATCCTTATAAAATACATTAATTGCAGTTTTGAGCAGTGTAGTTTTCCTGAAATATCTGTACAGCAGCAATTTTCAGTGTGAACTCAGTATCAACATAACGCTGTCTCAAAACCTGGAACATGTAGCTAAACTCCTAGAAATACATATTCCTCTTTGATTGTCACTTTCTACTGTAACTTATCTGATTATATTATTCTGCTTTTAAAACAAGGAAGTTATAGAAGTGAGAGTTTTAGAGACAGTTGCAGTATTCTTTTGAGAATTTACCTCCGAGAAGAAAGCTGAAACACTCTTATCTTTGATTCTAAAAAGGGAGAACTCTCTCAGGTTCTTTGAGACTAACTTAAGTTCTACCACCTTTGCCCCTGGCTTTATGTAGGAAGCCCATGGGTATGATGATGTTGAACCTCATGGGCTCATCATTGGGCTCATTTTTCTACCTGATAGTACCAACAAGATGCTTGTTGTCAGACATCAGAAGCTTAAACTTGAGATAATGTTTTTCACAGTGCCACGTAGCAGTGGTTGCTCCTAAGAGATGGATGTTATCACTGACTTCAAAACATTTCAAGATTTGTTTAAAACCAAGTATTAGCAAAGAGTTGAAACCATGGGCTGTGGGGAACAGCGTGGTGCACTGATAGCAGTATCTGGTAGGGATATTAGAAAAGTGAAATATTTCACTGCAGAAATTAATTGCCACTTCTGTATTTTTTTAGCTCTTTCATATAGATTTTGGGCATATTCTTGGAAACTTCAAGTCCAAGTTTGGAATTAAAAGGGAAAGAGTACCTTTTATACTCACTTATGATTTCATTCATGTTATTCAACAAGGAAAAACAGGGAACACTGAAAAATTTGGTCGGTGAGTATCATTTTCATTTCTTCCTTTTGTAACTGAAATGGTGATAATTTCTGTCACACTAAGAACCTGTCTGGGCTTGGTTTGCTCATTTGCATTTGCATGGAAGTGTGCTAATGTGTATTTACAGTACTGCTTGCTTCTTTACCTGAGCTAGGATATACATACGGATAACTCCATACATCAGAAACTGCAGCTGGGCAGTGGAACACTGTGATTCCTCTTTACCTTCTCCAGCAGGAGATGGCAGCTGTGTTTTTTCCCCTCAGCAGGGCTGGGCACTAGGGAGAGGTTCCACAAGGAAGGTGAAGCTCTGGACTTCTTGGGGAACAGGCTTCCCCTGCCCATATGTCCATCTGCACATTCAGTGTGTGAATTAATCCTGCCCTTAGATGCTCAGGCATTTAGAGCCATATGCCCACAGTCCAGCACTTCTGTATGTCTCTTGCCTTCTTGTGTGAGAGACCTGCAATGGAACATGAAAGCATGTGACAAGGGTACACCACCCTCTGTCATTCTGCCTTGAGGTAGATTTTTCTCCTGTTGAGGTAGATTTTTCTTTTTCGCTTCTGCATCATTCTCACCACTTGACAGGTGGGGCATTCCGAATGTTTGGCACTCACTTTGCCATCAGTTTTCACAGGAAGAATTTGCTGACAGGTATATGAAATTAACTGCTTAGATATGGCTTGATAAATCTTATGGCTATTTCTGGTAGCAGCAGCTGTACATGTATTTTTAATGCTGTGCCTAGGAAGAATGGAAAGCAACTTCCAGTGACCATGTCTCTCCTGGAGAGGAAAGAAACTGACTTGTAGCTCCATTTTTAAAACCAGGAAGTAAAGACTACTAGGTGATCATGCTGTTGCAAGGGCTGTGGAATATAGAGTTCTTGGCAGTAGGATTCCACTTTTGCTACACAAATACCTCAGCATAAAATTTATTCTTTGAAGTGTTGCATGTCCTCGGTCTGCAGAGTTCTTCCCATTTCCTGGGGAAATGTACAGATTGGACACTGGACAGACACATGTGGGGACGTTGCTCAAGGTCTGAAGTGTCTGCATGCCAGATCTGGCAGTCAGTTCCATTTTGACCATGTTTGCAGGAAAGAATTCCTTTGCAGAGGCATACTGGATTGGTAGGAACTACTTACAGAGCTGTTGGTTTTCCACCATAGGTTGACTGTATAGGCTCATGAGGGCCTTTCACCTCACAAATGCTCAGGGAGATGGGACACATCACCATTACTTTTGGCATTTTTTGCTGTCTCTGGAACAGTGAGGTTTTTAAAGCTTTTGGTCTTTTTGTTCCAGTGTTTTAAGGGCTTCTTGGAGAGCCATGAAGTATTTCTGTGGGAATGCATTGCAGGTTCTGTAGGCATCTCTGTCCTTTCTCTTCCTGTGTTCATATGTACCATAGGAACAGATAATATTTTTTTTAAATGATTGCATGTATTTGCCAGCTGTGTGAGTTCTCACCTGATCTCTTTATTGCATCTGCTTTGTGGTTGAACATGAAGGTTCCGCCAGTATTGTGAAGAAGCATACTTGATTCTGAGAAAGCACGGAAACCTATTTATTACACTCTTTGCACTGATGTTAACTGCAGGGCTTCCAGAGCTAACCTCTGTCAAAGACATCCAGTATCTCAAGGTAAAGTAAGATTTACAACTTTGCAGGACTTAGCATTTTTCCAGGATGTGAATTTTGATTCTAAGATGAGTAACTTTTAAATTGTCTTCCGTTTCTGTCAAGACTTCCACATAGTTCTCAAACTTCCCTTTTCAGCTGTACAGCACAAGGTCTGTAGTCAGTCCTATCAGTCAAGGAAACTGAATATCTGTGCCTTTCAGCCATTCTGTAGTGTGTTCAGCATCCCTGTATCTTAAAGGTGTCATTTCAGGGATGTTGTATGTCTTGGCTCATGCACAGAACAGACCTGTAAAGGTAAAAGCTCTTTGCTTTACAACCGGAAAATACCATTGTGTTGCTTCTTGAGTAATAGGTGAAAAAGTGTAAAACTAGAACAAATCTGGATGTGGTTTGTGATGAAAGTTGAAGGGGACCTTAGTCATGGTTTTGAAATTCCTAACAGTCCTTGTTTTCAACCACTGTAGGACTCCCTTGCCTTAGGGAAGAGCGAGGAAGAAGCACTAAAACAATTTAAGCAGAAGTTTGATGAAGCGCTCCGGGAAAGTTGGACTACTAAAGTGAACTGGATGGCTCACACTGTTCGAAAAGATTACAGATCCTAGAAGATTTTTGCATTTGCACTAAGTGTTGATAAGTGTTTTTTAAAGAGGATCTATCATATGGACCAACAAAACTGATTTCCAATAAGAAAGAAAACAGAACAAGAAAAAGAAGTGAACTGAAATAATTTGTGAGTCTTTTGCACTCTGCTTCTGAATGCTTCATTCCAAGACTGTCTCCACAAATAGTGATCATCCTGGATAATCAGTTCCTGCTGACTTTGCACGCTGAGAGCTACTAGGCATTTTTAAAAATTCTTTGGTACTTTATGGAGGTGTAAATATTGGTTTTTATATGTTAGGGTAATGTACTCTGACATACTCAGGAGGTTTGAAAACTTCTGACAGGACTTGAAGAGTGATTTTTTTGTTGTTGTTGTTTTTAATTATTATTTTTTTTAATATCCTAATCTGGCTAAAAATTACCATGTTGTGTATATTTTTCATACGAACTCTGCCCTACTGGCACAGATGCATTAATTCTACTGTAAATAGCAACCACGATACCACTGTACTGCAGGGAGCTGCTTTTTGTCTTATACTGCTGCCAGAAGAAGAGGAGGTATTTGTGAGATGACGGAGGGGATTTGTGGGGGAAACCTTTGAAAATAGTGCCATGTCCAGATGCCCAGGGTGGCACAGTTTTGTTCCTCTGACGTTGCGCACACAGAAGATGTCCTTGAGTACGAGAAATGCCATGTGGAAAGTCAGGGCAGTTCCAAACATGTTGGAGAGTGCCTCCTTGGCAACGGTCTCCCATTCAGCCCCTAGGGCTTTGTTTCCAACTCCTTAAGAGGCATGTTTTCTCTAGGTTCAGCCAGAAGCTCCTTACAGTGAAATTCATGTCTCAGATCAGTTGTGCCATGCAAGTGTACTGACATATGTATGGAAAATCTTCATTAAAAATACTACACATAGTGATTTTTATTTTTTTTTTAAAGCACACATACCAAAACCCCCAAATGTTTGGAAAAACAAGTGTGTATGGGAAAAGATCATTCCATAAAACACCAATGAAAAGTCATTAATCTTTTAATTCTGTATTTATTAAAAGCTTGCAGTAATGTTGCTTTACCATGATATATATGTTGAAGATGGTTGCTGAAGAAACTGGATTTAACTTATTTAGTGAGGTACCAGGCTTTTAGGTGCTTAAATGGAGAGCAAATTTGTTACGTGCAATAGGGAACTGCTGGTTAAAAGATGTAATGTACTGCTTCTGAACATCAGCAAGGCAGACTTTAACTACTGCTTGTTCTCCAAGGAACACTGGTAGCTCTCCGTTCTTGGTGATATATGAAAGAAAATTAAACAGGTATATTTGCTTCTTGACTAAACAGGTGTTTTGCATAGAAATGTTGTTTTGTGTAAGAATTGAATTAAAGGTGGTTTTACTTTGTTGAGAGTGATTTATTATTTTTTGTCGGTTTGGGGTTTTGTTGTTTCTTTTAAAGGTCAAGAATCTATCTGGAGCCAGGATAGCATGTTATATGGTGGTTCAATTCTCCTGTCCTCTTCCTTTGGGCTAATCTGTCTGGAAAGGCTTCATTATTTTTAAATATTCTAGAAGTAGAGGCCTTTCCAGACAGATTAGCTCAAAGGAAGACAATTTAAGTGAATTTGTGGTTTGGTTTGGAGCTGGGTGGAGGAGTGGTATGTGCTATTGTATGCTAATGTATTAGCATTTAAAGTATGCCATGTCCCCCTTTTAAAATTTATCTTAAAGCAGATGGGAAGAAGGGTAGAAAGAAATCTATTTTGCAAGTGACAGACCTGAAAGAAGTACTTTCATCCTCAGCTAATTCACAGCATGCAGGTCTGTGTACGTTCCATTTTTCCATGGGACAGTGCTTGAACATCTCTGGAATGTCTTGTTGAGGGAGATGTCACCTTCCCCAGGACTCGAGATGAAGTTGGCAAGGCCACCATCACTGCCCAGGGCCGGCTGCAGACATGTGATGAGAGGGAGCAGGATGACATCTTCGTCTCTGCTACCAAGAGTCCAGCCAGCTCTGCGTGCCACCCATGCTTCTGGGCAGCCTCTGAACAACTAATTTACATCCCAACTCTGCATGTCTGATGGAGGAAGTAGCAGAAGCTCCTTCACTCACCACCAATATGTTGCACACAGTAAAGATGTTTTGTGTGAGATTGGTTTTTAGATGTCACTTCAGTGCAGGTTATAAAACCTCACCATCTTCTTTGAGAAAGCTGGTTTGTAGAGATTGATAATACTGCTTCTGCTCAGTGTTTGTGGTGAATAGCCCTTGGTTGGGAGGTGGTGTATCTGGTGGTCTTTGCCTTCATTACATTTATTCATGGCAATTTATAAGCAAGAATGGGGAAAGAAAGTTAGAGGCATGTTAAATGGTGTCTTTTCATGTTTAGCAGCAGCAGAAAAGAATGTGTTTTTCTCATGTAAGTTGAACTTGCTTGATCTTCAGATAGCCAAGAGGATGGCACAGCCCACAAGAATGCTTCTCCAGTTTGACCTCTTGGGGACAAACTTTGCATGAAGCAGTGTTTGTAAGGCCACTGAGGTGTACTTTGTGATACTTTCATGTGAAATTTTGAGTGGAATACTGATTTGCTGAATTGTATTAGGAAATGATCACCACTGTCCCTGGGTTTCCATGCTACAGAATGCAACATTCAAGTTTTAATGCAGGAAATAGAGTAATTAAATGATCTGCTCTTTGAAAGCAGGAGGAGAGGCAATCTTTCCTCCCCAATTTTTTGTCCAAGGGGAGAAGACTGGAATTTTGTCACATCAGTCCACTTCTTTAGTTGCCTGCCACTATCCAGCTCTAGTGTTAAAATGGGAGGGCAAATTGGACTGAGTGGGATGGTACTTTTTCATTCTTTAGGCTGTTTGCAGAATTCAGAAGGCATCAAGCTTTTCTTCCTAATAGTGAGTAGAAACAACCTTTATGAATGTGGGAGCTTTGGACAAGATGGAGCTTTATGCAACTGTAGAAAAGCAACATAAGCTAAAACTGGAGTAAAACATTTTGTGTTATGTTAGTTACTCCTCTCCAAGTCTTAATTCTAATCCAGTCTGCACATTTCCACTTGAAAAATGACTTCTTAAACCAATTCTGCTTCTGAAGACCTCATCAGAAATGCATTTTCTGATCTTGCCGTGGGGACATTGGAGACTTTTTATATTAACCTGAGTGTGTGGAAGGAGCAAGCATCTCTGAGAAAGACTTCCATAGCCAATCCAGGAAAGGCGCAGTAAATTGACAGCTGGTGCTACTGAGGAAACTTGAATCCTGTGCTGCTCATGCTGCCTCAGTGCATATTTTAGTCATTCTTTCCAAGCACTGATGAAAAAGAGGATGTGTGCTTCCATTAGTATTAACCAGGGAATCATTTACCCTTCTCATGTTACTTACTACCTGTTGTTTTCAAACAGTGTAGCAAAGCAGCATTAACTGGTGGTGAAGTGACGAGAAGAGTAAGTTTTTTCCTTTAATGAGCTGGCTTTGCATACTACTGTTACTGAAGTGCCTTTCCAATGTAACAGCCCTCAGGAAGAACTTACTGTCTGTCCTGCACCACACCACGGGGGAAAATTCTACTGGTCAGATGCTAGTAGAACTTTATTTGTTACATCCTTTCTATTGCACTTGGCTGAAAGCTGGCTTGACTAGGTAACCTGTACTCACAGATATTACTGTATTTGACTGTCAGATTTAAAACAATGCTGCTGTGATGGACTAGTCCTTCCTCCTTTCAGTCTGGCATCTTGCTTTTCCTTGTGCGGTTACGTGGAGAGGTTTCCACTGAGATTGCTTGATGAAGAGGGATGGGAATGAGCATGTAGCTCTTAGCATGGGTTGTTGTTGGCAGATCTGTGAAGGATTGCAGTTTCAGAATAGCTGTGACAGAGAAATGTAAAAGGCTAACTCTGATTTGCCAGACATAATTTGGCTTCTAGAAGCAAATGAACGGAAGCAACATTCAGGCACCATGGAAACATGGTTTCTGAGGGATTACAGCCTGTGTACTGCAAGGATGTTTGTAAGACAATTTTTTACTTTAGAAGTCTATGTTCGAGCAGGAAGTCTGGGCACTTGCTTCAAATGCCTGGAACTGCTTCTATTGGCACAGAAGTAAGAAACCTGTTTGTGGTTCATTCCTGTTTGTGTATCCTGCCCAAGGCTTCTTCCTTACCTGTCGGTAAGCAGGCTTTGCCCTGTGAGCATTCTCTGGACGTGCATTTGTGATCTGACCACCTCTAGGACACGAGCAAAGCTCCTCATTCTGGTTTCTGAAATGGCCTTGTTACCACTTCTGCATAAGCATTGAGTATTCCTTTGACATATTGCAGGGGAAGCTGGGCAGTATTGCTCAGGATATTCTGCAGTGTGGGAAGGTTCATGGCTCTGAATTCCTCCTGTTGAAACTATTTTCCATAGGAGGAGGGGAGCAATACAGGAATGGATGATGTAGCTCAGTTAAAGTAATCCCTAAGGATTGGAGGAAAACAAAAATCTGGATTCCAGTTCCCTTATCAAACAATCATTGGAACAGAAATAGAACTGCTCCAAAAGGGCAGCAGGAGGGACAGAGAGCCAGGGAGAGTCCTTTACACTGTGGAGTACTGACTTGGGAACTTAGGAAGAGGAGTGATGAACCAGAGGTCCAAACTCACCAGCATGTTCTGTCTGTTTGGTTAAATAAAAGATCTATTAATATTAATGGCTATATGACACAAAATCACTTTAATCCCTTCACTCCCCAGCTGGAAGGAATTCATCCTGCAGAAAGAGTTGCACCCAATGGCCTGGAAGGAAGAGATGCTTGCTGCTAGGCTGGGGGTCATCTGCTCCAGAGGCTGCTTCTACCCTTGGCCTGTTTGTGTGAATTCCATGGAGGTGAGTTACCCTGCGTGTGCATGGGCCTGAACTCCACCTGATGTGCTGGCTGTCACTGCTCCTCCAACTCGGTGTGCTGCCTGTCTCTGCTCCCCCAGCTTGATGTGCTGCCCATGAGTGCTCCCCCAGCTCGGTTCGGTGTGCTGCCCATCTCCACCACTCTTGGTGGGCACCACATGGGCACGAACTGCCTAGTCCGGGTTCCACTGGCACGCACGGATCTTTAACCCAAAAGAGGTTTAAACACCTTGTGAGTTGTGACTGGAATTGCTTATTTTAATGAAAGGTGCTGGATCATAATTTAGGGTTTGAAATTCTGTACAAGTTCAGAAATTCTGGAAGGGAATTGGAATGTGATCTGCAGTTTCTGTGGCCAGGATAGCCTTTAGGAGCCCCTTCCCTCATCAAATTGCATACTCACGCTATTTAAAAATAAGAAGTTTAATATTCCAGACCACAAACAACACTGAAACATACCAAAGTGTTACAAATGCCTGTAATGCATCCAGTGGATCTGCATTTAGTATTCACTTTCTCTTTTGCAGCTCAATACAGTTGTCTTGTTTCCTTGGGAGGAAAGAGAGACTCTTTGACAGCATTTCTGAAATGATTCCCTGTGCTTAATAGCTGAGAAACTTTTGTCTCCTACTTGCACATTTGTTAATGCAGCTAGCACAAACTCTGCTAACAAAAATTTGCATCTGCTACACCTAGTGAGTATGGACTACAGTGTAGTTGTAACTGCTGATGCTGCATACAGGTAGCACAGACTGAAGCTCCAGTCAGCCTGAACAGCTCCAAGCTTTAGCATTTTGCATGTAGTCAGGTACTGACAAGGCACCCACACCAGAGCTTCAATCACCTCTACATACTTCACTTTCTGTAATCAGTGTACTGGAGGTGGTGTCTCTTGCTCTGTCGTAGTGATCAAGCAGGCTGTGGGCAATGAAGCTGGTTTCTGAATGCAGTGTCTCACATTTTCGGCAGACAAGGATTTCACATTTTGGACACATCTTCCCAGAGTGTGGCTGCCTTAAGGAACATATCTCCTCCCGTGCTGGCTTCAGCTTTTTGGAACCTTTCCTGTGTAAACGTCTCCTCTTGTCTTCAAAAAGCTGACTTCTTCCCTGAGGGCTAGAACAGTCAGAAAGGTGACAAGTTTAAGTTGCACGCTTCTAGATGAATGAGCTCAGTACAAGCTGCCTGACACTTTGCCTATGACACACCAGGAGCAGGTGCAAAGTAAATTCACCTCCAGAACACAGGAATGGACAGGAAAAGGAGAGGCTTTCTGCCTCCTCAAAAGTCTGTCCTTTGGTAAATCTCATTTCCCAGATCTACTGTCTTCAGATGATCATCAGGGAGGAAAGCCTTTTTTTTGTGTAGTGTCCATTTTTTTTTTCTGTAGTGATAGGTCAGGGGATAATGGAAAAAAACCTGGAACACAAGAAGTTCTGCTTAAACTTAAGGAAAAATTTCTTTAAGAGTGAGGGAGCCTTGGCACAAGCTGCCCCTGAAGGGCGTAGAGGCTCCTCTGGAGGTTTTCAAAACCCACCTGGACATGTTCCTGTGTGACCTGATCTAGGCAGACCAGTTTGAGTAGGGGGGTTGAACAAGATGGTCTTTAGAGGTCCCTTCCAACCCTCCCATTCTGTGATTCTGTGATAATCCATATTCATCACTTACAAATAAGCATTAAGGCCCAGAAAGCTTAATTTTACTGCTTCAGTTGCACTTGTCTGCCTCCTGAATGCATGCTTCTGTGAAATTATGCACTTGGATGTTTGACTATGTTTCCAGTCCAGTTCCTCAGCAGTGCAGCAAGATAAATCCCAAAGCAAAGCCCTTGATATTAGTTGTTCTGTAGTTGGATCAGCCTGAGAGAAGACTCTGGCTCTCAGGATCACTTCTGGCTGGTGCATTTTAATCTTGTGTTGAGCTTGTAACCAGCTGCTGTGGCTATAATGTAGTTAGCAGGGTAATTGCTGAGACTTGCATGCACTTCCTGCTAAGATGGTAATTTCATGATAATTATCAAAGACAGACTCTTTTGAGAAGATCTGTATAGATAACAACATTTGTGATGGATAAGAAAAAGCATTTTTTGGAAACTACTGATCTTAGCATGATGCACACACTGAATTTACCTCGTGTTAAGGAAGAATAATACCAAGTACAAAGACCAAAGAAGAGAATTTCAAATCCCATCAGAAGGATGACAATAACTCAAAACTGTAAGCTCAAACTCATTTATTTCTGTCTCTCTCTTTTTTTTTTTTTGTTAAAAAAGGAATAGTTTTGCATTGCTTGTCTTTTTTTTCTATCTGAAAAGCAGTAAGCATAAAAGCACTGTTATACAAACACAGGCAACAGCTACACACTGATTTGAGAGACTTAGTGGCACTTTGTTGAAGAGTTGTTTTTGGCTGCTGCCCTTCTAGTGTTGCTGTTCATTACACCCTGGAGCTAAGGATATTGATGTAATAAGAACTAGAGCAATGTTAAGAGACAGTGTCCTGGGGTATCACAAGTAGCACTTCTTATGTGTATGTGGAGGAACTGAGATGTTGCCCCTCCAGATCTCTTTTAGTGAGTGGGAGGAAACATAGGCAAATGGTTGTAAGATAAACACACAGACACAAATGGTCAGGAGAGCTTAATTTCATACCTGCTTCTGACAGTGACTTGCTAGTTTAGTGGTGAAATTGTTTAACTAGCCTGAAACTATTTTCTTGTTTGTGAAACAGTTAATACAGCAAAGGTGTCGGTGGCTCTTCAAAAGGTGCTCTGGGAATACTTATTTCTTGGATAAAAATATATGCAAAATATAACCTTGGGTGTACTTACAGTTTATTCTTTGGAGACCCAGAGAAGAGGCTCAATCCAGAAAATCTCTTCTTAAATAGTCGCTCTCGCTTTTTTCGGCCGTGCTTCCCATCTCCCAGGCTTGCTTCTGTGAGTTCCTTCTTTCCTTTGTGCCAGCTCATTTTATCTGTCATGAAAGCAGCACCTGCTTTAAATGAAAGCAGAAGCTTAAGTAGATTTTCTAAAGTCTCCCCCTTACTGCATTGCACTTGGTGGGTAAAGTCTGGGTCTGTTACTCTACAAACCTGTAAGTGTCCTGGTTACGCAGAAGGTTTGGTTGAGATCAGTGAGCAGCTGCTTCCCATCAGATGGAGCAAATACCTGCTTTGAAAAATCCTGCAGACACAAGGCGACTCTGGATATGCTTACTCAACTGCTATTCCTCCTAATTATGGAAAGTAGGCTTGGACATTAAAGATAATAAATATTTCCCTCTACGTGCTCTCTTTCATGATTAGGCAAGTTGCTGAAAATCCAGAGAGGAGGCAGCTCGTTTGATAAAAGCAAAGAACCAGGAGCCAATGAAACAGTTTCGTGCAGAGAACAGAAGCAGTGAAACGAATGTGAGACAGAACAAACACTGCAAAGCAAAAACAAGAGCCTTGAAAAGATGAAGAACCAACTGGGGATTTTAGTTAAGGCTTGGAAATTGTTTCCTTTTTCTTTTGGTAAAGCAGCTGATTAGTCTGAATTTCCGCATTGCATTGCTTTGTCTCCAAGAATTATCCCTTTGGCCTCTCTGATTGAATTAGTCTCTCTGCTCTACATTTGATGCTTAGTAATTGCATTAACTTTTGGTTGTTTGAGTTGGAGGGTCACATTCACCCCCTCCTAATGACAGGAAGTGCTTGTGTGTTCCTCCTGGTCAAAATCTTTTCCACAAATCATCTAAAACAAGTCATACAAAGATTGGAAGCTTAAAAACAAAATTGACAACCATTTTGAACTATTCAGGTTCCTAATTTTACCCTTCATCTCTTCCCCGCTCTCTGTGTGCCCCCTTCCATCACGTTTTAAGAACAGTTTTCCTTAAGCAATTCTTACAGTGGGATATGAACAGGTATTAGGAACTCAGTGCCTTGCATCCTGAAGTATTTTTTCCATTGTGTTTTAAATTGTTCATCAAAACCAAATGTTGGCTTGCATTAATAAGAAACCATAAATATCTTGAAGGAACAAAGAGTGACACACCTTGCTGCTCGTGCAACTGCAAGGTCAGTTGGACTTGTTTCGCCCATAGGAGAGAGAAATGCCAGAAATGTCAGACAAGACAATGGAAAAAAAATTACAAACAATTCGTTGACCTGTGAAACTGTCACTGAAGAATTACTGTGCTATTAAGGAATGAATGAAAGTTTGTGAATGAAAGAAAATGACACGTCACAATTACACAATTCCCTTCAGTTTGTAGCTTGTGACAAAATAATCTGCAAGTTCAAGACCAATTTTAGGTGGGGCTGAGAGGGAGCTTTGCAGAATAGCCCAATCTGTGGCTAATAAAAACAGCTATCAGAGAGGCAGGAATCTACCTTGCCTCAGAGAAGTGAGCTTCAAACACTTCTCATGGCAGGATCTTTCAGTTATAATTCCCCTTGTCTAAAAGATCAAGAGAGGAAAATATAACACAGGAAGTGCAGGTGTAAGTGTGTGGAAATTGGCAAAAAGTATTGAAGTTACACAGGGTCATTTCTAAAGACTTTTAGTCAGTCATTTAAAAAGAGAAGACTGAGGGGGGATCTTATTAACATTTACAAATATCTAAATGGTAGGTGCCAGAAGGTTGAGACATCCTTTTTTTTCTATGATATCTAGCAACAGGACAAGGGGTAATAGGATGAAACTGGAACATAAAAAGTTCCACTTAAACATAAGAAAAAACTATTTATGTTCAGGTGAGGGAGCCCTGGCCCAGACTGCCCAGGGAGAGTGTGGAGGCTCCTTCTTTGGAGGTCTTCAAGACCCGCCTGGACATGTTCCTATGCTACCTGATCTAGGTGAACCAGCTTGAGTAGGGGAGTTGGACTAGATGATCTGTACACAGGTCCCTTCCAACCCTACCATTCTATGATTCTGATTCTGGACATATATTGCAAAGTATTTAAAAGGGAAGCTGTCCACCGGCTGTGTTGAGTTTCCAGTGTACTTAATTCTAATGATGGAGGAGGAATTTCTCCTATACTTGAACTAAATGCTTAAACGTGTTGTCAGATTAGAAGATATGAATACTCAGAATTTGAAAGAGTGATTTCTTTGCCTTGCTTTCCTTCTCTGCTTATATCTTGTCTCACTTTATTACCACTGCATTCAATATGCCAGTTAATTGCCCTCACTATTCTTAGCAACAGCAATAGTGGGATTTTTTTTCTTTGTGAGCCAAAGTAACCAGTGATAGTGTTACTGTGGCTAGGCCTGAGATTTACCTTGTTATGTGGCCAATGTATAAACCTTTAAATGACTTTTTTAAAACAGAAATTCCACTTGTTGATCTGAGAGAAAACATGTTTCCTTCAGAGGAAGAGAACATAACAACTGTGGACAGCATTTTCAGAAACCTCACTGTTGTATTTGTAGGTTGTCTCTAGTTCACTATAAGCAAGGTCTTGCACCTGCAAGACTGCAGATCATAGTATCCTAGAATGATTTACATTGGAAGAGACCTTAAAGATCATTTAATGCCAATTCCCCTGCCATGGGCGGGGACATCTTCCACTAGACCAAGTTGCTCCAAACCCCCTCAACCTGCCCTTCAGTACTTCCAGGCATGGGGCACCCACTGCCTCTCAGGGCAGCCTGTCTCACTGCCCACAGCATCTGCACCCATGCTTGCTGTTGACTGCTTTAATTTCTGAACTACCTGAACAACGTGTTGGTATCTCTGTAACAACCTTCATATTAGTAAATATGATTTGAAGACAGAATATGGACTATAGATGGGGTAAAAAAAAAAAAACTCTTCAATTTACAAATGAGACTGATAGTTTAAAGTCTGGCAGGCTAAAGATGCAGGAAACTATTTTCCAGGAACAGAGCATTTCCATAGCCATCCCGCCAACTGGAGCAGCATATGGCAGCCCTGACCCAGCCAGTGTCCATGGGTAAAAGAACCAAACAGGACAAGAGGTAAAATAGTTGTGGCAAGAACTGTCATGCAAACACACGAGGAAAAGAGGACAGACAGGAGAGGAGGTCTGCAGAGAGGAAATGACTATCAGCTTCAGAAAGACTTCTCTGTGTCCCCAGGACGCAGCTTTTCTGATCCAGTTCTGTGTCTCAATTAAGTAAAATTTAAGTTGTTTGAACTGATTCTGATCATATTATTTTTGCCACCACAGGGTGTCTCTGCATTACTTTTTACACCAAAACCTTTGGTAGCCTTTAATGGCAAGCTGCAATCATAGAATCACAGAATGGCAGGGTTGAAAGAGACCTTTAGAGATCATTTAGTCCAACCCTCCTGCAGAAGCAGGTTCACCTAGATCAAGTCACACAGGAACATGTCCAGGTGGGTCTTGAAGACCTCCAAAGAAGGAGCCTCCACACCCGCCCTGGGCAGCCTGGGCCAGGGCTCCCTCACCTCAACAGTGAAATAGTTTTTTTCTTCTGTTTAAATGGAACTTTTTGTGTTCCAGCTTCATCCCATCACCCCTTGTCCTGTTGCTAGATACAATAGAAAAAAGGGATGTTCCAACCTCCTGACACCCACCATTTAGATTTTGTAAATGTTAATAAGTCTCTTCCAGACTAAACAGTCCCAGGTCCTGCAGCCTTTCCTCTTATGAAAGATGTTCCAGTCCCCTGATCATCTTGGTGGCCCTGTGCTGGACTCTCTCCAGCAGTTCCCTGTCCCTTTTGAGCTGAAGAGCTCAGAACTGGACACAGGACTCCAGACGAGGCCTCACAAGGGCACAGTAGAGAGGGAGCATAACCTCCCTTGACCTGCTGCCCACACTCTTCTTGATGCATCCCAGGAGGGCACATTGCTAGTTCATGGTTAGTTTATTATAAATCAGGACTCCCAGGCCTCTCTCCGCAGAGCTACTCCCCAGCAGGTCAACCCCCAGAGATTCCCCAGAAGAATCTCTGCCCAACTCTCAAGCCAGTCAAGATCCCACTGAATGGCAGCACAGCCTCTGGTGAATCAGTCCTCCTAGTTTGGTGTCATCAAGGAACTTGCTGAGGGAATGTAGGGCTAAAGGAAAACATCCCTCAGCTTAACTGGATTTTCTTCAGCATCATGAACTTTGGATTGGAATGGTAATGCCTTCATTAGCTGCTAGGAAATTATTCGTCAGTAAGTAAAGCTAATGATGGCATTTAATTCAATTTTGAGATCTCTCCTGTATCAGATCAGAGAAAGCTTTGGCCATATGATTCGGTGCATTGATGTAGCTTAATCTCTTTCTGCACTGCGTTCAGGATGCTTGAAGCATTATCCCTGTACTGGCATACTTCTACCAATGCAGGCAGTGTCTGTCTGCCATTCTACCTTTGTGCATTTGTGAATATTTTCTGTTCTTCAACCAGGATAATGCTGGCATGAAATCAATATAAACACTGTACTGTGTTCTCTGGATAGTTTGTTTATGAAAATTGTTCTGGAGTGGTTTTGTGTGGGTGTAGGTGTGGCTATATGCTATTGGGATATTATCTACATATATCGTTGTCTGGGACATCTGAAGAGCAAACTGTCCTCAGGAGGAGAGAGAGTTATGGAGGAATTCCAGATGAGAAATGCTGAGCTATGTGGTCTGTGCATGGATAAAGCTTAAAGCTTGTCTTATGATTGTCATCAGGGCATGTCAGTTGGTTAAAATACCAGCTTTTCATAAAGAAAATCCAGTTTAAGTGTTTTTTACTTCCATCAGGGCCAGTGCAGTATGTGAGCAAGCCCTTAGTGATGTGGTCAAATGTAGAAAACTTAAGTTCCAAGTGCTGCCATAAGTGGTGTTTATTTATCCATGCAAATAATTGGCTTCAGTAGACAGAATTATTCTACAGTGGCAGTAGATGCTTCACCAGTCACTGCCTTCACTAACTTTCCATCACTCTCAGTGACAGCTAACACAAGCCTTTAAAAACAGATATCTCCTCAAGTAAGGCAAGGACTTACCCAGAACATGGAGAAGCTTTTATTAAGTACCTAGACTTCAGGTCTTGAGGTGCCTATTGGGTATAAAGTGCATTGGTGTCATCAGGCCATGTCTGTGTTTTCTGCATGTGGAAATGTGATGAGTTTGTGTAGAGCCACTTTTTCTTGGTAACATGGGGTGCAGTGCTAGTCCCAGTAAGCGGTTTTCAAAACCCTGGCTCTGAGGTAGACTCACCTCCAGCCTGGCTGGGCCAGTCTGGCACCTCTGCTATCATTAAGAAGGGAAATCTGAGCTAGAAGAGGAGACGGAACTGTGGCACAAGATGGAGGCAATCACATGGACCTCAAAGTCAGAGAAGGAGAAAGGAAGGAGGAACATCAGACCAGAGACCCCTCTGCAACCCATGGTGAGAGCACCGACTGTGCCCCTCAACCCATGGAGGGCAATGGCAGGACCAAAAGTCACCTGCAGCTCCGAGTGAGTGCACCCAGACGGGCAGAGACTGTGTGAGGACCCAGCCATGGCGCAGGCTGTGCTGGAGCCTGCGGGCCCCAGAGACACACACAGCTGTAGCCCTTGGGTTGAACACACGTCAGAGTGGCCCATGCAGGGCTATGTGAGGGATCCTGTGCTCGAGCAGGGGAGACTGGCAAGAAGCCCACCTACCCTGAGGAGAGACAAGCAGCAGGAGCCATCAGGAAAGGACTGACTGAAATCTCCATTCCCTGCCTCCCTGAGCCATTCATGGGGAGCAGGCATAGGATCGGGGGGGCGGGAAGGAGATATAGACACCAGGATCAAGGCTCTGAGTTTGAGAAGAGGGGACAGGTGGTCTTAAAGGGCTGGTTGTGCTCTTCATCATTGTACCACTCTACGTTTTCTGTTTGTTATGTTTTGGGGGGTTATGTTTTTGGTTGTTGGATTAAGTGAATTTGTTTTCTTCCCCAGGCTGAGTATAGTCTTGTCTGTTTTGCCCAGGACCATAATGGCAACTGAGCCCTCCCTGTCCTTAGGGGATTCCAAAGGCCCTTGGTACTTATTGCTTATTTGGTACTTTATGTGGTCTTTTGTGGTCTTATATGGTCTTTTGTTCCTAGATAGGTGATAGGAAGCCAAAGAAAGGATGAGTTGTTCCTGAAAGCAACAGGCAAAGGTACAGGTACTAGGAGTGAGCAACACATCAGTCCCAATTTCTAAGCTTGATATCAACCAGTTGAATATTTTCATGGAAAAAGAAAGTAACCAGAGAATGTGACAGTCCTCCTAGCAGTGGTACACAGTCTGGACATTGGGATGTTCGCTTATTACCTAAATTCAGGCTCACATACCATCACAGTCTGATTCAGATGCAAGCCCCCAGCTTCTGAGAGGGAATCAGCTCCTTGGAAACTGAGAGCTTACTCACTGTTTAAAGACTCATCATATCTACTGCCACTGTAGAGTAAGGAATCTTCTTTTAGACAGCAATTCTTTCTGGTTTTTTATTTTACTTCCAAAGAGTTCCTTGCTTTAGAAATGTTATAGACAATATGGGCAAAAGTAGAGTGGAAGAAGATATCGTTGAGGACAGAAAGGTTAAGTTCCCCCTTCTCGAAAAACTGTGTAGACTTTCCTCTTCCTTGGCCTCTGATTAGCATATGTGATGGTCTTTGTTCAAGTGCAAAGGAGCACATTCTTCTTCAGAAGAACTTTTGTTCTGTGAAGGGGTGGTGTTTGTGCAGGGGATTCAAGGGGAGATTGGATATCTGGACCTATGTTAAGTGTGAGATGAGGACTGCAAGAAGTCAAAGCCAGGAGCACAGAAACTTGGTAACAGCTGTCTTTCATGTGAGAGACAATCGCTTCAGAAGTAATGGTTGATCTGGTAGTATATCTGCTTCTGGTTTTGCTCTACGTTATGAGTAGGAATTAAAATCCTGACAACTTGCTTTTTTCACCGGCAAGTACTCACCCATGAGAGCACAGATTGAACTGCATTGCCTCCCCTTTCTTTCTAGAAAGGAGAGACAGAAAGAAGGAAGGTGGTTTCCATCTCCATCCCTTGCAAGCCTCCTGGCTGGGAAGTGCGGCTCCGGTAGCCACACCCCGGGCAGACAGCCCTTGCCGCCCCGGGGAGGAGGCGGGCGAGGGCAGGAGCAAGGGCATTCCCCTTCCAAGGGCTGCTCTGGGACCTTCTCCCGTCGGAGCTGAGGGCGGGGAGGGGGTTCCTCCGTGCCACGCCGCCGCTGCCTACCCTGTGATGCGAGGCACAGGCATGCTCAGTAGCCGGTGCCTACCCCTCCTATCTCAGCAACAGTGCCTACGGTACTAGGAGACCGCTTGCAGCAGGAGCGGAGCCGGAAAGCCATCTTTGCTGGAGAGGGAGGCAGCAGCCGCTGAGCCGCTCGGCACCCGCCCGGTGCCCACCATGTGAGTACCCGGCACAGCCCCGCAGCCGCGGCGCTGCCTGGCCCCTCGGCCCCGTCCCGGCGTGCGCGGGCAGCTCCGCCGCGGCGGGGCGGGGCGGGGAGAGGAGAGCAGCTCTGCGGCCGGAGCGGCGCCGGCAGCTCCCTGTTGCTCCCGCAGACCGGGGCGAGAACTTCTGCGGGCCGGCGGCGGGGGGCAGAGGGGGCAGAGGCTCCGAAACCGCCGCGGCCCTCGCGGGGAGCGTCGGTGCAGCCGCAGGAAGGATCGCCAGGGCGTGGGGCTTGGCGTGGGAAACACGGGCAGCCCGAGTCTGTAGCGAGCGACGTCAACCTGTGCCGCTGCTATTAACCTGTGAGCACTTAGATAGGGCTTTCGCTGCTGTTTATCCAGCTGCCGGGCAGCAGTGCGGAGGATTATCGGCACGTCTCTAACTCGGATTAATACTCAAAAGGAAATGCTGGGCCGAGATCCTCAACAGGTTCAAGTCAGGCTTGTTCAATAGTCTGAGTCACTCAGCTGCTGATCCTCAGCTAATGGATCCTGCTTATTTTCACTGTTTAATAAATTGCTCTCTCTCAGTTACTAGCCCTCTGATCAGTTCAGCCTCACCATCTCCAGCACCGATGGCTTCTTGTCAGCAGCAGTGCTTGGTAATAATTTGTTTGTTCTTGCTTGTATCTCTTCAAGTATCTCCTCCGAGTCTTTACATTCAGGATTAATGAAAGAATTAGTGTTCACTGTTAGGCAGTGATAAAACCCCCAAAGTCAATCTGAGACCAGAAGTGTGCTGAGATAAATAGGAATTGACCAGACTCCTGTTCATTCACGAAAGGATTCAGGTAGCTAAAGGCATTGCTTTACAATCATCTCAATTCATTGCTCACCCGCGGAGAGTCCTAAGGGACAACCAGAGAAAATGTCTGCAACAGTTGCTCGTGTGTGATGTAGGGAACTAAGTATCTGCTGGTATTAGGCAGTGTTGGGAAAAACTGAAGCTTGATTGATTCTGACAAGATGAAGAGTAGTCATTGTCTTGGCAATCTAAATTAAAAATACTTCCAATAACCAACTATACTTCATGAGGTGTTTTCAAAATAGTCTACAGTCGTATATTCTGAATTGTTGTTGTTTTTTCTTAGATGCTCTCTCCTATGTAACATCTTGGACAATAACCTTTTGCCCATGTTGTCTATAACATTTCTAAAGCAAGGAACTCTTTGGAAGTAAAATAAAAAACCAGAAAGAATTGCTGTCTAAAAGAAGATTCCTTACATAAACACTGAATTATATCTAGAAAAAGACAGCTCACTATAAGCTTCTGTTGCTTAGTTGTGTTTGTATCGAGAGACAGATGACGACATAAATACTTGTATGTGAGCTGCTCGTCAATGATTAACACAGAAGTTTGCTGCTGCAGTATTATACAATCTAAGCAGCTCAGACAATTCAAGCAATACCTCAGATAAGGTTTAATTTAACCTATGTATATTTGAGTCTTGCTGTGTATGGGTATTCATGAGAGCATTTGTAAATAAAGCAGGAAGGGTGATAAGTAAGATAACTTGGTCATGCTTCTTGTGTAGGGGACTTGCATCAGACTTCTGACAAATTAGAAGAAAAAGCGAAAGCGGTTTTTGGCCGTTTTGTCGTTACAGACTTTCAGTTTGATAATTGAAATAAGGCCAAGACAAATAAACAGCTTGTCATTGGTGGTGCCAGTCAGCTTCTGTTTCATTGCCAGATAATGTAAGGGAAACTTTTTGAACATCTGCATAAATATTGTGTTCTAGTAACTTCTGCGTTACTGATGGACAACAGAGATAAATGTGTATTTGCTACTTACTGGGAGCAGCAGCTACAGTTGTAGTTCACTGGACTATAAAAAGTCAGTTGCCAGTGAACACCAAATACTCTATAGAGGTTACTTTTCTTGCTGTTACACCTCTAGAGTATTGGACTCTTCTCATGTATGTATCCAGACATGCATGTGAGAGATGGTGCTGTGTCTTCAGCTGATGTGGACTACTGAAGAAACTGTCACTGGGTCAAATGACTGATCCATCTGTCCTGGGATTGCTGTCCCCTGAAGTAGCTTGGGAGTGCTCAGGAAAGAGTCCATGGGTATGCAGTGGTATTCCCAGGATACTTTCCTAGTTTCCAGTGATTTAAGGCTCAGGGAATGTCTGAAGCTGAGGAGAATTCTTGGTATTTCTTGACTCTCAATAGATTTTGTTGTTCTTCTAGAATGGTGTCCAGTTGCTCCATTTGCAATGTCCTGTGGCAAGGAGCTCCACAGCTGGACCATGTAGGGTTTTAAAGCTGCTTCCTGTTTATTTTGAGCTTTCAGAAAGCAGGTTCTGTTTGCTCTTGCTCTTATATTAGAAATCGGGTAACAGTGTTCCTTATGCTCCATCATCTTCATGATGCATGATTGTGCATCAGGCCAGAGGACCTGCACTGATTTACATGAGGTGGGAATCTGTCCCTAGGGTCTCGGTCACAGTGAACACAATCCAGGGCTGGTAAGAAACGTTAAGATAATAAACGTCTTTCACCTTGGTGCAAACAGAGGAGAGGGGGCTGTGGCATAAAAAGGTTCAATAAAAGGAAAAGGATACAAAATGGATCTAAAGCAAAACCAGAAAAAGATTGGACCCTGCCAGTGCAGCTGGGAAGATTGTTCCAGGTGTAAGGGAAAGCACACAAACTTGCTTGGACAAGATATGAGCAGCGGTGAGGAGGAATGAGGAGAATAAAATAGTGCTCAAAGCTGAGGCACTTACAGGCTTTGTTCCTCTCTGGAAAATAGGCTAACAGCAGCAGGTGAAGTGTATGGTTGTGTTTCTTTCACAGTGGACACATCTCAATAGGAAATTATATATAATAGAAGCTCATGGCATCATGTCATCTGTTGTTTACAGACGGGTCAGTAACCAGACAGCAGGGTGCCTTTGATTGCATTAATCCAATACAATCTATTCTATTGCAGGGTACAACTTTGGTGAGACAAGCAGCAAAGCAAAGCACCTGGCACTCTGTGGGGCAGAATTACCTCCCTGATTCTCATTCCTCCGGTAGCCATTGGAGCTTTCTGAAAAAACAAATCTTTCTGCCTGTTCTAAAGCAGCAAGGGGTCCATCCTGGAGGGGATGGATGGGATTAAGGTGGTTCTACCAATTGTAATGAGTCTGTTCTGGTTGAATATCTATGAAGTTTCTCTGAATGGCTATGGTCTTCTGCTGTTACTAGAGCAATATGTAGCCCTCCTTTTGTGAGCATCATTTTATGAGACTTGGAAAAAAAGGGCTCCATACTGTGCCCTTCTCTTGTACTGATTAACAAACTGATTTAATACCATTCTCTACAGAGTGCTGATCTGCAGCTTTTAGGGAGCTCAGTGGCTTACAAAAGTGTGTACATCCAGTGCATGTCATGGGAAAGTATATTGAGCATGGAACGAAGAGGTAAATGTTCTGAGTGGTGTCGCAGCTCTTTAGTGCTGTTGAGTATCTACATTCCTTTAGAAATGCATTCCAAAAGAGCTCTAGAAATCCTTGGTGACAGGAAGATTGGAGTCCTCTAGAGCTCTTGGGGTTTTACATCTGGTGGCCATCTGCTTCAGAGAGGCTAGATTCAGTCTTGACATTTTCTGACATTTCCCACTGCCTGTACAGTGAGCCAGAGGGAATGATGGTTTGAGGGTCCTGTGGTATTGGTTTATACAAGCACAGATATGAAAGAGTGAGTTGTTCTTCTCTTTTAAGGGTAGTAATGGAGCTTGTAGTGAAAACAACCAGGCTGTACTCAGCGGAGTGGGGTTATGTACATGAGAAGAGTGTGTTGAGAAGGGGGAAGGAGCCCATCTTCAGCACAGTTCTATTCTGACACTTGTTTGCTGTGTCTAAGGCTCAGAGCTCTGAGTAAGAGCCTTGAAATAAGGACATTAGGAATAGGAGCTGTTGTTTAGTTTGCTGCTTTGAGGCATCAACAGAGGTGTGTGTGTGTGTGTATTTTTATGGTTGCTTCCCTTGACTTGCTTTTTTGTGGGGTCATGCAGACAGGGATCTTCACATATTGCATTAGAAATAAATGCTTCCAGTTCACATTGTTATTCCTGATGCACTCACTTACCATTTGACCTTGCCCAAGTAGGTCATAAATCTTTTGGATATTTGAGTGATGAGTATTTGCAAGTGTAGAGATCAAACTGAATGCTGTCTTGAGGACTTCAGCAAAGAAAATAATCCCAGAGTGACAGGAACTGGGAATTACATGTGACAAGTACAGACAAAGTGAAATGTGTCAAGATAAACGTCTTCAAAACAGACTAATATGAGGCAGATGAACCCCAAATATATTTAGTTTGATGATCCTTTTCCATGAGACTTAGTGGTCAGTCATTCTGGTGTGATCAGCCATAACTTGTTCCTGTTGTCTTCCAGGAGTTTTGTATAGATAGTTCCAGCTGTGAATTGATCTGCAGGACACCTAAAGTGGCTGTATTGGGAGCTCAATCGGTTTGCCAAAGGAGTATTTCCTCCTTTTAGATACTATTTACTTAATATCTTCCTGAAGAATCAATAATTAGGCTATAGAGCATGAGGAAAACCCCTACTTGTGTGCACATGTGTGTACAGGATGGTCCTGGGCTGGACAGGCATGGTTGAAGAAAGAAGAACAGTGCATTAAACCTGTTATTCCCCTCCTTCCACAGGCCTTCTGCCACCATTTGTAGAATGCAGAATACATGGAAGATTCTCGATGACAGTTTTAGCCAAATGTTTGTGATGTGGGAGGGGGCAGTACAGACTGTCCCAAATAAGTTCAAATTAACTAAATTGTACATTTTAAGCAGTTATGACCTAGAGAGAGAGTATCCTCTAACCTACGTAATTTGGTACTCTTTACTGTCGTCATTCATAGCCATTACCAGCAATTAAATAGGCTGGTGTTTTTTAATGATACAATTCCTTTTTCCCCTGATGTCTGTACTTGAGCTCTCTAAACTCTTGACCATTATCCACTGAACAACCACCAAATGACTGCATGGTGGTTTTTTTTTTTTAACTGCTCCATTATGACCACCTTACATTTTTCTGTGAAAGTAGTAACTCATGGAAATAGATCTGTGTGTACCTGAGCAAGTCAGTGTTCTGTCAGTAGCAATTATGTTGTAGCTTCTGTACTGGGTGAAATAATTAGAAGTTTCTGACCACATGATCTGAATTACCTGATCAAGTTGCTCAATGTCTTCAGATGCAAAATTAAATGAAAAGTATGTAGGAAAACAAAAAAAGTGTCTCTATTTTGGAGTAAACGAGGAAGAAATTAAATTTCATGAGGTGTTAACACCTGCTGGATTTAGTATCACTGAGTCAAAAGAGAAGTCTTCTAGAAAATAGAGAATTTTTGATACTGACCTTTTAGAAGATGAATCCCACATTGTTTCAAGAGTTGTGACTTATGTGTTTTGGGGTTGTTTTGTTTGTTTGTCTTTAAAGACTGTTCTCATCTATTGCAGTGCTCTCTAAATGTAAACCAGTAAATGTATTGGAATCAAGTACAGAGTCCTGCATCTGGGTAGAAACAACTCCATGCACCAGTACAGGCTGGGGTTGAACTGCTGCAGAGCAGCTCTGCAGAGAGAGACCTGGGAGTCCTGATTTTTAAGAAACTGAATATGAGCCAGCAATGTGCCCTTGTGGCCAAGAAGGCCAATGGCATGCATCAAGAAGAATATGGCCAGCAGGTCAGGGGAGATTCTTCTGTCCCTGTACGCTGCCCTGGTGAAGCCTCATCTGGAGTCCTGTGTCCAGTTCTGGGCTCCCCAGCTCAACTGCTGGAGAGAGTCCAGCACAGGGCCACCAAGATGATCAGGGGACTGGAACATTTTTCATACGAGGAAAGGCTGCGGGAACTGGGGCTGTTTAGTCTGGAGGAGACTAAGGGGAGATCTCATTAACATTTACAAATATCTAAATGGTGGGTGTCAGGAGGTTGGGGCAGCAATTTTTCGATGGTATCTAGCAACAGGGCAAGGGGTGATTGGATGAAGCTGGAACACAGAAAGTTCCATTTAAACAGAAGAAAAAACTATTTCAGTGTGAGGCAAGGGAGCCCTGGCCCAGGCTGCCCAGGGAGGGTGTGGAGGCTCCTTCTTTGGAGGTCTTCAAGACCCGCCTGGACATGTTCCTGTGTGACCTGACCTAGGCTGACCTGCTTCTGCAGGGCAGTTGGACTAGGAGATCTCTACAGGTCCCTTCCTGCCATTCTGTGATTCTATGGTTCTACCCCATATTTATACACTGGAGCTGTAGTTTTGCCTTTGTTTTGGAAGCACCAAATAGCTGACAGTTTGTATTTGTGAGGAGTCAGTGCTGCAAGCTTCACTGAACATGTTGTTACTATGGAACACATCAAACACCATACAGAATTGAGACAGCCTTTGTAAGGAGCTGGAAACAGAAACAGAGCTGATGGGTGGTGGGAATATACCAGAGGCTGTGATGTATCCTGCTTCATCAAATGGAGTCTTTATACTGGAGCCTAAGTAGGAAAGGAAGTGTCCACAGAGGTTACAAAACTCCTTAGATGGTCTAGAAAAGAGTTGGAGAGGAAATACACAGTGCTAAGTGGTGTACTGAACTGTTGTTAGTTCCTGATACTGGATAGTCGCTGATTTTAAGAGGCTCACACCACATCCAGATGGGAATTTAGATGTTGAACTTTGAACGCTTTTGTTGGTAAATGAAACAGAAAAATGGAACAGTTTTTAAAATGCAGTCACAGGGAAAAGGTTTTTCTGAGTTTCTATTCTGGATGTGGGGAAATTATCCAAAGACTTCCTTGTATTCTTTTAAAAGAAATAGCAAAATTTGGTTTTAAATAACTGGAAGGACTGTAGTGCACATGTTCAGGAGAGATGTTTTGCAAATTGTTTTTGGAGATGCTAAAAAACTCTAACTGGACTGTGTCTTAAGTAACTCCATCTAGTGGGCCCTGCTTTGAGCAGATGATTGGAGTAGATGATCTCCAGACATTCCTTCCAACCTTCCAGCTTCAGTGCTTCTGTGATTCTGTTTGCTTTTTGTTCGTGAGAACTTGGTAGCACTTTCATCTTCAACCTATTGGTAGTGGATGCTACAGAAATACCTGTAATGGAAAGGGAAAACATATGGTGTTCAGAAAGGGAGGAAATAGGGGAGTTAAATAATTAAATATGCAGATCACCGGAACGCAGTATTAAATTTATCTTGAATGCAAAAGTTCATATTCCTCCCACAGAGAAGAAAACCCAGGTTCCCTGCAAGTGAGCTTTCCCATGTTTCATATTCAAGGTGGTCTTCTCTATCTTGGTGTCTGCTCCCATCTCTCTACTCCATGTCTTGGAATAGCTTGAAAGTTTGGAGAAAGTTCTTGTTCTGCTCCCCTTTTGTTCTAAAAGTTGCTTTAGTAGTGCAGAGTGCACTATTATTTTAATAAAGTATACACCTTGATCAAATTATGATGTCCAGATGCATAATGAAGGAGAAACAAATCTCACTGTCTTGTGCAGCAGGCTGGAAGAGGTACTGCTGGAAGCAGGCAGAGTTACAAAAGAGTGGTGTGCTGACCAGGCAGGAGTTGTGACCCACTGCAACAGAGCTGTGACTTTTGCAGCTCAGTTTGTAACTTCTGAAAGTGGTGAGTTAATCCCTGGGGTTGGAGCCTTCATCTGTGGAACTGTACAGGAGCTCTTGGCAGAGTGCTCCTTATATCCATGCTGGTAGCAGGTACCTCTTGATTTTGGGCTATCAGATGCAGGACAGATCCCTAGCCCAGCATCTTCCCTACCTCTCCAGATCTCCTTCCTCAGTCTATATTTTATGTCCCTCTGAAGAAGAGGTGAGGAGAGAGCTTTCCCAGTGAGCCTTCTGAACTGCAGATCTTGCTGGAATCAATCTCTGAACTTTCAAAGTAAGCAATGCACCCAAAGTACTCAGCTCTACAGAAACATGGTTGCTTATGTAAGAGCAAATGGGGATCTGTGAAGGAAAGGGCTTAGGAAGAGGCTCCATAGGCTTCTCAGCATCTCCTCTACACCCACAGAAAGTCTGGGGTGCTGGTTCTGGGAGGTGGGGAGTGTTATAATGCATTAGTTGCCTTTTTAGGCATTGAGGTCCTGAGTCTGGCAAAATGCCAGCATTTTAGAAATATATGGTCCTGTTAAAGCTTTCTTAGCAACTATGGAAATCGTTAATTATCCTTAGACCTGCTTGTTATCTACTTCAGGAGGTTAATGGTTAGAAATTACATTTGTTCATTTGAATGCACATACAAAAATAGCTCTTCTGTAGGATGCTATTGTATCTGGTCCAACTCAGGGGCTTAATTACAGTGTGCAGCAGTAAGGCAAAGGGCACTGCTGCTTGAAAGTATACACCTGATCTGCCGTTATCCATGAGCTGTTGACACAGAGTAGCTCATGGGACAGTGGTCTGTATGCTGTTTTGGACTTCAGAGGGGAATTCTAGGAATGGACATTTCCTATTTCTCTCAGTGATCCTGAACAACACTAAAAAGAAGAGACAAAGATGTCACTGTCTTGTTGATCTGTGGGAAAGTTTCCTGGGCTCCAGCTGGATTTGATGGTAGCTTTGATAGAGAATGATTTCCCCTTCTCATTCATTCATGTCTCCAGTAGTACCCATTTCCAGTGTATGCACAGAGAGAATAGCTGCACCCCACAGCCATCGCCCATGGTGACAACTCACATGGGGAAAGGGGAAGGGGAGCAAAGAAACAGAGTTTTAATCAATAGCAGCAAAAAAAGTTTTCATGTAACCCTGAAGGTTAGATCAGATCTAGCATCAATATCAGATTAAGCATCCATAACCTGAGCATCTGTGGCAGAATGGCTTTGCATCCCTCGTGTAGGGGGAGAGTGGTGGATGCTGCAGGCAAGACTTGCTACGACTGATTCTGGCCAAGTACTCATATTTGCAGGAGACATTTGTGTACAAATATAGCTTTGTTTGTTTTCCATCACAAGCGAACTGAGTGACAGAACAGGCCTTCCAGGAAGCTTTGGGCATCTGGATGTTTCCTAGACTTCAAAATCTGACTGAGATTTTGTTATGACTTATAACCCATTTGTTGATGACCTTACCCAAGAATTTCAAGGCAAAATACTCATAGCTGGTGTCAGGGCGGTGGTTGAGAGCCTTTCTACTGATTGGGATCCAGGGAGAGCTCAGCTTGAGAATGGGTACTGCCAGGATGAATCAGCAGATATCTTCCTGGAAGCAACTGACAGTCTGGATATCCCAAGCGTTTAGCAGAGATCCCACCAGGCCGTAACAGTCTGCTTATGAAATGTTTGACTGCTTCTTTCCAGCAAGGAGCTGTACAGTCATTCCCTGACAGCTGTGATATTGTCTCCCACACATACATGAAGATCACACAGCGACATTTTTCAGCAACTTTGTTTACTAGATGATATAAATACAAAAATATTTCAAGTCACTTAACATTTTGATGCTTTTCTCTTTGCATTGAGCATTTTAGGGAGACTAGGAGAAGGGAATGGAAAGACAGAATATGTCCCATATTTCTTGGCATGGTGTCACTGAACTGCATGTTTTTCATGTCAGTTCTCAAGTAATGTTAAAGCAACGACCTGTGCATTACCATGTTCCTTGCCCTTGTTGTGACGATCACTTTTATGCAGTTAACTCTAGGGGAGAATGAGAGGATTTGCAGAGACTGAAATGCTTTAGTAGTAATATGATCTCCTAAACAGAAATCACAGCTGACAGGTGCTTTTCTTGTTCAACCCCCACCTAGCAAAACCACACATGAGCTATGCTAGTTGATATCATTGCCAACTCCCAGATAGCCATGATCTCTTTCACCACCACAGTTTTAGAAATAAAGCCTGATTTCAGTCCCGAGCTTCCTCTCCCAGCTCTTCCTGTTTCACGAGCAGTCTGGATAGGGACACTTGTCTTGCAAAATGAAGGCACTTGGACTTAAGACTAAAACTTAACAATTATGGAATCAAACACTCTCTGTATTTGGGCAGCTGCAGTAGTTTAACAAAGCAGATAGTGTGTGTGTGTATGAATAGAGAAGAAGCTGCACCTTGGGGAAGGGAGCATTGTACCCAGAGAAAAGGGCAGAGTTCCTCTCAGAAATACACTTGTTCCTGGGCACTGTCAGGGAACAAGAGGCACCAGGATTTCCAAGTAACTTACTGTAGTCTTGGAGGAATCTGTAGTTCTTGTAGCAAGTGAAAGAACTCAAGAAACCTACAGTTTGATTCAACTGAGTGGCTGCTAGTGTTGAAGTCTCTTATTAAGTGCTATCTAGCTAAGGGAAAAGGACTCCAAGCAGTCCTATCTGGTTAGGAAGTTAAATTCGAAATCCCAGGAAGCAACATGGCTACTGGCTCTAGATCAGGCTCAGCTCAGTGCTAAGTCATTATGCACAAGGTACTTTCATTCCAAGTATAACTTGAAGGAAATGAAGGAAAGCATTAAAAAGGTAGAAAAAATATAGTTCAGTAGGTAAGTCCCAATTAATGAAACATTATGTACTTTACTGAGTGTACCTGAAAAATCCCCAGATGTTGTAAACAAAACTTAACCAGTAACTAGCCAAGTGTTCCTTTCATTTAAAACTGCACTTTTGGGATCTTTTGCTTTTTTCAGGTTGGTGATGGTGCTTGTCTGTGGTTTTGTTCTAATATTGCTTGTCTATAGGACTGAATGTGGTTTACAGTGAGGGCAGCTATTCCTCCAACCTACACCAGAGTAGTTGTGCTGCATTGTTTGGATATATATGCAACCATTTACAAAGGTGCTCTAGCTGAAAGGAATTTTCTCAAAGGCTTGTATTTGTTTCTATAATCTTTGTTTTGTTTTGTGCAGGTTGCTTATGGGACTATGTATGTAAATAGCAAAGGAAGGCACTTGATAAAGGTTTCTTCATATCTTGAAAAAAAATCATCTAGTATTCAGGATAAAAAACGGGAAACTCCCTCTTATTTGAAGGATGATGGGCAAGTATTGTAACAGATCAGATAGAAACCTAGTGAGTGTATGGGGAAGAAGAATGAAACCTAGGTGTTTACACTTGCAGCTTGCTGCACCAAGCCAACATTCAGTCTCTTGACAACACAGTCACATAAACAGTCTCCAGCAGACAGGTGTCTTAGCGGTGACTCATGCGCTGAATACAGCTTGCCGTTGTTTTCACTGTGGTCTCTTGTTAACCTGCACATGGCCTCTCTCAATATCTGCCTTCCTCTGCAACTTCCCAGAGCTGAATGTGACTTGTCTGCCTCTATTTGAAACTTTTCCCTTCCTGAGGTGGCTTTGATTACAAATTGGTTATACGTTCAACATCCAGCAAGCATCAGCTGCAGCTCCAAGTGGCAGAGGGCTCCTAACCTAACTTCCTGTGGAAACAGCCTTCCTTTGAATCAATGCTGAGATGATTGCATGCATTTCAGGGCCCTAACAGCAGAAATATATCCAACAGGCTCTCAGTGGTGACAGGAGGCAGGATTGCAGAAATTCCCTTGTGGTGGTGAATAAACAAAGGGAATCCCTCTGTTCTGAGCTCCAATTTCCTTTCATTTGGTCGAGGTAGAATAATCTGCATTTATCTTTGAGATAAATGTCTCTTTGAGAGAGTAAACTAGGCAAACTTGGCTTTGTTCTTTGATAAGAGAAATGACAGGTTGTAGACTGAGGTCAGAAAAAAATAGTTGAGAATATATGAAGAATTAAGATGAGGGCCTTTACTTTTTCTTGTGCCAAATAGAACTTTTGAATTTCCGAAAAAGCTTTTGCATTTTCTGTTTTGACAAGCTCCAGTCTCGAAAAAACTTCTCTCTGGAGCAGTTCAGAAAATTGAGAATTGTTAGGATAACTTAATCTCACTTTAATCTCACATCTCAAAAGGCTGTATCATGGATGCCTCAGCATTTGCAGAAATACTAGGCACATGAGAGATGGGGTGAGCTGTGAACAGAACAAACAGCCCCAGACTGTCTCATATTGGAGACCTGAAATTTTAAACAAAGCTTTCTCTCTTCCAAACTCTTTTAATTAGCTGGTAGAACTCTAAATACTTGCTATGGACGTGCATAGAGGCAGGGGTCATGCTAAGGCATCTTTTTCCTGTTTCCAGTTAAAGAGCTTTTTGGACAAAGGCTGATTGGCTTTGTATTGAACACATACACTGGAAGTGAAGTGAAATAGGATATCTGTCCTGCTAAAAATGAAGCAACGTGATAAATCTCCCTATTACCTGGGCAATACAATTGCATCTGTTACTAATCTATGTCTGTCAACAAGCTCTAGAGCAGGGCTGAATCAGGGATCACATGTCTTTGGGATGGAAGAGTTTGCTTCTGCTTGCATTTTACTATAGAGATAGAGGGGCTGGATGAAGAAGACACAAGGACAGACTGGGATGCGTGACCCACTGCTACATTAAACATCACACTGCCTCCCTATTGCACAGAGAAGGAGATAAGTATATCTGTCCTCCTGGCTTCAAAGTGGAACAATGGGAAGATATTGTAGCTGCCTCTCCCTTCCTTGCCACATCCAAAATAGGATTCTTCTCCAGAAGCCTTTGCAGAATGTAGTGTATTTTGTATTTCCAGATACAACATAGATTTTATTTAGAACTTGCTCTTGGTTATACTCAGATAAATACTCAGGATGCTTAACTTGGAGATCAAAAAGACAAGTAGGTTGACCACACAAAGATTATGGGAGAAGATATTAATATTCCATAAGAAGTGTGAGGTTTCTAGGTGAGAAGATATTCAGCACAGCACAAACACCTCTGCAGGCTTTTTTCCAATTGCCAATGTTTTTAATGACAGCTGCTTTGTATAACTGGGTATAGAGAATGCCCAATTTAGATGTTTCCATGATGCTGTGCAAGAGCTGTTCTGCATATGAGTGTTAAGATGCAAAGTGTGTTCTGTTTGACAACTCAGTGTTTTTCTCTGCCTTTAGAAATAAAATCCTGAGAGGCTGGTATTTTTGCATGTGTGTGCATTAGATGGGTTGTTTGTTTTTCAGATAATCTAAAATGGAGAAGTTGTTTGACAAATTAAAATGTTGGAATTCAGCCTGTTCTTTCTGGGCTCTTATCTGTAGTGTATTGAGGTATTTGTTGTCACAGTTCAGGCAACCTGGCTTTGAAGAGTACTCGTTTGTTCATAGTAGTACTTTGCTTTACACAGGATGTGTTGTTAGTGCTTATCTTCTCTATGTGGAGATATCCTTTATAAGCAAGTTTAATGACAACAAAACAATAACATCTATTTTAAGTCATGTTTCTATAGAATCAGAGAAAAAGAGAATGATAGAGGGACAGTTTGTGGCTATTGACACAGGACCTAGCTTTTTTCATGAACACTGAAGGTTGAGGACTGTGTAATATCATATTAGGTAGAAGAGAATGCATCCATTTCCCATTGTCTCCAGTCTACAATGTACATGTAAATAAAGCAAGTTGATTTTCAGAATATAGCAGTAGTCCTGTATTAGACCTGTACAATTGACTGAAGTCAAGATAAATGTGTATATGTCCCATAGATCCTGGGTGTCTCACATCTGGCACAGTAGGGCAGGGCGACACCATAGATCAAGCAGGCAGGGATTTGGAAGTTCAAATGAATGCATAAGGTTGAAAACTCCTTGAAACGGAGGGTAAGAGATTTCCCTCTAAAAAACGTGTGTCTGCAAAGCAGCTTTTTTAAGTGAGGCAACAAACAGTGAATTTTAATTAGAATAATGATTTTAGAGGAAACAGCCTCAAATTGCACCAGGGGGAGATTAAGACTGGATCTGAGGAGGAATTTCTTTCCTGCAAGGGTTGTCAGGCATTGGAACAGGCTGCCCAGGGAGGTGTTGGAGTCACCATCCCTGGAGCTGTTGAAGAAACAGGTCGTTGTTGCACTGAGGGAAATGGTCTAGTGGTTGATAGGGCTGGGACAAACGCTGGACTCCATGAACTTAAAGGTCTCTTCCAGCCAAAATGACTCTATGATTCTATGAAAATACTCCTCTGTGTCTTGAAGACAGTGGTACTAGTAGTCTCAGCACTGCACAAATTTGTGCCACAAGAACATTGACATGTGAAACAAAGAAGAGTTGAAGTCTTGTTGGAAAAGTGAGATGAACATAACCATTATATATATTTTATAGATTTTTTTTTTACTTCAGAAATAATAACTGTTAATGGCAATTTAGAGTTAATGTTTAAATTGAGCAGCAAAAGTGAGTAAAAATTATTTATGTTGTTCTGTTACATTCTTAGGATTGTCCCAGAGCTTTAATTAATGTCTTCTCTTTGCTGATGTCCTCCAAACCTCTCTCACAGAATTGAGGTACTGTGGAATTGTGTCTCCATCAGAATGCACCAGAAACTGCCATTGTAAAAGAAATTAGGGCTTCTGAACTCTTCCTGAATGTTTCTTGTCAGAGTACTAGGACATAAACCAGCTTACAGTAACCCTTACTCACTGTTTGTCTGGGAAGGTGGAAGCTTCTGCTCTTCATGGTTCTTTGTTCGTTACCAAGAGTGTCTGGTGATACATGCAAAAGTACCAGTTAAATGGTGAGTGAAATAGAGGAGCAACAGGTTGTAATGGCTTGATGCTGCTAGGAGAGATATTCTGGTCTGAGGCACACGTAAAGTGGCTTACTGGAGTAAAACATAATCATCCCTGTCTTGCTTTTTCTTTTTTTTTCCTCTTTCCTCACCTTTGATCTTTGACTACCTCTGACTACCTTTGACTATTTTTGCTCTCCTGTCACTACTCTGCCTCACAAATCCTTTTGTGGAGGGAATTTGTTCCAGCAATGTCTGTCTTTTTTCATCAGAGGACACATCTTGTGCCATTAGGAGTTATCTTGTCTGGCTTGCTTCTAATTTGATATTTGATTTCTTTTTTTAATTATTATTATTTTAAGGACAAAAAAGAACTATTTTAAAAAGTTGTGATTCTGTAACATGTGAAGGGAATAGAAACTATGGACTGGGGAAAATATCTTCTCACTAGAAAAGATCTTTGAAGAGAGAAAGTAAATTCCCTATGGAAAGATCAAAGCACAGGAAGTTAATGGATCATTGCAAGGTAAAAAAATACCTGGAGAAAATAGTAGGTTCAAACATAAAAGAGGCAAATAGGACAGAGTGACTTTTTGTTGGAGATAAAGGATAGTTAGATGGCTAGCTAAGCACCTGAGATTATATGTTGTAGCTAAAGGGCTCTTAGCAGAAATAGCTATTTCTTTCCTCACGCCTGACACAGCCTCCTATGCACTGCCAAGGTAGCTTTGGAGTTGCAGTCTTGAATTCCTGCTCTATTGCAGTGCTTTGTGCTGGTCACTACAGCCTAATGCGCCCTCTCAGATGAATGCAAGACTGATGTAATTGTAGTAACCATCAAAGTCACTTTACTAGTCTGATTAAGTCCTGCTAGGGTCAAAAAATTATGGAGTTTATCAAAGGCAAAAAAAAAAGTAAAACCCCTTTTGGTGAGCTAAGAAATGTTCATGGGTGAAGAACTCTGAAAAACTTAAGGTTATTGCTATCAAAGATCATCTGTACTGCTTTAGATATCTATGTGTCTTCTTTGGTGCTGTAGTGTTTGCCTCACATTCATACAGAAACAGAACTACAGCTAAGGCAGGAGAACAGATCCTCAAAGATCTCACGGTCATTGGCATACATCAGTGAGAATCAGACTTTCAGGAAGGTGAGATCAAATGACTTTGTCCAAGGTTATGCTGGTTTCTGTGGCAGAGCAGAAGCCACACCTCACTTATCATAGAATCATAGAATCGTTACAGTTGGAAAAGACCTTTAAGATCATCAAGCCCAACCACTAAACTCATACTGCCAGGCCCATCGCTAAACTAAACCATATCCCTCAGTACTTCATCTATGTGTCTTTTGAATATCTCCAGGGAATATCTCCACCCCTTCCCTGGGCAGGGAATAATGCTTAATAACCTTCTTGGTGAAAAAGTTCTTCCATATGTCCAATCTAAATCTCTCCTGGTGCAACTTGAGCCCATTTCCTCTTGTCCTTCTTTTTAGTCACCTATCCTTCCTCCTGTCCCACCAACCTTAAAATGTTAAGTCTTTCTTTATCTTAGACTGCTTTACTTTAAACTAGAAGTTCTTTTTCCAGTGCTGCAAGGGCAGCAATCTCTCATCTGCCCCCATGACAAGACAGTATTATGTAAAGGAACATATTTCAGTGGCTGCTTAGTCCAGAAAGAGTATAGCAACATGAATACAAAATTCACTTCATAGCAAACCAGTTCTAATGTCTGTTCTCTTAAGATCTTGTTTAGTTTTTTATAGTATAGACCAGAGAAACAAAAAGTGATGGGAACTAGATGCAGCAAGGCTGGGTTGATAGAACAAATGGTTTTGATTAGAAATGTTATTGCTGTACCCATCCAGAAATGAGAAAATAAGAGGCATTAACCTGAATATTTGATACTTAGAAATTTTGATAATAGGATGCTGACAAAATTTAGCTGCCATTGGGTGATTTAACATGTCATGTACATTAAGCTCCATTATAGAGCTTAACCAAACTCTGCAGCAATTGCTGCTTACCAGTTACATTCTGGGCCTATACAGATGTGTGTATAAGCTTAGTAGGCTGGCATCTCATAATTATCAAATTCCTTAATTCTTTCAAAAGCAATAAACCAGAATGTTGAACAAAACCTCTTCTTTTTTCCACTCTTTTTTGTTGGTGGTGGTGGTTTTTTGTTTTGTTTTGTTTTTTTTCACCGCTCATCTTAGTCCAGCAGCCAAGTTTAAATGCTGGCCCTGAAATTTCAGTTTTTAACCTATTTTGCTTCTCCAAAATGGTAATCACAGTGGCATACCCATACCTTTTGGCATACGCTGTTCCTGCCAGGCCCAGAACAACCAATCTGCTCTGTGGGAGTAAAAAGGATTGCTTTGGGCTACTCCCAAAGAAATTGATGGCTATGAAAGTGCAGTGTCTCCTCCATCTCTTTCTCAAAGCTATATATGTCTTTTCTGTTGTATATTGTCAATTTTGCTACCACGCATTTCAGTTTCAGTGTTGATGTATGGAAGTTGATATATACAAAACATTGCTACAGTAGGATACTACTATGAGGTATTGCTGGCAATGTTGCAGATACACGATTAGTTAACAACACCACATTAACTAGTTAAGCATTTGTTAAGCACTTGTTACTCACTTGGTAGTAGTTTAATCAATTAGCTAAGCACTTGCAAATAGATCAATCACCTATTGATTAAGTATTCATTTGAATCCCATAAGGACCAAACTGCAAGAGTTACATACCACACCTGATAAGGACCTGTTAAGACAAGACCGTGGTAGATGTATTTGTTAGGTTACCTTAGCTGGAAAAGGAAGTAATGAATAATTCATTCTAAAACCATACACTCCAAAGGAGAAAGGTTTGAATTATTAACAAAATCTAAACATGATGGGTGCTGACACCTTCATCTCTGCTATCTTGACTGTCATGGATTTTCTTCACATGCAGTGAGAGAATTTGCACTATAGGAAGTGTTAATGGTTTCACCCTTCCTACTCATTTTTAGCTGCCTAATTTATGGAAAGCCATTACTAGGTGAGTCACAGGATTAGTGTGGCTGAGATAGAGCTTTGGATGTTCCTTTAATTTCCATATTCACTTGAAAGGAACAACTCATCCACGTTAGAACTGTTAGTGTTTGGTATTACAGCAGAGTTCACAGTTTCTGCTCTACTCTGTCAAGTCCAGATATTGCAAGAGATACTCCCTGTCTCTACCAGCTTTCTTGCTAAACGAGCAAGAAAGATACATATTTTCACTATAGATACCTGAGTTAGGGTGTCTAGTTGTTCAGTATTTGTGCCTGATTGGATGTGAGTTAAATATTTGCAAAGATTACAAACAAAAGCAATACCAGTAATCTATCAAGAGCTGTTAATCCTGCAATACTTCTTGTAGAAGCACAAGTACTGTCTTGTTGATTTTAAGAGATTTTGGTCAGAAAAGTTACAGAAAATAACAGACAAGCCAGAGGATTGAGGTTTGCTCTGAATTGTAAACAAACCATGGATTGAAATGTGTTTGGAATGTTTGTATCATGAATGTAACAGGATAAATGCAGTGTGTAAAACACTCAGGCACTGAATCAGGTGTATATTTCATAACCAATACTCTTTGTTATAAGTAATTCAGAAAGATTTGTTCATTTTAGAGAACAGCTTCCAGCAGGCAGTGACAGATAAAATTTAAAAGAAGCCTTTAATTGATTTTTTTTAACTAATATACTCTTCTATAAACCTTTTAACTTGTTGCAAATGTGTGTGTGTGTCACCTATTTTGAGTCTTTCTTTCAGTTAAAAGCTCTTAAACTTTTACATAGTGGGTATTTTCTGCTACAGATTTTCTGTAGGGTCTGCCTACCGAGGCTGTTTTTTTCTGTTATGTGTAAGTTGCTTAATGGAGGAGCCCAATATCTCACATTCTGAGTACATACCAGGTAGTACAACTATCCATTTGTAGCTTCCATGGTTGCCTTACTGGGAAGTCTGCTGTGCAGTTGAGGCAGTGTGCACCTGCAGCTATGTTTAACTACTGTCCTAAAGACAGTATAATATCTATAGTAATGCAATGAAGCATCACTAGTTCTCCCTCTTTGTTTTCCACTGGAGAGTTTGTGGTGAATGAAACTTGAGAAATGATGTTACAGTTAATTTATTGTTCAGGATTCTTTTTCTCTCCTTGATTTCTTTCTACTCTATCAGCTTCTTTTTTTCTCATTGCAATTACTCTGGCTTAAGAAATGACAAAGCTTTTCGTAACAGTGCTTGAAGATTGGTGTGTTTGGTGTGTAAGTGCTGAGACAGATCTTCAGCTACTACAAAATTAAGTAACTCTTGAAGCCACAACCTTTTTTTTTTCAACTAAACATCTTTTGTGTATGAACTATTAACTTATTTTTTCCTAGAGTTTTCAAAATGTGTGAAAGATTTAAAAAGCAGGAAGAATAAAGCATAGTAGTGAATGTTATGCAGGAGGGTGGGAGACAGTAGGTTACTGGTGGCTTGTTAAGTGTTGAGTTAGAGAAACTAAATATAGATTTCATTCATTGATTGGTGTATGTACACTCCCTTGTGCACACCTTTGAAAGAAGTGTTAGTAAATAAACTCCAAATAACCTTTAGAATCTATCACCAAACTGATCATATGAGAATGGTTAGTAAGTGACACAGGCAGGTGCAATTAAACAGTTTTCAACTACTGTTTTGCAGGATGAGTCTGTTGGAGAGGCAGAAGCCCATTAGTATTGACTTCTATGAAATAATTCCAAGTACTTTGAGTACTTAGAATTGACCTGGTCCATCTCAATCTTCCAGTAGGATTTCTGTTAATGGGAATGTGTTTGGACCCCGTAGTGTTATTCACTAGCCATGTATGTGAATTTTCAGGCAAAAAAAAAAGTTACCATTTTTCTTCTGGACTGAAATGAATACAATCATTTGAGGTGGGTGCTTTTATTTGTACTTTTCAAACACCCCACGTTTTTCATGTTCTGATTTCATTCAGGGCAGCTGAATAACTGAATGCAGAAGAAAAGCAGCCACGTCCTTTGAAAGCTGAATGATTGCTCACTCATTTATTATACCACTTCTGTGTAAAACCGACAGTGTCTTCTTCTACTGGAGAGTCATTGACATAGCTGGCGCATAGCACATGGTTGAATAACAGTAGCAAAAGCGGAAGCTAAAAAAAAAAAGGTGCCTTTTAAGGCTTTTAAACGGTGCTGGCTTTGACATGCTTTTCCATGGAGATGCAGTTTGTGTGATTGTCTCTTTACTATTCTGCTAAACTTGATGGAGTAATAAAGACCTTACATATAAAAATTTCTAGCAGCTGTTGAGAAATCAGCAGCTAGGTAGAGATCAAAACCAAATTATTGTTGCCAGCTGAGGAAAAGTCAGTAAGAGAAGCTCAGAAGCTGTTGGTTACTGTGGCTGGCTGTATGCAGAGATGTTCTGGAGCTCACCATGCTGTGTTCATTAGAAGGGGGAAGGGTGAAGAAGATCTAGTGGATGCCTCAGGAACAGGAAATGTTACAATTTAGCAAGTCTTGCAAGATGGTAAGGAAAGTAAGCTTGAGGTTTTTTGGTGACTGGGGAGTAATATTAGCAATTTTGGATATGAAGCCAGGCTTTATTGGTTTGGTTCCTCACAGAACAGTTCATAAGATAGTCTGCAAAGGTTGCTTTTTCATGAGTGATGTCATAGAACAGGGAATAAATGGAGTAATTCTAAATACTGCTGCTAATTTAGGTCAGTAAAAACGTTAAGGCTCAGTCCTGGTATCAATAAAAACTCATTGGGAACCCTAACCACAGCAAAGTACATTATTATACCATGACTGTTTGTTCTATAAATAAATAAGCCAGCAGATTATTTGTCCTGTGATACATTTTGTTTCTAAGCAAACTAGCATACAAATGATAAAATTAAAGCCAGCTATTACTAATATACTTCTTTTGGCACTTTTCTTGAAATCTTTGTGTTTCATTGTGTTGTGTGTAACACAGAGAAATTTCTCAGTCCGCCTATGTATCTTCAAAGACATCACTGACAAGTCAATAAAAGCAAGAATTAACAGACTCAGATCTGCTGCTTCTTTCTTTTGTTGGACTCAGTATATTCATTCAAAGTTAGATGGTCTGGAAAGTGCCTGTGTTTAATGGATACAGTCAGAATAGTTTAATGACTTTATTTGCTACTTGTTCTGAGTCAAGCAAACATGTTCTTTCTTTTCGGACATTGATAATTGTCTCCGCACCACAGGACATTAAAATGTCAAGACAGAGTTGTTTCCTACTATTAAAAGCCCCTTGGACACTGTCTGGTACATTGTGGAGCTGTGACAGTAATATTTAACTGAAATTGCTGGCTTAAGATGATGACAGAGTGCTGCAATTGCTGTCATTTTTTTCAGTATGAGTTAAACCAAATATGTGTGATTCAGGCATATTTGCTTGACAGAATGCTCTGAATTTATATGATTAGAAAGCTCTTCAGATTAAATGGAACTCATTAAGGCATTTCTCAAAATAAGATATCTGTGTCAGATCATTCCTTTACGATGGTAGGAGAGTAATCTTACTGACTTCGAGAAAAATCTCTGAGCTGCCTGCACATGACATCAGGTAGGTAGGTGAATAATGTTTCTTACCAGTTCCAGATGTAAAACTGCATGTGTGAGATTGAAGGCTGAGTTGAAATACAAGCAAACTCTGAAATAGAGGCTTTTCCAGCAAATCATGCCCTTCAAATCTACTGAATCTCATTAAATGTTAGTCATGATATTAATAAGAAAAAAATGCTAAACAAAGAGCGTTAGAAGGTTCTTTATCATTGTAGTATCATTCAGGAAGGTTGTATACAGAAATGAGCAGCAGGTTCTGTGGAATGTGCCCATAAACCATAGTTATGTGGTCTCAAGATATCAATAACCACTTCCAAACCATTCTCTCATGCTAGCTACAAGCTCCTCGAAGAAGTATTGGTGTTAATCCACATATGCACAGACGGTACCATGTATATGATAGCTACTGGAAAACATGTGAATGCAACACAATGGTTGCAACTAGTAAGAACTTGCATTTATTTTTTAAAAAGCCTGTGGTACTATGCCAAAACTCATATGTTTTGATGTTTTTGAGGAGCTGATTCAGCAGGAAACTTACTGGAGGAGAACTGTGAATTTCACACAGCCTTATCCAGAGCAGAGCCAAAACTCAACATGCGCTCTCTCTCGATAAAATAAATTAGGTCACTGTTTTTTGTCATGTTTACTTCCCTGTATGAGCATCAGGAGAAAACCAAACCTGGCTGCGTGGTGAGATTGTGATAATTATTGATTTTTTAGAAACCGTATGCTGTTCTTTTGACTCATGAAAGTCTTAAGAATCTCTGTTAGAGTTAAGTGACTTCATATCAAGAGCATATAAGCAAAATAGGAAGAAAACTTTTAAAATTAGCAATGTCCCAGATGATTGTTAACAAAATTGGGTTTTCTACAAATGACAGGTTGTGTTTCATTTACTTAGATAACTTGGATGTAGCAGTGTGTGAGATTAGCATGCTCACCAAACATATACTTTGTCCTAAATTTGATTTAGCAGTTGCTGATAAAAGTGGAATTAAATAGTTTATTTTTTATCAAATGAACTGCAGCTTGAAACATAGACTAAGGCCACATGTGTCTATATTATTTCATGTTTTACTTTTTTAAAAGCCATTGCAAGTTTGTTTGAATCACATCAAGGATTGGTTTGTTGATGTTCAGGGTTTTTATTTGGAATCTAGCATTCATTTAAACATTGAAATTGATAACCAACTAGTCTTAGACCATTACATTTTTTGTTTGCTAGACTAGAGAACAAGCTAGTGTCTAGAATCTTCTCCCTGAGCTCTGATAGTCACAGTTTTTGAGGTTTTCAGATACACACATACACATAGACACAAATATATTGATGCATTACATATATGTGGAATTACTTCAGTGTCTTTTAAGTAGCCTGCATAATAGTGTCTTGCATTAGTAACTTCTGCCATCTTGGTGAGTCAGTACTTCACAGTTTGTTATTTCTTTGACTCTTCAATTTGGAATTGCCTGTGAGAAGTCTTAAGCATCTAACCTTTATTTTTTTAAAAAAAATCATTTGAAAGTAATCTCTGAGAATTGTTCTTCAGTGGATTACTTACAAGCTGTTAGTTGTTTTAACTTAAAATGTAATGGGAAAACCAGAAACATGTCCTATTTATTTAGGCTGGGTTAATTCTCTAATTTTCTCCCCAGTTTGAACACTGGAATCTGGCGTCTAACTCTGTTTTCCCATTAACATTGTAGTATAGTATTTCTGACAATGTTTGTCTCAGTTGACTCATTTAAATATTCACAGTCAGTAGATACTGCACATTTTCATATCTTTATGAGTATGTTATTACTTTTTTTTTAGGAAATTAGCCAATTCTAATTAAGACTAGAAAACTCGAGTCAACCCAGTTTTCAAGAGAACAAGCAATGAGAGAACTCTGATTTGAACAGGCCTCTTCAAAATGTGCTTTGCGAAAGATTTCATAGACACTTCCTCCAGAATCAGTGTAATTTCTACCAAACTTAGCAAGAAAAATGACTTAATTTCCTGTATTAAAATGCTTTATGGATGTTCACTACTCCAGGATTTCATGGACTTGCTCCTAAGATTTTCATGCAGGCAGCAAGATGTATCATAGTCACAACTCATAACTCCTCATCTAGACATTTTAGTCCCTCAGCTGATTCATGATTGAGGGATCTATGCTGCAAATGTGTTCTGGCCAGTCCTCGTTTAGGGGCCCTAAGTCTAAATACTGCGAAGCCTATTTGCAAGGATTAAGGGTTCCATCTTGTGCCCTTGGAGCTTGCTTGAGTTAAAAGTGCTAAATGAACCATGAAAATGTCTGATAGAAATGTCACTGGGGGAAAAATCAGACAAGGCTGAGGCAGACAAACTAGTTTCAGATCTGAAGAAGTCAGTCCTGCCTGGAGATAAGGGAGTACAGAAGATGAACTCCTGGGACCTCTTTCAAATAAATTTTCTATTTTCCATTATTCTGTCAGAGGAAAAAAAAAGAAAAGGAAAAGTAAAGCCTCAGGCAGAAAGATGTCTCCTGCCAGAAACACTTCTGGTTACGTCAAAATCTGTTGTTTACATTGGGAACTAGCTGACCTTGCATGGTTGTGCCCCACTTCCCTTTTTTGCTGCATTCAGTGACCACGTTGGTTATCGTGAAGCAGGACTGTGGGGCTGTGCATTGTCAGGTCACTAATCTCCATCCTGCACTCAGACTATCAGCCACATGAGAATGACTCATTCTCTGCAAACCTCCTGTTGCTTAATAGCTGTTTGTAATGTGAAAGAGTATTGAGAAACTAGTGGTGAGGTAAGAGGAAAAGGGCTGGGAGGCAGTGTTCCTGGCTGCCTAAAAGGAACTCGTGAATGAGGATATTATTTGATCCTGTAATTGGTGAGGGATTATTGATGGTACATGAATTTACATAGGCTGCCCCTCTCTGTTCTCTGCAGTATCTAGGAAAGTTACTCATGCTTGTGGGATGTTATTGTAGGCATTTGTTTATTTATTTATTTACCACCTTGGTACCACTTTCTCTTTTAATAGTACTTCTTTGTTACCTAGGGAACTGGTTACAGCCTTGCACATTCCTTTCTCTGTTTGGTGCGTCATCATGCTCCTGTACACCATACACAAGGTTCCCAGTAGTGCTTGAGGAACTGTACGACTGGAAGCAGCTGTGCCAGGCCTGCATTACAGCATTGGCACCAGCATGATGACTCATTTGAGTAATAGCTCTATTAATGCATTGAATCTTGCTGTAGGTAGTGTGAATTTGTTGTGGACAGGTGGTTCTAATTCCCAATACTTAGTTGAGATAGCTGTAGGAGTTTATTTAGCTTTTTTATGGAAGCAAGTTGCATTAATAACATCTGCTTCTAAAGTAAAGTATATATTTGTATCCCAGTCACAATAGGAAGAGGTAATACTTTGCCCTTTAAGGGGTGTAACACAAATGGAAAGACTAAGAGAGCTTGAAAAGTAGCTTTGAGGTCAGGAAAGGTTAACTGTAGGAATGCTTCAGTGATTTGACTTTTTCTTTGTTTTTATTAACAGGACTTTATGGTTGATTGTAAATGGATTGCTTTGTCCCAAATATAATTCTCACTAATTTCTTCTCACTTGAGTAACATGTGGACAGTTCAATTTTTGAATAAATCTTTGGCTTTTAAACATAACAGGTTTAAATCTCAAACATTTCTCCTCAATCCAAATGACTTTTTGTTGTTGTTGTTTTCAAAGAAGATGAGGACAAAGTGGTTACTTTTGAAGTACTGTAAAATCAGATGCTACATCTCAGCTTCAACATGATCCACAGTATATCTGTAAGCTTCTGAAATCACACTGGCCGGAAACATGACTTACATATAGGTCTTTTCTTAAAGCAGAGATGGTCATTTTAAAAATATCTGAGTTTTGAGAGAAAGATAGTAAGGTAAAGATAGCAGCATAGTCTAAGGAGAAACTACGAGGGTCTCAGTGATCATATGAGGATGGTGAGCCTGAAGAACTTGAGAGATGTCTGTGATTATATATATATATATATATATATTTGCAAATGGTAGCTCTGCATCATGGAAGCTCTTCAAGACTGAATGCAGCATTTTGAAAGAAATAAGGATGAAAGTTTGGCTTTCTGTACAGATATTTTTGCTATTCTCTCTTATAACACATAATGTGTGACTTCTGTTTAAGTAATGAATAAGTGAGAAGAAAATGTTTACTGTTGTTCTCTTGGCCAAGAAGTTAGAAAATATTTAAGTTTAATAAGCCTCCTGGTAATTAAGCTGTATTAGAAGAAGGGTAATTACCTCATAAAACTCAGTTGTGATGAGACTGTCATTGAATAGATGTATATAGCAAGGCTACAAGAACATTTCAGTGCTGATGAAAATGTGACTTACTTTCAGGTGTTTTGTTGTTGCTGGGGCTTTTTTAATGAGAAAGAAAGAAAAAAAAAGAGCACATTAATACTTTATTTACTTCTAAAGTGCAACAAGAATGCTGGGAAGGAATTCATAGGCAAACGCGAAGCCCTCCAGCCTCCTAGGTTTTAATTTTTGCCTCTCAAAAGACAGGCACAGTAAACATCCTTTATTCAAAAAATATTACTTAAAAGCAGGGAAAGCATATAAATCTTACTATTCCTTTGAGAGTCTTCCTTGCTCCTTTGTATCAGAGTTAACTTTTAAGTCACTGCAACCAGCAACAAATTGCAGCAGTTTCTTCTGCACTAGTACATGAGTCAGGGAGTAGGGGATAACTGAGTCAAACTCTACCCTGATCCTTCCCTCCCACTCCCTGCCCAGCTGCTGCCTGTTTACTCCTTTGGGTATAGCCTATAATCCTGGAAGCCTATACAGAAAGATAGAAAGAGTGGATGCTTTTACTCCTCTGCATGAGAAACAGGTGAAGTCTAACCACGTCAGCATGAACTTTGTGTACATCACCTCCTGCTCAGAAATAGGACTTGGAACTTTGCCTAAAGCAGATCATTTCCACTGAACTGTGTCCTTAGTGATTGCTCTAGAGGTTGAAAGGAAAGGTTTGTGAATCAGCAATATCTGTCAGATGAAGATGTTTAACATCATCAGCTTGTTCAAATGGACTCTGGCTTTTAAAGTCTTGCATTCTTGAAACATTTCTCTAGCAACATATTTGGTATTTATATCTTTCCCCTATAGTTTCCAAGACAGATTGTGTTTCTTCTTTTTCTTCCACTTTGAAGGAGAAAAATGACAGCAATGATACTGACTGCATTTCCAGTGCATTTACTGCTTCATTCTTCAGTTGTTTCGGATGTATCTCACTAAAGACATTGAATGAAGCTTCATGCTTATGGGCTTCCTCTCTCCCACAGCCTTTTATGCTTTGGTGATTTTCTACTTTAATCCAGTGTTGTTTCAATTTATGGTAACTTCTATCTTTCACTAGTTTCAGATCAGTAACTTAGCACAAGAAAAAGAAAGGCTTTGTGTTTTCCAGGGTTTGATTTCTGTGCTGAAATTCTTATTGGTTGGTGGGTTTTCTTTATGCCCAGTAAAAGCATTCTCCTATTTATAAGCTAAAATTCATTTAATGAAATTTTCTGGGGAGAAAATGCAGCTGTACCTGTGATGGTCAGCCTTTGTGTTATTTTTCCAGGCATATAAGGTAGCCTCAGTGTGCACGTCTGAGCTGTAGTAACAGCAGAAAGGCATCTCCCAATGCACTTTGCAAAGGGCTCTCAGGGATATAGTCATGTCAGTGAGTACATTAAGATAAAAACTATAGAGCTAGTTTATATACTTTTAGAGAGAGTTTTGTAAAGGTGGGTTCATTTATCTACACTTGGGAATCTGTTTGAAATTGGCAACCGATGCTGAGTGTGAGATTTAATCTATATTTAATCTATATTCAACTAATTTGAAATAGGAGCCATTTTGTGGCAAAATCAGATCACAGAGCTGAGCTTTCTGCCAGTTTTATTGTCCTTATCTCACATCACAACCCTCAAGATTAAGAGCTTGAGAAATGTCAGAAAAAGTAAAAAAAAAAAAGTTTATATACTTTTAGAGAGAGGCCAGTGCAGGGCAACCAAGATGATCAGGGGACTGGACCATCTTTCTTATAAGGAAATTTCCTCATCACAAAGCTCAGGCAATGTGGATTGGATGAGTGGACAGTGAGCTGGATCAAGAGCTGCTGAATGACAGAGCCCAGAGGCTGATGATCAGTGACACGGAATTGAGATGGAGACCTGTGGCCAGTGGAGTTCTACAGGGGTGGGTTCTGAGGCCAATCTTGTTCAACATCTTCATCAACAACCTGGATGAGGGGACAGAGTGTACCCTCAGCAAGTTCCCTGATGACACCAAACTAGGAGAACTGGCTGATTCCCCAGAGGCTGTGCTGCCATTCAGCAGGATCTTGACAGGCTGAGAGTTGGGCAGAGAGGAACCTCATGAGGTTCAATAAGGACAAGTGCAGAGTCTTGCACCTGGGGAAGAACAACCCCATGCACCAGGACAGGCTGGGGGTGACCTGCTGGAGAGCAGCTTGGGAGAGGGACCTGGGAGTTCTGATTGGTAAGAAACTGACCATGAGCCAGCAATGTGCCCTCGTGTGCAAGAAGGCCAATGGCATCCTGGGATGGATCAAGAAGAGTGTGGGCAGCAGGTCAAGGGAGGTTCTTCTCCCCCTCTGCTCTGCCCTGCTGAGGCCTCCTCTGGAGTCCTGTGTCCAGCTCTGGGCTCTTCAGCTCAAGAGGGACAGGGAACTGCTGGAGAGAGTCCAGCACAGGGCCACCAAGATGATCAGGGGACTGGAACATCTTCCATACGAGGAAAGGCTGCGGGAACTGGGGCTGTTTAGTCTGGAGAAGAGAAGACTGAGGGAGGATCTTATTAATATTTACAAATATCTAAAGGGTGGGTGTCAGGAGGTAGGGACATCTCTTTTTTTATATTGTATCTAGAAACAGGACAAGTCAATCCCTGCATTGTATTGACTTGAACTTAAGCCACAGTCTTTGCAAAAGATGCCAGCAAGGGGAAAGAAGGATCTAAAAATCATCTGCAGTGTTGATATTTTAGAAAAGGAATCCTGCCTTGTTTTACTTTTCTGACTAACAGAAACCCTGCCTGAGTCACCAAAACTGGTTGTTGTGAAGGCTGAAATTTAGAGAAATTATGGAAATAATGCAGTTCTTTCTGGAAATTTTTTGTTTGTCACAAAAAATAATTTGGATGAACTAATTGGCATGATTTAGAATTCAGATGCTTTGGGCCTTGTAAATAATACTCATTTGGCTTGAATAGAAGATACTGAAGAAGATAAATCAGTCAGTCATTACTGGCATAACAAATTATGATCAAGTTAAAGATGATGTCTTTAGGTTCCTCTCTTTTTCCTCTGTGTGCATATTTAGCACACCAGATGGTCAATGCAGTCATAATAAACTGGTGGGAATATTTAATTAAATGTGCTCCCAGGACATTAAATGTAGGGTATTATTCTTTGGCTGATGATCAGAGTAAATATTTTGTAATAAGGGAGAGTCCTCATAGAATATTGCTGCTAGTACATGAAAACCAGATTTGGGAACATAAGTGTGTTCAGAGCAGAACTTTTTTCACAAAATTAAGGCATCTGAAATTTTAATCCTTTTGTATGTGTCTTCTTTTCTTCCTACCACCAATTCAGTATTACTCAATACTACTCAATTATTACAAAGAGCATGAGAAATCGTTTTCAAATTGATAGTCATAGAATGGAATGGGTCAAAGTTAAAGTCTGTAGCCATTTACTTGGCAATACTCACATTTGTACTGAATATACAAAGGCTCAGATGAAGCACTGAAAAGCACACTTCAGAAAAACATCTCTGCTAAAGCAGTGATGGTTCCCTGGTAGTGAAGGAAGCCTGTTTGCTCTTGTTGGCAGTCAATTCTACTTCCTCTGTGAAATCTCAGAGGTCTGAAAACATCTTTCCATAGTCTGAAAATCCCTCCACCCTCAAGTATGTAAATGTCCACTAGCCTAGCAGTGATAATTCTCTGTCAATTACCTAATTATCTTGTTACCATAATCAGTTTTGTAATATCATGATTTTATTGTATTTTTACTCCCATAGAGCAGCTTTCCCCCCCCCCCTCCTTTGAAAGTGAGATTACTGGAATGAAAACAGGAGTAATCTTAGCCTACTAAAATAGGCCAGGTAATAACAGAGGGGAGAAGAAGAACTAGAAATATGAAGTACATAAAATTTTGGGGCAACTGACCTGAAAAGCAAATTACTTTACTGGGTGCATCTATCTTGGAACTGGGTAGGTCATGCTTTCTAGCCAGGATTTTCTTTTGAAGAGTCTTCTTACCTTATAGGCAGAGAACATCATTATCTACAAGTAAGAAGGCTGGGAACCTAATTCTAAATGGCACTTAGTTTTATGGGTGCATTACCAGTAAGTCTTCTCTGAACATCTCCTGGCAGAATTAGTGTGTGATTTGAAAGAGTAATAGAACCTGCTGTATGACACTATCCTGGTTCACTATGGGAAAAGCAAAACTTTGTGTGGGAGGTATTGGGATGGATAGCTAATGTCTCTTGATTTCTAGACACATACACACATCTATGTATTCCCAAACAGAAGCATGACTGTCCACACACAACTGTGTTAGACCTGTACTGTTGTTAAGTTTTGTGTTGTACAATTAGGCACACAAGTCTGGAAAGCCCAGAACTTTAAGGAGTTTAGGTAGCAAAAGCACCAATTTCTTTGAGAGACTGCTTGTAAATAGGCTAGCACAGAATTTTAGTCTGCCCTCTTGATTAGACGGGATTGTGTTAGGACTGTATCAAAGTGCACACAGCCAAGCTGATTGTTAAAGCTTTTGTGCTAGTGTTGGCTAAACTGACCTGCTGCAGAAATACATTCCTGTGTGGTAGAACCCAGTTAACGGAAAACTGTGAACTAGCAAATGTCTCCAGAAAAGAGCCTCTGTTATCAGTAAAAATCTTCAGTTGCAAATTAGCAGTGGCAAACCAGTTTCCACTAATATTACATAGAATAAAGAAGGCAAGTTCAAAGCTAACAGCACACACCCAGTGCTGTAGAGCTCCTCTGTTTCCTTAGAGATCCCTCCTGCTGCTGCAAAGCTTTCAGAGGCATCTAAATTCACAGATGAACACTCTCAGCAGCAGGGGCATGTGAGAGTGGTTTGTTACTACAGTTACTATTAGGTCCAGGACCTTCACTGGCATCCATAGTCCCTGAAGTAATGTATGAATTTGTATTTATATCTATTTTTAATAATTATTTTAGAGTTAAAGCTCAGCTAGAGAGCTATGGAACTGTTCTGATTTTTCATTAAATTTGCAATTAAATAAAAAGTTTTGGGTTTGTTTTGTTTGGTTTTGTTTGTTTGGGAATTGTTTATGTTTTCTAAATGCCTTTGGAACTACAGTGTCCAACCCCATCTAAGCAGTGGGCCCAAATAGAAGAACAGTGTCTTAAATATACATAAATGCAGTTATAACAGTAAATATTTACTATGTGAACATGGTGCTTAGACAGTAAAGAACAAACAGGTAGACAGTGCAATTTTGTGCTTTGCTTGAAAAATGGAAGAGGGTTTGAGGAAAAAGGAATCCAGCTGGGATTCATAAAAAATTGTCGTCTTCATTTCATTTTTTATAGGGATTAATCAAATCTTTTGCCGCACTGTTGCACTTTCCCTGCCTCCTCCCCTGAGCTTTGCCAGCTGACACTAGCTCAAGCTGTCTGATGTAATTCTCACTTTCTTTGTGCTGTAACCTTTAGCTGCATGTTTCTTGCTATTTGAGTCTGAGAGTTAGAAAGTAACTCCTGCTATTAGAAATAGGTTATGAGCTTTGATTTGAAGTCAGTAGCTGAAGAAGAGGGGAGCAGAAGGATGGCAGTGAAGAGGCCTGGGCTGCTTTGCCGCAGGCTTTCTGTGTCACTGAGCAAGTCACTTAATCTCTCTCTACCTGTTGCCCAGCCATAGAAGGGGATAATAGCTTCTCCTCAGTTTACTGCAGTGTTGTTAGGATAAAGACTTTGAAGGGATTAGATGCTGTAGCTGGAGGTTTTAAAAAACACTTTGGATGGATAAAATGAGTTGATGAGAGCAGCTAACATAAACTTTACCAAGGTCATGGTGGTGGTCTGGCATCTTCCTTGTATTTGGGTTGTGCATTTCCCTTCCCTAGCCTGACTAACACAACAATTTTTTCCTATGTAGCTTGTACATATGAACAAAAGTGGAAAATATGTGTCAGACAGCTTCCCAAAACATTAGATATATGATCATCCTTAATGCTCTTTCAGCTAGAACTGTAATGGAAGACAGTAACACTGGATATCTCCAATTGTCTCCTAATTAGAGTTGCAGCTCCCTTTAACCACTAGAGTGTAAACCACTAGAGTAGTAAATTGCTTCCAAAATACTCAGGTGAGATGAGAAATCTCTTAGTCATAATTTTGACCTACCAATTTCAGGCTCAGCAAGTAACCAGAAGAACTGAAGACGTCTGAGTCGGCTGAGACCATTTTACTGAATCACTAGGACAGTCCTCACGTGTTTGTTCCTAGAGGGCTGTGTGCATATGCAGATCCAGCATCTGCTTTCAGTCAGCTTTGTTCATGTGCTAACTGAAGTAAAATCTAGCATGGTGGGAAGCAAGGATGTCACTAATGTTACATAAAGAGCAACTTTGCTGCTGAGGCTCTGTGCAGGTGGTATGGTTGTCCTGAACTAAGTGACATTGCATAGTGGTTGCCATTTAAGAATATTTGCTAGTGATTTATACCCCTTTTCACACACACACAAAAAAAAGTAATAGAGTTTTGTTCTCCAACATTACTCTGACCTGTTCTTGGGAGTGAAGATTCTCAGCATCAATGGTAACTTTTTTTGTTTTCCTAAAAAGAAAAAAGAAATAGTACACAAGTCTGGTGGCTCCAATGATGGAGCTTTTATATGGATCTTGCATTCTTTTAAAGCTCCCAAAAATCAAATTAGGCCATGAAAAATTGGACTTTAAAGTTGTTTTCAAAAGAAAGCCTCTCTAACACAGAGCTAATATTTTGCATAAATTTCTCTGAGTAATGCTTCTGAGAAATTAAAAGCTGATATGACATGGCACAGAGGTAATAATAGAAGAGTTATGTAAATGTAGATTGCACGTTCATTCTAGCAGTTTTACACTAAGTTATCTCAGAGGGCATTGGTGCTTTCCAGTGATGTAGGCTGTCAATTCCCTTCTTTACTGGAAAACTTAGATTCAAAGACAAACCTCCATCTGTCTTAACAGACATCTTATGGAACTGGGGACATGTTAGCTCGCAGAGGTACTGCCCAGCCAGAATGCTTTCTACAGAGTTCAAACACTGGTAGGGCTGAGCCAGAAGCCCTCTTCTGAAGTGCTTAAAGCCGTCTGAGTCGGCTGAGACCATTTTACTGAATCACTAGGACAGTCCTCACATGTTTGTTCCTAGAGGGCTGCGTGCATCTGCTTTCAGTCAGCTTTGTTCATGTGCTAACTGAAGTAAAATCTAGCATGGTGGGAAGCAAGGATGTCACTAATGTTACATAAAGAGCAACTTTGCTGCTGAGGCTCTGTGCAGGTGGTACGGAGGCCAAAAGGAGCAGAGGTGATGCAGATATCTTTGTGCTTATCTTGTCAATTTTGTATTTGGATTGTCATGCTGCTTCATGACAAGAGAGGGCTCAGACCTTGTTAACCTGCAAGAGCTGCAGGTGGCGTTAAAGCCACGTGCTTAAGGATTGATGTCTCAAAACCTGTGCTGTCCCCTCTGTACCAGCTGCTTCTTATCTTCTCTTGAGAGCTCTTCTGCTTGAGGCAGCTCATCACTCTGAACCATGAGGCCATAAGTGAGGCAGCTGCTGTTACTGTGTAAGGAGAACAGAACTCCAGAGACAAAAGATTTGGAAAGAGTAGCTCAGCACTGCAGGCAGCACCGAGCTCTGGTTACTCTTATATTAGATTTTACGTAATTAATTAAGATGGGTATGTTATTTATAAGCTTGCTGTACCTTAGCATAAAGATTGCCATCTCTCATAGTTACAGTAACTCCTGCTGGATGGTCAGAGTGGCTGTAAAATTCTCCATTCTTCCTATCTATGCCGTACACATGGAGCAGAGAAGGCCCAGGAAATACAGTTAATACCAAAGTAGATACCAACAAAGGTGTTGTAAGAGAATAAACTAGGAAGTGTCTACTTTATGCCAAATAATTGTAAGGGTAGCTTGGGAGGTGGAAAAAAAAAAAAGATTAAAGTTACTGGGCAGAAAAGGCAGGTGGCACAGCACTGAAGTCTTGAGTTATCATATGGCTTTGACCAAGAACACTGTAGAAGCTGTGCTTGCTAGTACAAACGTGTTGTGCTCTTCCCTTCTGTGGTCTCTGGGATGCCAGCAGTACACAGCTCAAGAAGGGAGTTCTGCTAATGTTTGTAGCAGTGAATGGTGTGACACAATGTTTCCATAGGAAAAAATCTGCTTATATTATTTGGGAAAAAGCTTATTTACTTCCTCAACTGCAAAGAAATGTTACCATTTCCATTTTAGCTCTGTTGTACTAGGAGCTCCCTTTGAAGTTACTAATGCTCCAGGGAGATATTGTTTTGCATTATTTGAATCTGATATACATTATGGTCAGATTTTGATCCTTTGTGACAACAATGTAAACTCAGGATAAATCCCATTGGGATCCTGGACTCTGGCCCTTCAGTAGAGTAGTTTCATTGCAGGTGGTAGCAGCATCTGCTTTTTTGTATTTTTAATAGTGGCTCTGAGATCTTTAAAGGATGAGCAATTTGTGTATGGGCCAGGTTCGTTTCTTTCAATTAAAGCTTGATATTGACATTCTTACCAGCAATTAAAACGAAAACGAAGTGTAAGATACAGCAGTGCTCCAGGCCTGCAAACAGCTGCTCCATCACTGGGAGTCTGGAAGGGTCAGTGTTATCTGTAAAACTGAGCTTTGCCAACTGAATTTTGCAGCTTAAGGTACCTTTGGAGAGCTACCTTTAGTGCTTCTAGGCACTTCGGCTGTGTATTAATGAGGCCATATTTCCAGCAGCATTATTTAGACCCCAGGACGTAAAAGGGAATGATTCACAGAGAAACACGGTGTTCTCTCAGTCTGTCACTGTGGGAAGGCATTGGTAATGCATGAGTGGGATCTGTGGTATTTTTCAGTTTGCATGCTTAGGGATTTCCTCTGCAGCTTCAGGAAGGGTTTTATTTCTCTGCTGGAAGAAGTGACAGGGGTCCCTTGAAAGGAAAGGTAAGGTTTCACAGGTTAAAGTGTGGATGCAAAGAATGACTGGCTAAGGTTGAGGGACGCTGTTCAGGCCAGCAAAGATTCATCCAGCGTCTGTGGCAGATGTTCAGGCTGAGCCAGATGCTCTGCTGGGGCATTTGGTGGCCCCTGGTGGTGTGGTTAAGCATTGATAAATGCTTGAGATGACTAACTCCATGCTGTGTGCAATTCCTACCTTCACTTTCTCCTGCCTTTCTTTCTCCTTTGCTTTTGTTTATCTTTACTTGGTTAGCTTCCAGCCCAACACTGAGGAGCACATGAGGGTGTCACTCAGCATGCTGAGGAGGAAGCCACAGTCACTGCCCTGGCTGCTATAGCATCAACACAAAATACCCAGAGCAGTCTGTTTCCTTAGCAGGACACAAGCTCTGCTCTGCTAATCAGACCTGTGATCAGTTTGGCCATTGGCCTAACTTAATGTAGATAATCTGAATTGCTTGATGTTTGAAAAGGTGGCAAGGAAGGGGAAGAGTTTTATATGGTCCTACCAAGAAATAGGGTGTGAGGGGGCACTGGAAGGGGCTGCCCAGAGGGTTGTTGAGTCTCCTCCTCTGGGGACATTCAAAACCCACCTGGACGAGTTCCTGTGTGACCTACTCTAGGTGGTCATGCTCTGGCAGGGGGGGTTGGACTGGATGATCTCTCAAAGTCCCTTCCAACCCTTAAGATTCTGTGATTCTGTATGTGAAAACTAATTAATTGCAGCATGGGAGAGAACGGGATATTAGGCTTGTGATCCAGGAATGGAAAATGTGGGCTGTGAGACAGCCTTTTAAAGAGATAAGTATTTTTTACTTCTTCTAGAAAAGTGGTAGTGAACAAGTGAAGATGATTTCAGCCACTTTTTCTGTTCCCTGATTTTGATTTAGGTCTGCTCCAGCTCCTACTCAAGGTCCCACCAGTGCTGGAGCTGCAGGGCCACCTCCAGCTAGCAATGTGTCAAGCAACAAACGGCTGCAACAGACACAAGCCCAAGTGGATGAGGTAAGTGGCTCCAGGTGATTCATTGCTTACCACAAGGGCACTGACATGGTTACTTTTTATTTTTTCTTTAAGATGCTTTTCTCCCTGATAATCATCTGAAGACAGTAGATCTGGGAAATGAGATTTACCAAAGGACAGACATTTGAGGAGGCAGAAAGTACAAGAAAGTTTTGAGTATGATCTTCTTGTACCAGTAACACTTCTGCAGAATAAATGTGGGCATTGGTGCCAATTTGGGAATTCATCCCAGCCAGGTTAGAAGGAAATGTCATAGTGGAACCAGGTCTTCTAATGTGTTCCTAAAGGTTAGACACTAATTTAACAGGCTGGTTCACAGGGACAGACCATTAGCTTCTCATAGATTTGAGCCATGAGAATTGTACATCTGAGGGCTGTGTTCATTAGCCAGAGCTCTATTGATTAATTATCACAACTTAGTTCCAAAGAAACACACCCACATATGATGTGATAACAGCATCTTCAACAACTCCTCACTCTTTTTCTTGGCCTTAGAGGACCATGTGTTCCTTAAATTCTTGTAGCATATAGACTACCCCATGACCTTAGCTGTAATGGCAGTGTCCATCTAAGTGCTGTGATAGTGGGAGTAAGGGAGGGTATCACTGCATGTGGGTGTAGTCCCTGAGCATACCCACAGTACAGTAGCAGCTGTCGCATCCTTGCACACCTGCTGTGCAGATTTGTGTGATAGGTATTAATGATAGAGTTTTGCTAAACCCCCACAAAGGCTTGAGTAACTAACAGCTTAGCATCCATGGGGAAGTGGCCGGCACTTGTGTGATCCTTTAATGGTGATTCAGTAAAATAGGCATTAGAAAATAGCTGTTTACATGTATAAGAGCCTCTATTTAAAAAAGGTATGCTTTAAAAATAGTGGAGCAGTCTTCACAACAGCCAACTCAAATGTATTTCTTAAGATGAATTCAAGGAATGGCTGAGGGATCTGGGGCTGTTTAGCCTAGAGAAAAGAAGGCTCAGGTGAGACCTTATCGCTGTCTACAGCTACCTGAAAAGGTGTTGTAGTGAGGAGAAGGTCAGTGTGTTCTCTCTAGTGGCGAGCATTAGAACAAGAGGAAATGGCCTCAAGTTCAGGCTGGATATGAGGAGGAATTTCCTTACTGAAAGGGTTGTCAGGCACTGGAACAGGTTGCCCAGGGAGGTGCTGGAGTCACTGTCCCTTGAGGTGTTTAAGAGACAGGTGGATGTTGCACTTAGGGAAATGGTCTAGTGGTTGATGGGGCTGGGACAAAGGCTGGACTCAATGATCTCAAAGGTCTCTTCCAGCTGAAACGATTCTATGATTCTATAATGCACCTGTCAAATTGAGCTTTGAGAACTTTTGCTGAAACAATCTTGCTGGCCTCCTGATTGCTGCTGCTCAGAGCTGATTACAAGAATCCTCTGGCTGCAGAAATTTCTAGGCCCAGTTCTCATTATCACTGATTTTGACATCACACTAACTTAATTGATGTTAGTGGAGTGTCTTTTGCAATGGGAAAGGAATATTACATTTCCTTTTTTGTCTTGGGTCAGAATAATGAAATAAGCTTCTTGACCTGAACATATTATATCATGATGGTGCTGTAATTGTTTATGTGAGCTACAGGAAAAGCAGTTGTCCCTAGAAGATGAAAAACAATTGCTATCTATTGTCTAAAACAAGCAATCTAGGTCAGTTACATAGGGCTTTCCAGCAAATCAATGAAGATGGTTCCAGTGAGGTTAGTGAACCCGTGCTTTGTGTTTAAGATACTCTATATTCTGAGACTTTTCACTCGAGCCCAAGCAAGTTTGTGTTCCTGCGAAACACGATGGCACAATTTTGTCAGGAACTCTTACCCAGTATGAGAGGACTGTGAGTAGCCCTAGGATTTGATTATATGGGTGATAATCAGGTTCCTCCTGTTTTTTTCACCTCCTGTTTGAGGGAAGCTGAGTTTGGTGTAGGTTTTGAGTGGAAAAGCTGATGATCAGCTGTTCCTTGTTTTAAGAGGGAAATCACAATACAAAAATGACCAAGAGAGACAAACTCCACTGGGCTTTCAGTACTCTGAAGTCACTGGGGTGAAACTGGTTTGTAGTGCTTAAGAATCTTTCTTATCTGTTAAGCATTGCTTTAACCTTCCTACTTCGATCCTTCTCGGTCGTTTTCCTTTCATGTTTTGTGCGAAAGTAACCTATAGGTGGCATCAGACACCACAGCACAGCACCACACTCCTCTGGCAGATCTGCACAGCACTTCAGACCCAACCCCAAAACTTAGCAACACCATCACGACTTAATTTAAGAGAAAATTTTTGGTCTTAGTAAAATGACTGACACCTTCAAAGCTATATCAGTGCTGAGGTAGTATTTCAGTTATTTCCATGTTGGATTTCCACCTCGATTTATCTGGGCATTCAAGAGCTTATTTTCTAAGGTCCAGGTCTTGGTTTTAGTCTAGAAAAAAAATTATTTGACAAAACTGCAGTCTCATCTGAACAAGTGTTCAGTGCAGTCAGATTAAATTCAGTAAATTGTTCTGGAGGGAAAATGAGAGAATGGATATGAAACATTATTTTGTTTCAGAAGTTTCAGACAGTTTAAGATTTTCAATACAAAGCCTTGTACCAAGATAAAATTCAGCTAGATGCTAGCTGAAAAAGGAAAACAAAAAAAAGGTCTTCGTAATTTGATATGAAGTTAAATGTTTGGAAGGTTTCAGATTGGAAAAGCAAGTAAGAAAATTTGGGTTGACCAAAACATTTGATTTTGTTTTAGGTTTGGTAGACCAGTGAAATCTGAATTTTGGAATAGCATTCCACCCATGCCAGGCCTTTCAAAGATTCTTTCACTACTAATTGCATCTCACTGTATTGAAATAATGTATGAATAGCTCTGGGGTTTTGCAAGTAATAGTTAAATTATATTAAATACAAAAATACAAAAAATACTTAGACTGCCGTATTACACAGCATGAGAAGTAACAGACCAGCTACAATATTCACTGCAACAATAAGTGGACACAACTGTATTGCACAGCATGAGAAGTAACAGACCAGCTACAATATTCACTGCAACAATAGGTGGACACAACTGTATTGAGATTGGTATACTGTCTAACGTTTATCTCAGTGATGAAGAAGTCATCTTGTCTGAGAAAGATCTGCAGCACGAGTAAATTCCTTGGTCAGGAAATGCATATGGTCCCCTTTACAGTGGGCTTTATCTAGCCAATTTGTCTAGTTCAGGAGAGAAAGTTATGTTAAATGTATAAGGAAAATAATGGGTTGATCTTCGTGATGACTGGACAAATATGAACCAAACAGTAGTACAGGAGTTTCTATCAGATTTTTGTGTGTATACTGGAGTAGCTGGTTGTAGGCTAAAAGAAATAAAAAGTTTTAAATTAAGCTAATTACAATATTTCATACTGTCCCTTTGTTTTTTACCTTTAAAGGCATCTGAGCACAACATAGCTACATTCATCTTGCTCTTATTGTGTCTGTTTCCATAGGCATTGTGTTTGAGGCACTGTTCAGATAATTACCATCACATACCATGATGCCAAAGGGCTGGTTTCAATATGATATGTGATATTCCAGAGTGTGAACATATGGGTGACCTTCAGCTTTACTATGTGTGGAAACTAATGTGAAGCTGTGCTTTTGCAGGTGGTAGACATCATGAGAATGAATGTGGACAAGGTGCTAGAGAGAGACCAGAAGCTATCAGAACTTGACAACCGGGCAGATGCATTGCAAGCAGGTGCCTCACAGTTTGAAACCAGTGCAGCCAAACTGAAGAGAAAATACTGGTGGAAAAATTGCAAGGTAAGGAATAGAAATTTTTGTTAAGAGTCACTTCATTGCAGACATTACTTTCACTTTCATTTAGTGGGACTTTGCTTGCAGGATGGCATCTCTAAGGGATCTTCTTGTCAAAGAGAGAAAGAGATGCCTTGGCCTCTAGGCTTCAGGATAAGTAAAGCAACTTTGATCTTTACCAGAACCTATTCTTTATATAATTTCTGAAGTATATAAAATTTAGACTGAAATTTTGATGCTTCAGGCAGTGCCTGTAAATGGGAATGGGAAAGCATTCCATGTTAATTCATCACATCTCCCTGTGTGAACTACAAAACTTCAACAGGTGTAGTGAGTTCTAGCACTGAGAGAAAATAAGTTTTTTCCTTGTGGGAGATCATTCTTTCTTTAGAATGGTAAACCACAAAAAAAACCCCAACCTTGGTTCTACAAGCCACTGTGAGGAAATGACAGTCTCTTTTAAAGAGGGGATGGTTAGAATAAAGTAAGACTTTAATCAGCCATCTCTGCCTCTACTGTCTTCAAAGTCTCATCTTTTCCCATTTGCAGAGGGAACCTACTCTACTCTTTTTTTTTTTTCTGATCTTCTTCAGGATTTGTGTTTTCTGGACCCACAGATTTTTTTCTCCTCTTATTCATATAAGACCCCATGTCCTTGCTTCTTTTTACTTATGTAACACCGACATGAATGCTATGCCAAAAGTTCAGCATCATTGCCATTTCTCTTTGCTGCCATCTTTGTTGATGACCATTTTTGCCCATCCAAATAAAATCACCTGTTGCCAAAGAAGGATCCCACATGTATCTGTCACCAGTTTGTTGCCTGTGGGAACAGATTTCAACTTTGCAATGTACCGTTTTGGGGATGATGTGCTGGAAACTGTTCTGGCTAGCATGGACTACCTCTCTCAACAGCACGAAGCTAGCATAAATAGCTGCCAGGCATTAGACATCTCTAGCTGCTTCTTCCCTGAGTGTTGGCAGCGCAATGAGGTTAGTCCAATATGAAGTGGCCATGGCCATGTGTGAATCCAGCAACTTAAACCACTTCTGCAGTTTTACATTGGAAGTTTACTTTTTCTTTACTGCTGGAAACGGACAAGGTTGGTCACTCCATCTGAGTTGACAGGCGAGAACTTACTAGCTTTGACAAGATGCAACAAGATGCTATGTCCATTGCTGTTGGTCAGCTTTTCCTAAATTGACACTAAATTTGGGGCTTTGTGAGTGAGTCCTTGCAGGAATTAAAAGTCCAAGGAATGAGCCACTAAGTCAAAGAAAAAAAAAAAACTGAGGGATTGCTGTCTTTCATGTGAAAACCTGACTTTCTCTTTTTCTCATAACTTTCTTTTTATAGATGATGATCATCCTCGGTGTAGTATGCGCAGTCATTCTCATTATAATTATAAGTGAGTAGTTCATTTTCTCTTTTGTTTCTGGTCTCAGTAGCTCTGTGACTTATAAAGTGCTGATATATTAAAAAAAAAAACCAAAAAACAAAAAAACCCCAAAACTAAAATACTATTTAAACTGATTAATTTGTAAAATTCCCCCTTCTAGTGCCATGCTGTTATAGTGAGAATTACTGCAAACTCCCTGAACACTTAGGTAGAATTTGTTAACCTGTAAAGTATTTTCATTAGCATGTTACATAACTTTCCCTAGGATTAAAGACTCTCCTTTTTCCTGTTCATATGAATTTTTATGCAGTCTCAGATATCTTCCTTTCGTTACCACCAGTGACATGGTCTTGATGATTTCTAGTGAGAACAGTAATGCTTGAATTACCTCATGCCTATAAAAATGAAATGAAGGCCTGCAGGCAAACAGGCACCTGATGAAGTTTTTAAAAGCATTTAGGTGCCTATCTCCTACCAAATCAGCTGGAATTTGCAACGGTGGTGCTTCTGACAATCCCTTTGCATCTTGAATACCTAAATATTGTTAAAAGATGGCCCAAAGTCTTACTGATTTCTTATCTCAAAAGATTGTCTCATACCACACATTTGTTATAGGAAAGATAGCATATGAATGAAGAACAGCAGTCGTGCTGGTTGGGAGCCAGGGATCTTGTAATGACAGGAACTGAACATTTTATTTATGTAACCTCTGTGTTAGCAACAGCCGTTATGTGACATAACTGTACCATGGCATTAACTCTTAAAAGGGAGGTTTCTTGAGTTAGACAATCCAGCTAGTAATCCAGAAAGCTAGACTGTAGATTGGAATTAATTCCCAGCTCTCAAATTACATGCCTTGTATTCGGCATGCTTCCATTTGCCTCTGTTGTTTCTGTAAAGAAGGCTTACAGAATCACCTGTAAACATGACTAAATGGATTGAGATACATGTGTCAGTTTATTCGTCTTATGAGTGCTGGCACTAGAGTGACCCAGAATAATTCTAGGGTTTCATAACACTGATACAGCAAGGATGTCAAATGGCTAGATATTAATTAACTATATTAACTAGGTACTCAAAGCAACTGGCTTCAAGGGAAAAATTAGCCTTGGTTCTGCAGTCTAGTGTAGCAAGCTGAGAAGACAGAGGTGCAGCCATTGAACTGTTTGCTGTGCATAGATGTATCATGGAGCATTATGTGTATCTTAAGGAGAAAGTGAAAAGCAGACAAGATAGCTCATAATTTTGTCCTTAGAAGTTAAGGCTGAAAGTATACATGAGTAATAGCATTCTTTTCCTCCTGGTTTTAAATGTTAGATTCCTGACCTGGTAAGTTTAGAAACAGCCATAGCAGGTTTGACCTGGTTTAGGTTGGGTCACACCTGAGTGTGACATCATCAAACCAAGATCATGGCTCACCATAATGAGATCTAGTGCAAGTTGAGTGAGATTTAAATATATTTAAGCTTTGGATCTGAGGTTATTTTGTTTTCTATCTGATCCTTCTATACTAGTGTCTAAAGGTTGCAGCTTCAGAAAGGACCCTGTGTATCGAACTCAAGGATGTATTTATTTACAGTAGCTCTCAAGTATATGTTTACATCCCGTTGACGTCAAACATCCAAGTGCTGTCGCAGACGAGGCCTGCATGGCTTTTCCAGTCACTGATTTGAATGGGAACAAGATCATACTCTATACAGGGCCAACTATAGATGCAGAGAAATTGGGTAGTTCCCCACAGCAAGCTACTATGGGTTAGTAAAATGGCCCAAGCCAGGCTTCTGACCATCCTGGTAGTGGGGCCCTGAAAAGCAAGCTGGGTCCCTACTGAAGGAATAGTTAGAACACATGGGACTGCAGGTGTTTCTGGAGTGGGGGATGGTGTCTACCATTTCCATCAGTCCTTGCCCTTGCTATCTTTCGAGCCACAGTCTCGCCTGCTTTCCACTCCAATTGCCCCTCCTTTAGATGCAGGAGGAGCATCTCCATTCCAGCTAGCAAGGCAGACTGTGTGTAAGACATGTCATGCTCTGTCAGCAAAGATGTGCTAAAGGTGTTTGCCATTCTGGGACAGCACAGGCTTCTGAGAAGGAAAGCACAACGGTAACTCTATAATAACTGATGGTTTATGTCTTTTCTTTCTTTCTGCTTCCTTTCCCAGTTTATTTCTCCACTTGAAAAAGCAAAGAAGGAAGACTTGGCACAACTTTGTTCATATCAACCAACAATATCAGTGTTCCTTTGTTGAACTCCGCTTTTTAATTCCCGATGTCTTGGGATTTTTGCTTGTAATAACCCATAAGCATTCGGTGTGGTGTGTTTTGGGATTCTGTTGTTTCCACAAGAAACTGTACCAGCTAAATACTGCCAAGTAGTTCCATACACTGTCTTATCACTGTGTCTTAAAATGTGTACGCACTGACCTTCAGAAACTGTAGTCTGTGAAAAGCATCCTAAGCATCTCAGAATGAGAGAATGCAGCTATGGGGAAACTCCTGCTTAAAGGGACACTGTCAGGTGGATTGGACCCAAACTTAAGGTTGCAGCAAACATTAGGGCCCAAATTCTGCATCTGAGCAGCTGAAGTTGGATGGCAAAATCCACTATTAGTTGTAACTTTCTGAGGTAGTATCTGTTACTCCCATTGAAGAGAGTGGTACCAACAATTATTCATGTAAGACATCTTATTTCAACTTAGTGAACCAAACACAGATTTTTTTTTTTTTTGAGATTAGTTGTGGGATCCAAGTCTAAACACATGGCCTGCAGAAAATAAACTGTCATCTTTTATGGATTAACTTTTTGCTTATGAGGTGTTCTATACAACCAGGATTGCCTCAATATGAAAGCCAGAAAGAAAACTGTATGACAACAAAAAAAACATTAGCTAGCACAATCTTGAAAAGGCCAAGTGAAATGCAAAAATGGTCATACAAGCGTAATACATGACTAAGATACATACTCTTGCTAAAAACTCAAGGCACTCTTTTGCATGGCAATTCCTAATACTTACAGCCCTAGCCTAAAGGACATGAACAATTTGGGTGATGTCTGTGGCTTCCCAGCACAGTTGTAGGAAGCTACCTCTGCTCCATTTTGCAGAAACGATCTCCACTCTGAGAACTGTTAAAAAATCAGAAAGGAGAAGGTATGAGTAAATAGAGGGAACATTGGAGAGAGGCTAAGGAAGGAAAAGGTGCCAGCAAAGCTTTCTTGGAGAAGAAGAAGGCAGAGAGACACTGTTCCAAAGTGGTGGTGTTGTTAATAGGCTTTTAAAAACTAATTTTTGTGTGTTTATAGTTCATAAACTATAGTGTTGCCTTTGTATGCTCAGCTGAGATATGTTAAACCAATTGAGTATGAAAAATTTTATGTATTTAAAAGAAAAATATCTTGTGGTTTGAAAGTTCTTGTATGTTGCTGTTGTAGAGTTTCTCCCAAATATTGAATTCCTCGTGGTGTTTGGTTTTTTTTAACACTTTAATCACAATGAACCAAACTGGAATTTAATTATCAAATTCTTAAGTAGGAAATTCTGAAAGAGTCTTTTCAGGATAACTCCTTCAGAATGTCTAAGAAGTAGAATTTTAAAAAGAAATGGCTTAAGGTTGGTTTGGGTTGTTGGGTTTTTTTGTCCTCAATTTATTTAGGACATAGAAATGGTGGTGATAGTTGTGTAAATATTCCCATTGCAGAGTATCTGTCTTGATATAGTCTTAGGTTAAAAAACACAGAGCAGTTTGTTGCACTGAACACATACATAAATTGTACTTAAGTAGAGTTTCACAGAGAAAATGAGCAACCATCAGATGAAAGGTTCCAGTTACATTTTTTTCCACTGTTTATTGTTTGACATTGATATGTGCTATTTTGTATCAGTAAGTAATAAGTGGCCGCAGTCTTAATGAAACTTAACTTTCAAAGTTACTAATGTGCTACTGGCCTTCCTGGTATTCCCCATTACATCAGTCTTCTGGCTGAGTGAGTCATAAGCAATTCTAAAATCCTCATGGGCCAGATGGAAAATTCTACTGTCCTGAAGGGCCTGACTCTGTTAGGTGCCACAGCTGAATGCTATATATAATTGAGCCTTCACTGGAAACAGAATAAGCTGTCCAACTTCGGCACCTTTTTTGAACTACTAAGATATTTAGCTAGCTGATACAAAAGGATTATCTCCAAAGAGTGAGACCCTGCCACCCATAGCCATGTTGAGCGTGGCTTGATCGTTGCAGGGCTTTTTTGCAGGAATGCTGAAAGGATTCATGAGATGAAGATAACTTTCACTGGAGATGGTAAAGTCAGTAAGGTTATGTGCTGCTACAGGTCCGTTATGTAGATCCTTAACGCCTTCTCCTGTGAAGGTCTAAACTGACTGCTTAGCTGATACTGCTGCAAATACACATCACAGAGTTTGAATGCTCTAGCTACAAAGTTTCCTAATGAAACTGCTTTAAGGATGCAGAGCTTATAACCACCTAGCTAGTGTATCTCAAGCTACTCAAAGCTGGAGCTTTAGGGGAGAGTGGAGAAGAGAAACTGCTGGTTGTGGAATATGTACTCACTCTCACTCAAAATGGTAAATAATAGGGATGCCTGCTGAATGTTGGTGAGAATTTGCAAGGAAGAGTTTAGTCAAGAAACCTAGCCTCTAGTAGGCTGTAAAATGTTTGTGAAGAGACAATTTCCTCTTGTGTGCTAATGAAATATGCTAAATTAATGTGTCTTAAGTTGTTTGCATGTAGTGTGTTTGTGACTGCTCTATGTTTGCTTGTCATGCTGTGCTGGTTGGTTGCAATCAGTAAGATAAGACATGTAACATTTCTAATTCAGTCCAGGAAGAATAAACAAGTATGTCCTTTCTTGATGCACAGACTGGAACTACTTCTGCAGAGGGGTTAATTCTTCTGCAAGGAGAACACAGTAATATAGGATTGTTCAGAGTCATAGACTATGCAACATTATCTTGCATAGGTAGACTGGCACAGAGGACAATCTATATAAACACAGTTGGAGATCTTTTTTTGTGTTGAAGCCAGGATTGATTGCTTTCCACTCACTTCCTCTACATTTAAAATGTCCAAGCAATTTCAACTGTCTACTTGCAATAGTAAATTTCCCTGTTTGGTCAGCACTGATTTTGACTATACTGTTCATCAGAAACTACTGCCTAGGCTTTTACCTTAGGCTGGTGCAAAGGACTTCATTCTTCAGCAAACCCTCAGGGGACTGCAAGGCTGATTGCTTTCTGACTACTTTTTTGGAGACTGAACCGGAGACTTCTCTGTCTGGAAGCAAGGATTTTGGTATCTTTAGCCAGAATTAGACATTGTTTGAGACTTGTGTATTCTGTCCTTATAAGAAGCACTTACTCCTCCTCTGATCTCTGAGCTAGTGCTGCACAGTGGAGATGCCAGCATGACATGCCATTCAGAAACAGAAGAGTTAAAATGACATTGTTAAGAGCTGGTCTGTACTTTTACCACAGCTGCTCTTTGCCTTGCTGTGCTGAGTGCTTATCTTCTGAGGCTGAAAGGATGTTATTTGCATCCACTGTCCACAGGCTAGTAAGGTACTGCTTGGCTGTCCCACCTTCATTCTAATTTAGCTCACCTGGCAATAACATAAACATGGCTTTAAACTTTTAAAAAAATGGGTAGGCAAACTTGCAGGAACAAGTAGTGTGTAAGCCCAAATGGGGCACTTGACCTGATTTTCACTTGACAACATTATGTAACAGCACAGCCAATCCAATGTAGTCCAACATAATCCAATATTATTAGAAGAGGAGAAGCTGATAAAGATTCTGAATGTAACCTAGGGTTTGTAAGCCAATAAGTGATTTAGAAATGTAGCTAGCACTTTAATTCTATTGGAACCTGCGTGAAGTTAGCCCTAGGAATAGTTTCAGCAGGTAAAATACATGGCTTTTTTTCTTTCTAAATCGTGATCTTCAATAAGTGATGTAAGCACTTGCAGTAATGGAAGAACAGGACAGTATGAACTGTGCAAGGAGTTAATTAGAACAGCTACAATCTACTGTGGTTCTGACTTGGTAGCAAGACCTTTTGAAATTATCCTGTTTCTGTGTCTCCTTTTTTGTCACTACCCCTCTGACTGGGCTTCACATAACTTTATGAATGAACAGCTGAGCTACTTCTTGTCTGACTACAATGGATTTTAGCTCTTAAGACCAAGTTAATGACTTGACATCTGTGTTAAAAAATGATGATGTCTGCTTCTCAGAGGTGCATCTACCGTGGGAGCCTCAAATTTCAGGAACTTCTAGAAGCTCAGATGTTATTCAACTGGTTTTCATGTTTTTACAGTTTATTCTATGGGAAGTTGTCCATCCAGTGGGAGTTTGCATAGTCTATGATTTTTCTATAGCATTGCTTTGATTACACATGTTTGTGCTAGATCTTTGCAAAGACGCTAGAGAGGACTTGAGTATGATCCAGGATTTAGATTTCAACCCTGCCTCTCCTGCCCTTTAAATAGGGAAGAGGTCTAAACCACTATCTATATAAGGCACTGGGCTCACTCCCAAGGTACACAGTGAGTACTGGAGAAAGGCCTCTAAGAGACCAAAGTCTCTTTGGTCTGGATTCGTGTCCTGACCTGTACTTTAGACCTATAAGAGATCATAACCCTTGGTCCCTCTTGTGTAGTCAGAAGAGTGAGATGCTCTTCCATCTATTTTTTCCTCTCACATGATCCTCTTGCTAGATGAGATATATTTGAGCATGTTGTCCTTCATGCAATAGAAAGCATCCTCAAATTACCTTCTTTAAAAACAAAACAAAAAAGACTGAAGAATGTAGTTTGAAAAAAATCAGTTGTATCTAGAAAAATGATTGGCTGATGATTTCTCATGTGAGGACAGTATTTTCAGGAGGGATACTAGACTGGGGAGTATGAAACAATGAAACCAGAACCTCATATAAATTGTTCTTTCTTCATCTGATATCCTTCAGAAACATTTCTCTCTGCCACTTCAAAAAAGGATTTTGTTTTCCCCTTCAGCTAGTTTATCTTCCTTATTTCATTAATGTGTATCTTCATTGATACACTCAGTAGCTTTTTTTTCTCCATTGAGAACCAGAGGACTGCTTGCCTTTAAACACGTGTAAAAAGAGATATGAGCCACCCAAGGAGTTTACCTTTCTTCCTGATGCACTGACATTTAAAAGCTATATCTTACAATAAAGCAGAAAAACTGTGGCAGTCCAGCTACATGCAGTTTTGATTGAGTAAACACTTGATTATTCAACAATGAGTCATTTCTGCAGTAACCTCATTCTGTCATGACTGTATCACATCTGCTAACTATCCAAAGCAAAAATCATAACCTGTACTGGTTTAAAACACGAATACAGCATCATGCTTCATATGTAACACTCTATTCAACCAAAGAAGCCACGTGGTATAAATTTAAAAGGGCAAAGTACTTTTCTCAAAGAGAAAATATCGAGAACAACAAAGGTAATTACGGAAAATGCTTCTCCATTCTTTAGCTCTTCTCACAGCATCTGGCTTCTCCATTATTCTTCAAGTCTCTCTTTGTTCTGTAAGAAAGCCTTTTGAGAGTTTAGTCTATTTGGAACATAGCATATTAGGGCTAAGGTTGTTCTGCTGCCCTCTGAATTGACTCCCTGCCTTCTGCCATTGTTATTGTTTACCTCAATCAGAGCTGAGGCGGGCCACAGTGGAGCTGAACCTCCACCCCATAATGCTCTGCTGTCTTCAGACCAGCCACCACTGATGGGATGAGAATACTGGAAGCAGAATATGGCTCTTGGATCCTCATTTGATTCAGAATGATGAGACACAAAAGAAGGCTTCTGACTGCTAGTCAACAGCATTTTTACTATACTAATTATAACATTGGAATGTTAATTAAATGTATTTAATGATCCTTGTAACAGTCATTTCATCAATTTTGATGGAAAAGAGAGAAAAACAGCAAATAAGGATAGCATGGTAATGACGAAATAGTAAATTGGGAAACTATTTAAGTGAAATACAGCCAACATTCAGTAAACTCATTTTTATAAGTGGCTATACCTGAAAGCACTTTTCAGATGTTAAAACTAAGCAGTGCTAGTCTATTGAAGTGCATATGGACTACAACTTCAAATGAACTGTTACAAATGGTAGTTGAATTTATTTCCTTTCACTTTTAATTGAAAACACAGGAGATATATGCAGGAAGGACGATCTAGTGTTTTATTGCAGAGAGCACCACTTGGGGTTTAGCATCCAAAGACATGCTGCTGTTGTCAGCTGCAGAAGTGGTGGCCAGGCTTCAGTCAAATAAGGGCTGCAGAGTGATTGATGCAGTAAAGATACATACCCAATGCCTACTTTGTTGTGTAGCAGTTTGATCTGCCAGTAATGAAGTCTTTTTGACACAGCATGATTATTTTGCTTATCCTTGTTCCATTCTAGTATCTATGCTTGTCCACCAATAAATGGTCTAAGAAGAGGATGGAAAATCACTTTGCTGAATCCATCACATTCCCCTCATGTATATGTGAATACATGGAGGTCTGAGCTTTTGGAATGAAAATAATTCAATATAATTAAGAGGTCTCAATATTTGAATCTATTCTTTCTCCTGATAAACTGCAGGTCTGTTAAGAGTAAATAACAGCTGCTGTGGTTGTTTTCTTTGTAAGATCAATGTTTGAGATAGTGCATATAATAGAGCTACAAATCCATAGATGCACAATGCCAAAATGTTTTCAGAAGTTGAGCTGTTAGTACTCATAGTACCAACCTGAAAGGTTGCAACAATTTCTCCGTTAGTCACAATAGTGTTGGCTGGACCTGAAAATTTGGTGGTCAGCTTGGCTACCTTGCTGCTAGCAAGCTACAGCGTACTAAATCATGCAAGGTCAGCCTTTCATGAAACTTAAGGGGGAAAAAAGCTTCTGAATAAAACTAGAAAGCTATAGTAAAGGCCATGAGTATACAGTTTAAGCATTACTTATTTAAGTATTATTTATCTATTATTTAAAGCATTAGCAGCTAGACAAATAGTTGAATAATTAACTTCCAAAGCCTCTTTATTGATGGAAGGATATTTTTTTTCTCATTAGAAATGCTGAGATCAATCTATGCTTCATTTGCTTTTCCTATGTTGGGAATAAAATAAAATGCTAATGTAGCTGAGACATACTCACAAGTCTGCACAATACAATGTTACTGATAGCCCACTACTTGTCATAAAAGATATCATTTCTTTGTCTTGTAAATGAAAAGTCCTCACTCCCCTGACGCCATATGTGGTAAAATATTAGTCACATTATGTATATCAGCACCACTGAAAGATTAGAAATTGGTACCTCCTACTCAAGAGCAGGGCTTAAAAACATCCTTTGTGGCAAAAATACATTTTGAGGGGGAAACACCATCTGCAGTAGAGGTTAATTTTTTTGGAGAACTTCTTTTTTTCCTTCTCCTTTCTGAAAGAAGTGCTTATATATATATATTCAAGCATTTGCCACTTGGGTTATATGTTCACTTTCAAAGCGTGAAAGAGATGAAACATAGCCAGCATCTACTGTGAATAACTGTCAGTTGTTTTGCAGCATAAAAAGTTCTCTTAGTGGCGATATAGGAACACTTATTATAAAGTTGTTTTGGTCATTGCAGGAAATGAGTTTGCAACCAGCTAATTAGTATTTTCCTTAATGACTTATGCTTCAGACGTAACACAGAAAAGTGGCCTCTGGGGGTGCTGTCTAACCAGTTCAGCACTGTAGACTTAAAATGGTCATATGGTTGAGTATTTCACACTCTCTGGCCCAGAGTAAAGAGCAAAAGATGCCCTATTCTGGAAATGACTTCAACATGTGCTTAAACATTAAGAGAATTTCCATTAGCTGTTTAAGATAATGAAATTTAGTCCTTACTAAATCCAGTCCTGATATGGAATCTGTGCCATGTTCTGATTCAGTAGAGGAAAAGTCTTTCCTTTGAATGACAGAAAAATCAGGTTGGAAAGGGCCTTTGAGGTTTATCTAGTGTAATCTCCTGCTCCAAGCAAGGCCACTCTTGAAGTTGTATCAGGTTGTACAAGGTTTGTCTTGATGGGTTTTGTAAATGTCCAAGGTTGGCAATTCCACAAGTAAATTCTGCCATTGAATATATTCCCTGCCCTACTAAGGTTGATAAAGTGCAGTATGCACCTCCATTTGCGTATGTGGTTTATGGGTTTTTATTTTTTGTGCTCTGATGTGATTACAGTAAATTCAGATCTAGTAGGAATAAGTGCAACCCCCATTTGTCAGACAGCTTCCACTGACATCAATAACTTTTCTTTTTTCCTCATTTACATTGGACTGAGCGAGATCTGATCACGCTGAGGATATCAGTGCTTTGTCTCCAGTGAAGCCTGCTTTTCTGACACTGAAACTGAGGATAGGCACAGGGTCAGATTCAGGACACGTGGTGAAGTCTGGTTCTCTGCTGTCTGAGGTCAGTGACAAAACCTTGATTGGCTACTAAGTTACCAGAGTGGCACCCAAGGAAAAAGAGGATTTACTGAGATTACTGTTTCTCCTCACAAGTCACCTCAGCAATGCCACTTCTCTTTCAAATGCTGATGGAAAGGCAAGCAAAACAAAATCCTTTTTTCTACCTCTTTTTTTCTTACTCTCTTTCAAGCTTTGCTTGTTCTAATAAGAAGTAGGTCTTCAGTTGCCCTTTTAAAAACTAAACTCCAGACCAAATATTTAGTTGCAACCGTTTAAAGGCCACACAGTAATGTTGAGCTTTGTCGTAATGCACTCAGAAAGGATCTCAAAGTCTCTGCTGAGAACAGCATTTGTCACCTCATAGACTCAGCAGTACTAAGCAAGAAATAGTGATTTGTGCCTCTACAGTAAACATTCCATTTGCATCATATTAGAACTACCTGGGAAGGAAAAATCTGGAGGTCAGTGAAATTCCATTTATAAATGATGAATGCATGCATTTTGATGCTAAAATTGTGATGACTGAGTTTGATATTCCTTTACTTTTCTGTGGATGGTGATTTTTTTTTAAGTGGTGAACATATTTTACAGGAATATCGTAGACATTTGTAACATGTATGTTTGTGCCAATAAATCTTGTTTTAAGAAGTTGCTATTTGTGCTTTTTCTGTTCCCTCTGTGCTAAGTGCTAACGACTTCTGGAATTAAGATTTTCTGATTCACACTGAGTTTTTATATGTTCAGTCTAATAGGACAGAAAAAAAACCCACTTCTGTTGTATCAACAGTAATGAACTCTGTACAAAAAGGGGGCGACAGTGGTACTACTCCTAACAGATTATGAAGAGCAGCAGATGGGAGAATGTATTTAGTGCATTTTTAATGGTAACATATCACAGAAGCACAAGAATCTTAAGGGTTGGAAGGGACCTTGAAAGATCATCTAGTCCACCCCCCGCCAGAGCAGGATCACCTGCTAGGTGATCACAGAAGAACTCGTCCAGATGAGTTTTGAATGTCTCCAGAGAAGGAGACTGCACAGCCCATCTGGGCAGCCCCTGCCAGTGCTCCCTCACAGTGAAAAAGTTTTTCCTTGTGTTTTTTGGAACCTCTTCTGTTCCAGCTTGTACCCATTGCCCCTTGTCCTGTCATTGGCCATCACTGAGAACAGTCTGGCTCCATCGTCCTAACACCCACCCTTTACATATTTGTAAACATTAATGAGATCACCCCCAGTCTCCTCCAAGCTAAAGAGCCCCAACTCCCGCAGCCTTTCATAATAAAGGAGATGCTCCACTCTCTAACTCGGGGAACTCATTGCCATGAGATACTGTTAGTTCATAAATTTTGTGTACTTTGGACACATTTTGTAAAGGAGGAAAGAAGGATTCTCTGTGAGAGGGAGAGGTTCTCTTGCAGGGTCATCTTCTGTCTTGAAACAGCTGATGCTGGCCACTGGTGTGATGGCTTAATAAGGCATTGGTAACTATTGCCATCATTATTTCTAATGAGTTATTATTCCTTAATTACTCATAATTAAGCTCTTCGAGGGCACAAGAGTTGGAAGCTGCTCTTTTTCACCTCCTAATGACTACATGTACTTTTAAAAATATATAAGCATTGCAGTAACTCCTTGGTAGCTCTGCACTTTCATGAATAGGGCATGTAACTCTCCTTCAACAGCCTTTCTAATTTTGTTGCAAAATAACTCAGCACATATAAAGGGTATAGTATTGTCTCCTCCCACCCAAACACGCCAAAACCAGATAATGTCAAGATGCCTTCTTGTATGACAGTCCTTTATTAGTAAAACTGTAGATTTTTTTTTCCTTGGTAACTCATAGCATACCTGTCAATAAATTAGGAGCACTTTAAGAAGGAGCTGGGAAAAAAACAATCAGTGACTTCATAGAGTGTATGTCCTACATACATGAAACATGAAACTACATGAAACAGCAAAGATGGACTAACCGAGAGGGGGAACTATGTTGGTTTGTGTGAATGAATGTGATACTGAAGAGCACTGGAAACTGATCAAAGCCACAATGAAGATTATGCTAGTAATTAACAGAGCACAATGGGCTAATAATCCATTAGCTCTCTTATAGTCACCTTGCAGAGTTAGCTCAGTTTTGCTGAAACAAAATGTCCCAATTTCTGTCTTTTGAGCTTATAAAGAATTCCAGAAAGTGACAAAACCAAGTGAAAATTTAATTGTGTGTAATGTAATAGAGAAATTAATGTGGATATGGCTGAATCAGTAAAACCATATGAAAATTCTAATGTATTTTTGCATGCTGTTCAGATAACAGATCTGCATGGTTCATGGAAGTTCGGGCAGCAAAAGGAAGGACTGTATCTTTGAGGTTACTAAGTTATGTGGGATGAAGAGCTGCTTTCAATAGAAGATAGTTCAAAGACAATAAATTTTGTAGTGACTGTCTATTTTGCTTTGGGAGCTGAAGTATGCAGAGGTAAGTGGATGAATAAGATGATTTTAAGATCATATCCAGACAGATGTAAAATTTAAAAGAAAAAAAAAAGACAGTGAGACAGTGTCAAACGCTTTGCCGAAGTCAAGGTAGATGACATCTACCACTCTCCTCTCGTCTATCCAGTTACACCCTCATAGAAGGCCATCAAGTTGGTCATGCACTATTTTCCCTTGGTGAATCCCTGTTGACTCCCCCAATAACCACCTTTTCCTTCATATGTTTATTAACAACATTTCCAGGGATGGAGGTGAGGCTGACTGGCCTGGAGTTTCCCTAGTTGTCCTTCCTGCCCTTTTTGCAGACTTTTGCTCCAGTCTTCAGGCACCTCACCCGTCCTCCATGATTGTTCAAAAATCACATCACAATCACATCAGCCAGCTCCCTCAGCATTCTAGGATGCATCCCATCAGGACCCATTGCCTTATGAGTGTTAAGCTTGGCCAACAAGTCTTTAACCTCTTCCTCATCCACCCAGGGCAAGTCCTCTGCTGTCCAGGCCATTCTCCTATCCTTGCTGGACTGGGCTTCCCAAGGGCCGGCCTTGGCTGTAAAGACTGAAGCAAAGAAGGCATTCACTACTTCAGCCTTCTCTGCATCCTCTGTCACCAGAGCACCCTCTGTGTTCAGCAGTGGGCCCACATTCCCCCTAATGTTCCTTCTGCTGCTGATGTACCTGAAAAACCCCTTCTTGTTTTCCTTTGCTTTCCTGGACAGGTTTAATTCTAAAAGGGCTTCAGCCTTCCTGGTTGCACCCCTGCGTGCTCTGTCAAAGTTTCTATACTCTTCCAAGGAAACCAGCCCGTTTCCACCTCTCATAGATAGCTGCTTTCTCCTTGAGTTGTCCCAGCAAATCTTTGCTCATCCATGGAGGCTCCTGCCTCCTTTTCTCGCTTTCCTACATGTGAGGATAGACTGATCCTGGGCTTGGAGGAAGTGGTGCTTGAAGATCAACCAGCTCTCTTGGGCACTTCTACTGTCTAGGAACTTACCCATGAGATCCCTCCAAGCAGGACTACAATGCAAACCAAATTAATCTATACAGGATTAATCTGCATGTTCCATCCCTTGGGTTAGCCGTTCTGCTGTAACTGACATTCATTTTAACAGTTTTTCAGATCTGTTTTTCATTTTCTGTACATCAGTTACTTCAGCCCAGGCTTCAAATTTCTTAAGCATTCTCAAACTTAACAGCATTTTTCTTTGTGGTTTTGGCATTGTCTTGTTTTCTTTCTCTACTTCATCTCACCTGGTGTCTGTTTCATGGTGATAAATGAAATACTATTGTCACTCTTGTAGATGAAAGCTATTACTTCTCAAGTAATTTCATTTAATTATGTTCCCCACTTTCCCTATGGAAAAAAAGATACCAGAAGATTTGTGTCTAGCTACAATGGTTGCACTAAGCCATCAAGGTCTTTGTATTCTCCTGATGCTTCCAGGGCTGCCTCCTACATACTGGCATTCTCTGGTTTGGCATTGCTTAAGGTGATGTTACATTGTCTCATTTGTCCTTAATAAATTCTTTCAACTCTTATTTAAAAAACAAATATATGATATAAATGTACTTTTGTCTTAGAAGGAAAGGCTGTAAGTTTCTCATGTTTTGAATGTTTCTTGCACTCTTGCAAGCATCAGAAAAGACTGCATCAATGTGGAGAAGTACCTGTTGATCTTTTTAAGGGATATCTCAAGTCAGGGAGCCAGTATGAAGCATGTTGCCTGTACAAAGGCTGCATGTGCTGCATGGGAATGACCTCACCAGTTGAATAGAGCTACTGAACCAGTTACGGATGTAGCCTGACAGTCATAGAACAAACATGACTCATTTAAGAACATTCTCTACCTTCCCTTTTAATAACTGGTTTCAGAAAAGTCAGTAAAGTAGAACTGAAGGGAGAACAAAGAGTTCTTCGGTCAGCTTTCCACAGTATTCTTACATGCCACTTGCTACAGTAGCATGTTTGAAACAACTGTCCCTCCCCAATTACCTGATGTCCGAGCCCTCGCAATGTAATCACCTCTAGCAGCAGATTCTCATATGTCAATACTAACAACACTAATACCAATACTAATGAAAGAGCAGTTCTGTGTTGATTTAAAACCAAAAAGCTTTAAAAATACAAAATGTTGGTGTGCTGAGGAGAGATCATCATCCATGATGATATTAATACTAATTATGTTGAGATGAAAATAAAGTTCTGCAAATAAGGAGATTTGTGTCTAGTCTGACCAGGCCATCAAGGCTTGGTCCATGAGACTTCGCACCCAAGAATGTTCAACTTCCACACTCAGTTTTCTTAACAAGGAGCTAAGAAATTAATTCCTTCTATGCCTTTGCTTCTCTACCTTGTGCTATAGCAGTAATCACTATGTTAAGGCTCTTTTTGAGAAACTGTGTATATATATATATATACACCCCCTACATACATGTATAGTAGAAATTATATGTCAGGGTAAACTTTGAAAATTTGAACTTTATTTGTGTAATATGTTTAGTATTCCAAAATCTCAACTCTACCAATGCCAACAACAACAACAAAATCTTGATTATGTAAGTAGAACTGAGGCCTCAGCTCAGATTAAGGTATTACAGCATGCAAACAGCATAATTTTCTGAATGTGCAATACATTAGTCCTCATACTAGGTCTTCTCCTGTTGTTTCTATTTGACTGTAGTACGCTGATCCTACCTAATTAACTTGCAGTGGCATCTGAAGGAGGAAACATTGGAGTGCATTCACTTTATGAGACATGCTGTGTCTAGATGGGCACAGTACAATCTTTAAATATATTTTGTTAATGGTCTCCCTTATACAATTCACTGTACTGTAATCCGCTATGTGACTGGGGAGTTTGAATAGATGTGGCTTCTGTAACTGACATTCACATTAACTCAGAGTGAATTATAAGGTGCTACACCTCCAGACGTGAGGTATGGTTACTTGATGAGCCTCATGGCATGTGGTGGAGTGCGATGTCTCTGGTTTTAAGCACTGATCTGTATTTCTGAGGGACTTGAGTCCAAGCTGTAATGATCAAATTTGCAGTGAGGTAGTGGCTTTCAGATAGTGACACAATGTGCTTCAATTGCATTTTAGAGCTTGAGAAGGCGACATCTTGTCTCAGTAGACAGTGTAAGACAAGAAAAGCTGATTTGTTGGTTATTAGGTTCCAATGAAGTATAAAATCTGTCATTTTAAAAACTTTCTCTTTTCTGGATTGCTTTCTGAAATGCCTTGAAGAGTGGCACAGTCATCCTCTCTGACTGGGCAGACACCTCCAATTTTGCTGATGTTCAGACCTATTGTCCCTTCTGAAGGCAAAGAAAGGCTTAAATTGGTCTGACTGATTTGTAAACTCTTTGACTTGCAGGTAAGGACAAACTGATGGCTTAGTTCTGAAGTTACTCAGTTTTTAGTTTTGGTAAAGCTGCTTAAATGCCACAGTAGGTAGCATGCTATATGAGGGGGGCAAAAAATCTGATGAAACACAAATTTGCTGCAAGAAGAGATGTGCATATGCCTTGGACTAATCCAAATTAGAAAAGCAGAGACTTTGAAACTTGGTAAGTAATTTTGAAGTAGGTGAGACTGGTGTTTAAATACAAGCTGTTAAGTTTAATGAAAATACATTGTTTTTATCACTCTTCTTAACCTGAGCTAGGTAGCTTTTGTTAGTGAGTACCAGATAGGAACATACACAAACTAGCAAAGTAAAGGTGTAAAGATTTTGTGTAGATGGAAATTCCCCCTTTCTTGTAGTCCTACGAGCAGAAGAACACATCAAGAAATACTTCAGCAAACTTGTTAGGTATCACAGCTCAGGACATCAGCTGCTAAGGACTGTCACAGAGACCAGCCTGCTCAAACCTGCTTTGTGCTAACCAGCTGGAGGCATGCTCTAGCAGAATGGGCTAAAAGCCTCATCACTGACTGAGCTGTCTGTGGGGGTTTTGCATCCACACTCACCTATCCAGCAAGTTTCCACTATTTTAAAGCTGTCTTGAATATGCCTTCAGAGGCTGTCCCTATGATGTGGATCTACTCTAAGGCTGCACCAACTCTCTGTTTTTCCTTCTCTGTATTTGTTTACAAAAGAACAAGAATGCTATTACTGCATTAATGAAATCAGCCTCCCCAGCCAAGCTTTATTCTCTGGTAAATGAAGCCAGCAAAAGCTACCAGCATTATTAACAATAGCTGGTTAGTTATGCGCTGAGAACAAGCGAGGCCACAGACACAAAATAATCATAGTAAATTACCCAGATTGATAAAAGGGCTGAAAGGCAGCTTAGAATGTTTTTCAGACCTGCTAGGAAAAATGAAAGGAAACAATATTCCTTACATCATTTTTATAATTGCCAACAGGAGGCATATGTCATGTCTCTGCTTTTTTTGCAAGTGTCATAGTTTAGCAAGGAGCAGCTTTTGCTTGGTAACAGGGGGAGGGGGTTGCAGTGAAGACCTGGTAAAAAGTTCTCAGACTTCCCCCCTCCCGGCTCTTGGGTTCAGACCCACCTCCGGCCCAGCTGGGCCAATCTGGCGTCTCTGCCGTTACTATTTAAGGACGGGAATTTGAAGTGTGTGGAAGGAGGTGTAAGAGTGATACAAGATGGGGGTGGCCATGTGGACCCCCCAGTCAGAGAAGGAGGAGCACCAGACCAGAGACCCCTTTGCAACCCGTGGTGAGAACGCAGCTGTACCCCTGCAACCCATGGAGGGCACCGGCAGGAGTGAGAGCCACCAGCAGCTCCGGGTGAGTGCGCCCGGATGGGTAGAGAGTGTGTGAGGAGGCGGCCATGGCACAGGCCGTGCTGGAGAGCCTGCGGGCGGCAGAGCAGACGCACACGAGAGGCAGCTGCAGCCTTCGAGGTGAACGGAAATTGGAACTGCCCATGCAGGGCTGCCATGTGTGTGAAGCACTCCGTGGAGGTGCAGGGAGGACTGGTGTGGAGCCCAGCTGCCCTGAGGAGAGACAAAAGGCAGAAGCCATCAGGAATAGACTGACTGAAACCCCCATTCCCTGACACCTGAGCCATTCAGCAGGGGAGGAGATAAAGACCAGGGCTCTGAGCCCAGGAAAAGGGGAGGGGTGGGGAGCAGGTGGTCTTGAAGAGCTGGTTGGACTCTTCATCACTGTACCACTCTGTGCTGTTTTGTGTTGGTTATGTTTTGGGGTTTTATGGTTATGCTTTAGTTGGTGTTGGATTAAATTATTGTCTGTTTTCTTCCCCAAGCCGAGTAGCCTGGTCTGTTTTGTCCTGGACCATAAGCGGCAATTAAGCTCTCCCTGCCCTTTGGCAATTCTCAGGTCTATGGTACTTGAGGCTAATCGTGGTCTTTTGTTCCCTGATGGGCCTAAACCGTGACAGCAAGGTAAGAGTTCTTGCAATCTTTTTGTTTTGCTATAGCTGCCAATTTTCTCCAATAGATTTCTTTAGCTTTCCTGTAGCACAGTGCTTTAAGATGACAGCAGCCTTTCCTCTAATAAGCAACACTTAGCTAGTATTACTTAGGATTGCCAACTCCTGCTTTCCTGTTTCCCTTTTATGCCCTTTAACCTTTCTCCTTTAAGGAATGTATGGGTGAGGGTGGTGGGTTTTTTAAACTGCTTGTTTAATTTCTTTTATTCTGTAGTTACACAACAGAAGCACTGAATCCAAAATTTCTCCTACCATTAAGGGAGTATCACATGTTACAAGTGAATAGAGTGTGTCTCATTATGACAATTAGTACTATATTTTAGAGGGTTTTGATGTAAATATGTCTCACATGATTACCTTGATTCTGTCTGCTTGCTTCCTCTCCCTTGCCTGATAAGTTTAAATTTATTAGCTGGTGTCTACAAATGTGACAGATGGGAAGAAGAGCCGAGGTTATTTCAGCTACATTATTACCAAATTATTATATATATGTGGGAAGGCAGGTAAATGAGGAAAGTATCTCTAGAGCTGCACCGAGGAAAGGGCTGTAGTTAAGCTCATACCAATTAAACATCAAATTACGCACAAAGATGTGAAAGATCTTCTGCCTTCTTTGTTTCTTTCTGTTGTCTTCTTTAGAGCAAGTTCCCAAAGGTATTTAAATCTAAGGGAATTATCCTAACAGAATTTGTGCAAATCACTCACCCCTTGTGATTTAATGACAGGGTGCAAAGTGACCTGTCCTTTCACTTTAAAATTAAAGGCTTTTTCATTGCTTATGAAAAAATTCAAATTTATTTACGGACATAATCTGCGAAGCTTTATTTACTGAATTATCTTGAATTGATATGGTCTACAAGGGACTTCTGCAGTCCCTTATTAAAACCCTTGTCATTTTCCAGTAGTGTGGCCAGGTGTGTCAGACTTCCCTTCCTCAAGCAAACTCAGCCAGCTGGTATATACCCTCTCCTGAAAACAAAACCAAGCTTACACTGACTTGAGTAGCAGCAGTTCAGTTCAAAATAGCTCATGTGTGAACTAATGCTGGAAAACTAATTGAGGCAGAACAGTAATAGGAATCTCAATCTGGAAATGAAGTGTTTTTAATTAAGAGTTACTCTTCAGAATTAGACAGAAAGAGGCTTTTTATCATTTAAAATTTGCTTCTTCCTTCTGTAGCAATCATAAGTCACTGATCTATAATTAGTAGTCTTAGTAGAAAAGCAAACCAGGTCTGTTCTGATGGTCTGTCTTGTTATTCTTGTGACTCTGATGAGGAGAGCTGTAGGTGAGTTGGAACAGATTCTAGCTAGTCTGCTACTTAGCATCCAGTTTCTCCAGATGTTTGTTACAATCTGTTAATGTTAAAATGTTTCTTAACAGTGAGAACAAATTAAGGAATTGTGCCTCTAGATTCCTAGTAGCTAAGAGCAGCAGTGTGATTCCATGGCAGAATGACTGGCAGTTGACCTGGGAGCAAGAAAGTACAGCTCCAATCCCATGCCAAGTCCTAGTCCCACATGTTATGTGATGACTAATAAAAACTGCAGAAATGTGTACTGGTGGGGAAGCCTGTACTCAGCTCTTGTCTTGTTGTCCTCATTCTATTTTTTTAAAGGTGTACATCTCACTCCATTTTTATAAGAGAACAATAACATTTCGCTCTTCTGAAGTGAGTTCAAAAGGAAATAATAAATGTAATGAAGGTCAGTAAACTGACTCTGGTCAGTTAAATACAGAGTTTTGACTAATTTAAACCAATACCAATATTGTGCATAGGGACCAGGGGCTTTGGGGATTCAAGAGCTGGGATACACTGTGTTACAGACTGAGTACCAGGTCATAGGCCTGGGCACTTAAGTGTGTGTTGAGGAACACAGGTGTTCCAAGAACATCTGCTATGTGTGGCCATTTTTAATTCAGAAAGTAGCGTGCCTCAGGTATCAAAAGCTGTGGAAATGTCATTCTGCTGTCTCACTGCCTTTAAAAACACTTCGTGCCATGCACGCATGGACTCTGAAGTGTACTGTCTCACCAAGAGATCAGACTCAGTTGTTTAACAGGCAGGAAACTAATTCAGAAAGCTTTCTGACAGATTAACAAATTGAACTGGCTGATTAAGGAGCACAAGTAAGTATCAGAGTGGACAAAAGGAAGGGTCAAGACCATATAAACATGAGCATATGGTAACAATGTGGTAGTGGTGGCAGGGATGAGGTCAGGAGCAGCATTGCTCCCCTCCCTTGATGAAAGCAAAACGTTAGATGAGCTCAGACACACTGTGAAAGGTGTTTTTGGCATCTGAGTCTGGATGGTTTTGAAAGGTGAATCACAACCTGATGTAGTTACTTTCTTTCAGGGCAGAAGATACTGTATAAATCTAATACAGTAGGCAGGAATGGGCATACACTTTTCTGTTTGGCATCTTTTCCTAGCATTCTTATGCTAGTGTAACAGCATGCAAATTTCACTTTAAGTACCCTGCTCTGTAATTTCATGTATAATGAAAAACCCTTTGGACCCTTGCTCCAACTCAAAATGTGTTCTTCCATACTGTTTTGGTTTGGCTTTTGTGCACTTTCAGCTGTGATGTGATCTAACCACAAACTTCTTTCATGGGATGTTTTCAGTCAAATCAGTTTCCTAATCTGGCTGACAGTACAGTTGCATAATCTCTAATTTTTAACTAGTGGAGGTGGTAGGACTGTTCCTTTGGGTGGATGTGTAAGGTCTTTGGTCACCTTAGACTGCAAAATCACAAACTACCACTAGTTGTACAGGAAGCTTAAAACATCTTTTCAGCACTGTGGATTCAATTTCATGTTCTCTTCAGCCTTCCATGAGGCTAACTGCAGAAAATGAGTTGCTAATACACACTGAACAGCATGATCCTAGACCCAGAGTGCTCAGAGCTGTTATTTGCTTCTGGAAATCATCTTAACAGATTTTGGATTCAGTACATATAGTTACAGTAATGAGACACACCTCTTCCACTTTATATCCTTCTTGTCACTTTAAAACAACAATGCAGGGGTCCTTAATGTGTCACTTAATGTGTGTATATTGAAGTTAGAATTACTCTGAAGTTGACAACAGAAACTGAAATTAATAAAAATAACTAGAAAACAGTAAGAATGGTGACAGAATGAAAAACTACATTCTTCAAAACTCCTTAGGAAAAGCTTTCTGGCTGGGGAGACCCATACACCTTTGCAAAGGACTTTGGAGCTGCAGAACTTTTCAGGAGCTTCCTGCTTGCGTTGGGTTCTTCATCAAGTTTCTTACGTTCCTTTACATTTTAATCAAAAAGTTTCCAAGACTCTATGGACGTTGCTACCTTTCTGCTTGTTATAGTCTGTTGCTACACTTTGTAATGCTTTTGGAAAAACCTGCCCATGTATTCACTGGAGTGAATTCAAGTGGTTTTTTTCCTTCGTTCATCCTTTGTCTGTACAGGCAGCAACAGTAACGCATTTACTCATTAGCAAAAAAGCTTTTCCGGATCTTTACAAGAATCAGTGGCTGTCAGCGTCACTGTAGATGATGAGTAATTAGACTTAGGAAATGAAGGATTAGATGTGGGCTCCAGCTGCAAAATGGGGGTGATTAAAATTTATTTATTTTACAATATACAGTACTGTGCTATAACGTCAAACAGGTAACTTCTGCTAGTGGACAGGGAAACACAGTTACTTGAAAAAGATGAGCCCTATCTGTTTAACAGTAGTACACTCAAGCAAGCAATCCTCAGCTATTTTTGTCTTGTTTTTTTTTTTTTTTCCTTTTTCCACTTTAAAGGCTAGTTTTTTCTTTTCCCAAAAAATACTGATATTGTCAATATCTTGCTGCTTATGAAAATTGATTGAAATACCATTTTAAAAAAAAAAAAAATCCATTTTTTAAAGTATGGTGGAAGAGGATTCAGCATTTTATGTGTGCATGTAAAGTTCTGATAACACTGGAAAGTGAGAGAAGCAGGGGGAGTTTCATTAAAAAAAGCTTTTCTAAATGACTTTATGTGTGAAATCTTTGCAGTAAAAAAATAAAAAAAGTTTTTACTAATTCATCTTCTGTGATTTCAGAAAGATACAATGCTGGAAAAGAAAAATCTAGGCAAGGAAGAGATTCAATAGCATATGGAAACTACATACTAGCAGTGCAGTCTGAGCAAAGCCAGTTGTGCAGTTCAAAGAAAACAGCAAGGTCCAAACCTGTTTGCTTATGGATGGACTCTAAAAGGCCTGATGTCTTCTGTGGTGTTTCATAGAGACTGATAGTTGCCTTGTGAAAGCAAAGGAGGGAACCAGGTAGAATTTAAAAGATGGGGAGTGCTGCCCCACCTTACCAACCAAAAGGTGGATGAATGTTTGTGTGAGGTGTGATGTCTAATATAGTGAAACAGATGTTTATAAAGAGCTTGCCTTATATGAATGACCTGTTCTTGCCACGATTCAAGAGTTACAACTGAATTTAAAAAAACACAACACAAAAGCTGGGTAAAGAACCCACAAATGTGTAAATGTTTGTTACAATATTTGTGGGTTTTAAAACCTTTCTGTATGCACACACAAATACATTTTACTCATGCTGCTATTGAAACCTTTATGCTATAGCTACTTACTGGACACAGTGACCTTAAAATAAACTATTTTGCCCTTTAGTGTTCTGCAATCTTTTTTTTTTTTTTTTTGCTTTTTTTCCTTAGCAGATGAGCCATAGAGACAATAGTAGCAATCACTCCTCTAGAAGCCATGTGCCTGCCTTGTTATTTCACATTGGTGTTGCCTAGTATAACTTGTACCTATACACATGATCACAACTCTCAGAAATATGGCACAAAAGAAAAAGCTGGACCAAACTGGTTCAAGAGGCACAATCACATTTTCAGCAACATTGGTTTTGCTAGTTTTTGGTAAACTAAATAGAAAGCTATAAACACTAAAAGGTGGCAGGAATAGAACTTAAAAATTATTCCTGTAAGCTTGACCAAAATAACTGTTTGGTGTCCCTTTAAAATAGCAGAACTTAAGTAATGCCTCTGGTGATTACTAGGATGGAAAAGGTACTAGCTATTTCTGGTAGTGGTGATTACTGTTTGCCTGCTAGAACTGGCATGCTCCTCTACAGTGATGAATGTGTCTCCTATTTTGTTTGTTTTGGAAACTCACTCAGTTCCAGTACAGTGCCACAGTTTGCCTCTGGCTTCTCATGCTTGCACTTGGATGAGGTGGAGGGGGAAGACCTCAAAGTTTTGCCTTTGTTGAAGTGCCTCTCTTTGAATCTGTGGCAAGAAGTATATAGCAGCATACAGTCAGAGAAGGTATTTTTGGCACATAAGATGAAAAACAACATCCCATGGAAACCAGGACTGTAATTCCTCATCTCTCCAACCCAACCAACCCCTAAAGCAGGAACTTTAAACAGAAAAGATTATGAAATTTTGGATGCCAAGTCCTAACAGCAGCAGTACATTGACTGAACTTGACAGAGAATATCTAATTAGGATTAGTCTTTAAATTAGACTCCTCAGAGGAGCGCAAACTAAGAATGGTATCCTGATAAGCAGACTTGTGCTTTGCAACAAATCCAGTTGCAGAATCTGGTCCTAATGCTTCCGCTGCCCATCCCCTCTCCTCTCCAGGAGTTAAATACAATACTTTACTCACAGGCTGTTTCTGTAATAGTCATAGCTTAAATATCTGCATACCTAATGGACTTATCCCTAACACCACAGTAAGGGAGGGAAGCAGCATTAACCTCATTTTGCAGATAAACAGTGGAAGCCCTGATGGCTCTCTACTGCCTTACATCCTATGGAGTAATTGCACGTATCCAGTGAATGTAAAAATGCTGTTATGCCAGACTGCTGTATTCACACCAAGACTGACAGAACTTTGGCATGTCCTCTGTTCCTTCTTTGCATAGCCAGTATCACTATGAAGAGAAATGAAATGCAGAACATGGATAAGCTATCAATAATTTCTGAGCTGCTGAGTGCTGTGCTTAGCCTTGTAAGATGTGGAGACCAAAACATACCACTCAGCATGCTGAACTATTTGAGTAATCTCACTGCTGAGTTGTAGCGACTCCAATCTCAGATTCTCTCTCGCCACAACACGATAGTGCAGAGGCCTAAGCACGTGCCTCTGACCAACATCACAAGTGATTCTGAAATAGTTGTTTTTACTATCAGATGGGAAACACCAGCGCTCCGTGGATGTTTTGCCTGAGTAGATTGGCAAAAGACTTCTTGTACGTTTGGAACGGAAAGTTAATCACATGGCAATTACCGTATCGGGAAGCAGGTTTCCACAAGAGAGCAGTACTTATCATTAACGCCTCAAAAACCTTAGCTGAGCCTTTTTTTGTTGTTGTTATTCACACTGATGCTCAGCGGATTGCCGTTGAAGAAAGGTGAAGCTCCACGCTCGCCTGTCCCGCACGTTGGTGCGTGACACGCTGACTTCTGCACGCTACCGCGGGGCGTGTGGAAACTTCTGGGCGCGCACCCAGCGCGGGCGGCAACACCAGGAAACGCGACACGGCCACTTCTCCCTTACGTAAGCGAACGGAGCACCCGGCAGGACAGCGGCTGGCTCCGCCAAGGCAGCCTCCCAAGGCTCCTGCTGTTGCTTCCATTGCCGCGAGCAGCGCGTCCCCAGGCAGGGCTGGTTTCCTTCTCCCCTCAGCTCGGGCTCCCGTCAGGTCGTTAGCGGCAGCACTCCGGCCGCGCGGCAGCCTCTTTCACAGCGGCCTTTTCCTACCGACAAGGGCGGGAGCGCTCGCTGACCCGCCTCGGATCATGCGGGTGCCGGGAGGGCTGCGCTCGGCCGGGCGCCGCGGGGACCACGCGCCGTGTGCCGGCAGCGGCCCCGAGCGCGCG
>WBNH01004946.1:105319-163936 GCA_013401255.1 Urocolius indicus
GCGGGGAGGCTGTGCGGATCCGTGGCGCGGGGGGGACGGGGGGGGGGGGGGCAGCGGCGGCGGGCAGGGGGGCTCCCTTCTCCGCCCGCCGGGCCGAGGTTACGTAACCCCCGCGCGCCGGCACTCTGCCGTTGCCGGGGAGACGCGACGGGGCAGCCGTGGGGCAGGGGGCGCCGAGGGGGTCCCACCCGCTCCTCTTCCTACGCCCGCCGGAGAGGGGCAGCGGGGGCTTCCCGCAGACCGCGGAGGGGGTGGCCGTGACGCGCCTTTCCCCCGTCTCACGCCGCAGCGGGGGAAGGGGGCGGCGGCTTTAACTCCCTGCTCGGCCCGGCTGCGGTGTGGGGCGGCTCCGCGGCTCATCGCGGACGGGAGCCGGTGTCCAGAGGTGAGCGGCGCAGGCCACCCCCCCCCCCCCAACTCAGGATGGGGCGGCCGCGCCACGTCCCCGTCTGGTTTGGGGTGGTGGCGAGGCGCTGAGGAACGGCGCTGAGCTCACTGGAGTAGAAGGGTCCGGCGGTGCGGTGCGGTGTGGAGGAGCGCGGCGGGGCGGCTGCGGCTTCCCCGCCCGGTGGCAGAACCTCGGCGCTGCCGCGGGGCTTCGCTCTGGCGTCCCTGGCGGCCGCGTCTGTGCGAAAGATCAGCGCCGGGCTTTGGAGGCGCGGGCAGCACCTCTGGGGAATACACGTGTCCCGGTCCGGTGAGCGCGGACCGCCGTCCCGCACTCCGCCTCCCTCCCCGGGAGGGGACAGCGCTGTACGCAGCTGGCTGAGCGGCTTCTTTTCACGTGAGGAGTTGTGTGGCAGCGAGGAACAGAATCTCAGCGCGCTGCTGAGATATGGGATCTACAGGTAGCATAGGCAACAGGTGCTCTGGATATCTTTGCATTGCCTGTAATTGCAGGGACGCCCTGTTCTCTGAGACTGTGTGGTTGTACTGCTGTTGACATTAGTTGCGTGCTAATACATGCGTGATTACAAAACACTTTATATAAGAACAGTTTCATGCAAATAGATGAGCGGTATGGTAACAGTCAAGCTGACACTTTACGACTGACTTTTGTAATAGGTTAGGGTAGGCTACATCGTTTCTTTGTTTATCAGAGGAGCTTCAAAAGTCCCCGAAGAAGTCCGTACAAGTTCTCTGTACTTGGAAACTGAAGCACTTTGAAATTGTGTTCCAGTGAAATGATAACTTGGCTGAGAGTCCGTATGAAGGATTTTCAAGGAATATGTTGGTTTATGTTTTCAGACTGTGAGATGTCTTTCTTTTCCAAATGTAAGACTCAGACATAGTAAATGTAGTCTTGTTTGTCTGAAATTGAACGGCTACCAGTGAGGGAATTACAAGAGAATTAAAGAGAAAAAGATGAAAATTTTATAATGATTCTAGCGGTAAGGTTGTCTGATCAAGTCAAAAGTAGAGTGAAAAACTGATTTAGTATAATGAGAAACTGTTTTGAGTTATGGCTAGCGTTTTAACCACAGAGCTTGCTTATAGATGGCAGTAAATGCTAGGTAACATTCCTGAAAACTGCAGCTTTCTTTTGGACCTGACTTATGCTTATAATAAAGGTAAAGTCTGAATTATTTGTCACTACCATCATTGTGATTATGTACTTGAGTGCAACTTATTAGTTTTGATAACGTAGTTCTTAAGTATATCAATCTAACAGGTAAAGCCTTGATGGTGTGGCCCCATTCCATAAATGGTTCATAAACTCAGATGAAAGTCAAACTTCATCTGCCTTCTAGAGTGCCTCAGTGTCTGTATGTGTTCCTGATCTTCTCAGCCTTGGGCACGGTGCTGTTTATGCACGTTACACAATGGCTCTAGAGTAAGAGAGTTGAGAGTAGGACCTAGAGTTTGATTCATGTTAGCCCACATTGCTGCTCTGTAACATTAGGTTTCTCGTGCTTGTGCATGTTGGCAGGCTCTTGTGATCTTGCTTTTTGCCTTTTCCTACTGAAATGCTTGTTTTTTCTGCAAAATGAGGAAATTTCACTGAAGAACTGAATTGTGTCCTTGTTTCATCCAAGGGTTGCTGTTAGATTTGGAGTTATGGCACTGTCCTGAGGGGTGTAGTCCTTGCTCTGAACTGTGGAGGCTGCATACCTCCGCTAGTAAGACATAGTGGAAGAAAGAGGGCCTTTGGCCTAGAGTAGAAGAAAAAAGTAGTATCTTTCTGTTTTCGTGGGTTTTTGTCCATTTCAGATGTTCATTTCAAGGTAGAAGGAAGGATGCTTTAGATGGGTAGTTGGCATAAGTGTCCAACACAGTGCAGTTAAAAAACGTGGCCTGTGCTGTGAAGAAGTGTAGTTCAGCTTGATCTAACCCAGAAAGTGAAGGCATGGAAAGCAGGGTTTTGGCTTTTGTGTGCTTTCTTTGGGTTCGTCAGGCTTTCGAATTTAATTTATGATCCAAAGACTACATACTTTTGCTGGGCTTCTTGTTTATTTGTCAGTTGGTAGGACTTGTAGACTTCCTAGATTTGTTTTAACACATAAATGCTATCTGTGACAATCTAAGTAATCTTCATCTTTACAGCTTACTCTTGTTCCTATTGGATTTTCCACAGAGACACATTAGAAGGTCAGCATATTGTGGCAGCTCTTGGTGTAGTACCTTTGTTTTCCACTTTTTTTTAGTTTAACCAGATTAAAATATGTAACAACTCAGTTTATCAAGTAACCTTACTTAAGCCTGTCAGTACATGGACAGTACATTTTTATAGTAATAAATTTCCCCTTTGAAGAATCCACAATTTTCTGAGTGAACTGAGATTTTGAGGGAGTTTAGCCATAATATGAGAACAGAGTGAAATGAGGGAAGTGATTGGAAGTTAAGTTCTGGATTTTTCTTCTAGCTCAGATTTTATAATGATCGGGAAGTGTTTGGTTTAGATACAGACTGATAAACTGATTTTCATTTTACTGGGTTCTTGCCACACCCTCATTTCTTTAACGTCTTTACAGTATTAAAATGTGTTACTGCAGAAAAACTTTTTAAAGCCCTTAAAGTATAAGCACATGGGCAATATATTTGGTTTGTTATAAAAGCAAGTAGATTATTACTAGCCAGTAGATCAAGTAAATTATCACTAGTCTAGATCAACTGTAGTGTTTGATACAGGGTTGCTATGGCTGGCCTATCTTAAAAGGCAACGTCATGTTCTCAGTAAGGTATTGTGTAATACTTGGCACGAACGTCCTGTAGACACTATATTATACTCATAATGTTGCCCCATCGTAATTACTAGATAATCAAGTGTTTCTGAAAAGGAGTCTTTGTGACTAGGTTTGGTTGCATGGCCTAGAATTCCTCTATGAGGATGGTGGATTACAGAGATTTTTGGTTTTTTAACTGGATTCTCCAGCCGCACTCAAACTTTCCAGATCCAGTTATACTCCTATTATGCAAGTTTTAAACTGCTTGAATATTTGTTATGTCAACTTAGCTTGTCAAGCACTGAACAGAAAATGGGTTAATTAATATCTGCATTACCATTTGTTGATATAGTTTTATTACTTTGAAAGCCTTTGACTTTTGTTTTGGGTACGGATGAGGTTGAATGCAGAAAGTGGTGGTCTTGAAAATAATGCCACTGATGTTTTGTGTACTGTGTAAAAGGTGTCTATCCACTCTCCTGCTTTGACTGCTGCTCCAGCCTTAACTACTACTGTAGTAGGAGTCAGGATTAGTGTTGCATGTGTTGTTGGTAGTAAGGCAAACTTTTTTTCTTGCTAGTTTTTGGTTAGTGAAGAGCAACTCCACCTTCTGACGCATGGAGGGTTTTTTGGGGGATTGTTTCTCTTTTAGCTACTGGTGAGATATTTCCTTCTGTGAAGTGTGTTTAAAAGAATGGGAAAAGAAGAGACAGCAGTCAAAACCACACTTCATAGGTTGATTTTGCAATCTGTTGCAGGGATTTCTTGTGACCCCAGGCTGTTTCTGTAATACACTACGAAGGAGATGACCAAACTGGAGAAGGGTCAGATGGTTTGAGTATGTCTGCAAATGCTGTGGAGAGATTGTAGCTACTCTTTAGAGCACGTTCTTTTCACACTGACAGTGAGCCAGCAACCATACGTAGTAGGAAAGCAACTGAACACATGGGTATCCACATGCATGAGCCTACCAATGGTGATCTGGTACTCTAGTAAGTAGCTTAGTAGATCACCAGGTGTGTTTGTGCAGCCTGCTTGTACTCTGCTTGCCAGCAGGGCTGGAACAGAGATGGATCAGGCTTCTGTGCTTCTGTTTTGTATAAAGTTATCCTTTAAGTGTAGACAGGGTCTTTATGACTAAATGCCTGCACTGGACTTCTACCAATCTCATACAGAGTCCTCTTGATTGTCTCTGCCTCTTGAAGAGTTCCTGAGAGACAGCAGCAGTGTACTAAGTTTCATGCAAATTGCACAGGCAATGGTTCTGAAGAGCATAATTTCCCTGCTTATCTACACATGCAAGTGAGGTTATGAGATTTGTGTGTATGTGAAAGCTATTGTAAGGTCAAGAAAAGTTTTTCTACAAATTTTTTTTCAGCTGCTGCTGAAGTAGTGTGTAATAGTCCTAGAGGAACCTTCTGATGTCTCAGATTTTTGGTTTTAGACAATTTTGCTTGTAGGACATCATAAGAAGTTAAGATGAATTTACCTTCCTTGAGATATAATGGAGTATGATTTCCATAGAATCATAGAATGGTAGGCTTGGAAGGGACCTTTAGAGATCATCTAGTCCGACCCATCTGCAGAAGCAGCTTCACCTAGATCGGATCACACAGGAACATGTCCAGGTGGGTCTTGAAGACCTCCAAGGAAGGAGATTCCACACTCTCTCTGGGCAGCCTGGGCCAGGGCTCCCTCACTGAAACACTGAAATAATTTTTTCTTATATTTAAGTGGAACTTCTTGTGTTCCAACTTCATCCCATTACCCTTTGCAAAACTTTATTGGTGGTTCTGAAGAGATAAAGACTCAATATGCTGTTTACATGACAAGTGGACTAAAATACAGAGAGTGTGTTTTTGGGGACTAGAATATGTAGTTATTCTGCAAATTACGGGAGCAGGCTGCAGAAGTTCAGTGGAAGGGATAAAGAAGTTCATCCTAAAAAGTTGTGGTAGTGGGGGAAGTATGTAAAAATGTCTGAGAGACTTGAACATTTTGGTTTCAGCTAATTTAAAGGTAATTTGTGATTTTTCTTATAGATAGAATAATTAGAAATTTCCTTGTATAGTTGGCTTTTAAAAAGTAGAACCAAAGCTGCACTGCCTTTTGAACACCCTGTTCTAAAACAGAGACACCTCACTGTTGAGTAACACTTCTTATTTTTCATAATTGAAGCTTAAGGAGACAAGATGAAGTGGTAAGAATATCCAGTACATTTCTTTTTTTGTTGGTTTTGCATCTTATCCTCCTTATTCCCTGCAGCTTTTGTATCTTACTGTGGGTTCTGTACTTGATCTTATTACGTGTACTTTTCTTTTTCTTCTACTCAGTTTCATTAATTGTACAAAGGTCTTTGGTATATAAAGCACTTTTTTCATTTCAATTGCCTCTCTACCATAGATTCCTGTGTGACTCTCAGTACTAATATAACCAGCTCATAGGACAAGTACATTGTGTTTGTTAGGTTGCCACACTTTGTGAAGTGTATTACTGTTGCAGTGGGGGCCGTATTAGTAATGTAGTAGTTTTTTCACACCGAGTCTTCAAGAATAGGACTTTGATTCTGACTGAAATCTTTAACTGGGTGTGAACTGCAGCAGTGTCTAAAAAGCAACATCAGCCTGGAATTTTTGTAAATGTAATATCTCACAGGGAAATTCTGCCCTATTTGTTTAAGGGAGGGGAGCAGTAAGTGTTTAAATATACTGTTTAATGGAGATATTTACAAATATTAAAATATTGAAATATGGCATTGTAGATATTTTAGATCTAGTTTCACCTGTAATAAAGGTAAAATATATGCCTGCATGGTGGGGTGTGATAATTTTCCCCTTGTTTCTGTGATGACACTTCCTCAAATATATAGGTTTTTGTTATTTTGTTTAAAAACTATAAAGAGTTTGCATATGTAAATATTAGAGTTCTGACTACTGATCTACTTAATCTTGGGAATAGAATAGCATTTTCTATTTACAAACAAAACCGTCTTTTTAAATTCAAACTTAATACAAAACATTTTAGTTTGCCTTTAAGAAAACACCTGTTGCAAGACTAGAAGGAAATATATCTAGAAATTAGCATGGGACTAAAGATGAGTGTGTTTTTAGTTTCTTAAGGTTTCTTGGCACAGGCTGCAGGGGTATATGGTCTGACTTTTTCTTTATGGCAAATACCCAACTTGTTGGCAGTTGAACTTAGCTCTGGGCCATGGCTTCTTATTCAAGGTAAAGAAATGGACAGTTTCTGTTGGCTCTTGGGATTGATGAGTTCAGATCCACTGTGGAGAATTAAGCACAAGTGTTTGGTTTAACAAACCAATTACCTGAAAGGGTAAAATAAGTTTTGTTCTGGTCTTGGAGGGAAGAGAGCAATTCCTGCTATATGTTAGAGGAAGGGGTCTGACTGCTTGTATGCAGCAGGGGAAATGGACAATCACTTTAGTACTTGGCTTCTTGTGGTTACAGAAACACAAATGACGTATTAGTAGCTGGCACAGGTTGGTCAGCACAGCATAGGTGAGACTGACTCTTCATGAGGTGAACTTGATAAGTTCAGCAATGTGCTAGTGCTGTGCTATTCATAGTAAAACTGAGTGGACTTTGTTCTCTTAGCTCAGGCTAACATTTTGCTATTACGGGGAAAGTAAGCAGCTTTTAAAACAACAAAACCAACCTAAAACTGAAAGGAAATTAAATAATAGTAGTGCCGTGGGTGCGTCAGGAATAGAAGTGAGTGGTAACATAAGCTTAGGTCCATTTAGGAACCATTTGAAGACTGAGGTATTTATTTTATTCCTATTTGGCTCTCTGGAACATAGCTAAGTAATCTTCTTTCTGTGACTTTGGTTTGGTTTGGGGTTTTGGTTTTCTGGTGGTTTTCTATTTAACAGGTAAAAGAAACATGAGTGTTAGTAAGCTGGAAAAAGTTTTTGCTTTAAGAATGCATAGTTGTATGTTAGAACAGGAAACTAGTCTTGATCATGACGTCAGTACTCAGGTGAGTTATCTCTGAAGAGCTTCTCATCCACAAAGACTAATTTGGAATTTGTATTTCAGTGGTGAAATGTTTTAAGATTATAATCTGTGTAAGAAGAAACATAACGTGAATTTAAACACATGGTCTCAGATTTTGTACTAGGTAGTCATTCTTCAGCTTGGATGCTCTCAAATGAGTGAACAGTTGATTATGAAATACACTGCATTGATATCTATGTCTAAACAGTGTTCTAATAGTAAGTGAAGAAATAATACTACGATATAGTAATTATTTTTAATCAGTAAAATTTCTTGCATTTTTCTCCCTATTTGTAGTATTTATAACTTCATTTGTGGAATACATATTTTGCATGGTTGGACTTGTATTGCATTATTAAGTGGATTTTATATGCTTCTTTTTTTTTTACCTTGCTTATAAAACTTGGTGTTTTGTGTTTTCTTTAACAGGAATATATTGATGACTTTCAGATTTGGAAAGATCATGATTAGTACATTTCCTTCAGGTGAGTGTCTTATGATGTCCCCAAGAAAGTGATTTATGGTACCAGTTCTTTTTCAGTGAATCTGAACTGATATTTTGATATTTTTGTTGTTGCTGCTTTATAAGCTTCCTTTGAGTTGTATTGTGAGAATGCTGAAAAATAAAAATACTTAGGGCATTAAATTTGTGAAAACATATTACACACATAATGAAGCACATGGAAATGATGTGTCTTCTCCGAATCTTAGGGAAAATGAATTTTAGTGTAGTGTCCACTGTCAAGTGGTCCATCTGCATTGTTTGTTCTGCAGAAGTTTGTTAATGACTTCCAGTCTTTTCATTGCTCTTGCAGCTCTGTTAGGAAATTTTAATGATAAGAAAAATTTTGCAGTCCAGAAAACAAAGTAGCTGATGTTACATAATCAGGATGATAGCTCAGGAAGAGAAAGGAAAACATTAGGCTTCTAAGCTTTGATTTAGAACACAGGTTGTAGCTTCCACTATTTTTTGGTCTGTTGTATTCTGCTTTCTAACAGGCTGATACTATTCTAACCTATTTGAGAAGCTGAACGCGTGGCATCAGAGAATACTGACTTGCACATGTTTGTTTGATGTGTGAGAAGCTGATGACCAAAAAAAGCCCATTACAACTTGTGTAGGATGTGTGGTGGAAGGAAAATAGACAGAGTTACAGAAATATTTTGAAAATGAAGAGAAGTTGATGGTTGTTGGAACAAAAAAAAAGAAACAGCTGAGAGTTTAAGGAGAATGGAGGAGGTGTGTCATCTGAGATGCAAAGATTTTGAGGATTAATACCACAATGTCTGATCAGTCTAAATGATTGAAAAATACAGTGTTTTTCTGTGCCTACAAAATGTGATCTGAAAAGGTTCTTAAAGCTGACAGTGTTCCTTTTTCAATGCTGCAGGTGTGACTTCAATTCTCTACAGAAAGTGAACTTCGCTGGGATCTTGTAATACAGGTGTGTTTCCTAAAACAGGTGGTTAATTCATTTCTAATACTTGAAGTCTTCTATGCTTAGAATAGATATATCTCAGTATCAGAGGAAATTGTTGTAGTTAAGCAGCACCTGGCAGCTAAGCCCCACACAGCTGCTTGCTCATAGGATGCTTGCCCATAGAATGAGGGAGAGAATGGGAAGGGTAAGAATAGAAAACTTGTGTGTTGAGATTAAGAGAGTGTAATAGGTAAAGCAAAAGCAGTACACACAAGAAAAGCAAAACAAGGAGCTCATTCACCACATCCCACGGGCAGGTAGGTGTTCAACCATCTTCAAGAAAGCTGGGCTCCATCATGCATGGTGGTTACTTGGAAAGACAAACATCAATGCTCTGAGCATTCCTGCCTCTGTCTTCTTCCTTCTTCCCCAGCTTTACTGGCTGAGCATGATGCCACATCATCTGGGACATCCCTTTGATTGGTTGGGGGTCATCTGCCCTGGCTGTGTCCCCTCCCATCTTCTTGTGCAGCCCCAGCCTACTCACTGTCATGACAGGGTGTGAAGCAGAAAAGGTCTTGATGCTGTGCAAGCCGAGTCGGCAATAATCAAAACCTTATCAGTGCTGTTTTAGGAATAAATTCAAAACAGAGTCCTGTACCAGCTANGAATAGAAAACTTGTGTGTTGAGATTAAGAGAGTGTAATAGGTAAAGCAAAAGCAGTACACACAAGAAAAGCAAAACAAGGAGCTCATTCACCACATCCCACGGGCAGGTAGGTGTTCAACCATCTTCAAGAAAGCTGGGCTCCATCATGCATCCAAGATAGGATAGTCGGTCTCTTGTGCATTTCATCGGATAGCTAGTAGAAAACTGCAAGATAAAACGCCTGTAATTCTAATCAAATGGATAAAATGTCTGGTTTGAACCACTTGTATTTGATTTCAGGTAAAAGTGCTTTTGGCATAGATTTTTCTTACCTTTCAGTTACGTTGTAGGAAGGCTTATCATGAGAATTTTAAGTGTTTCACAAGAACTGCTTTTTCTTAATGTTTTCCTGCATGCCTTAAGTGGATCAAGCCCATGTGGTCCCCAATTGAAATGGTACACACTACTAATGTGAGTGTCCTCTTCAAACCTAGATTTTGTGTAATCTTTTTTACTTTTTTGATCTCTGAATATGTCATGATGGAGGTCACCAAGCTAGATAAGTGTTATGGCATTTCATAAATAGTCTAGCAAGACCTTGTGTCTAATTTCTAGCAGACCTTGATTAGTGAAGGTAGAAACTTAACTCCATGAAGGAAATAATGATTACAAGATGAAATAGTGTAATGGAATTGGAAGAGCTGTCTTTAAAACAAGATAAAACTAGTGCTAAAAGAGATTCCATGTTTTCAGTGTTCAAGCTAAAAATTGCAAAATTTGCAGCTACCTCCAGATATGACAATTTGTAGCATTTCTCCTGGTCAGAGATAGCTTAAAATTTAAATCCTGCTTTATCAATTTGTGATAAAGACATAGGCAAAACATTTAAAGAGCAACTATACACGGATTTGTATCATAATCTGAGGCTTGTAGAACTTGTCAGCTTTGTGACACTATTCAGAATGGAATGTTGTGAATAAACTTTTCCTTTAGTCTGGCCAACACAAATGTACTTTTAACAGTTGGTAAACGTGCAGCATTTTAAATTAAGGCATGTTAACATGGGCTATCTTCCAAAATGGTTAGCTTGTTTCAAATTCTTGTTCCAAACATTCTTTCTGCATATTCAAATGAAGCACTTGAAGTGATGTAACTGTTTGGCACATAAATGTTGATCTTCTGAACTGCTGATTTGATTGTACTCTTTCTTTGTGTCACATGACAGTGGCATGTGCCAACAAACTTAGTTTCCTACACTTAATAGAAGAGCTTCCAGATTCTCTTTTTCCTGCCAAAATTCCCGGTGTTTTTTCTTCTTTGGTAGCTTTTACTAGGATGAATAACAATATTGATAGACTTCACTAGTAGAGATTTTTCTGGACGTAAAGAAACATTTTTTTTGAGTGAGTACTGGAGTAGATTGCACAGAGAGGCTGAGGAATCTCCATCCTTTGAGATAATCACAAGCCATCTGGACGTGGACTTGCAGCCTGCTCTAGAAGAGAGTATTGACCAAGGTTACCAGCAGAGGCTCCTTTTGACCTCAACTGTTCTGTGATTCTGCAAACTGAAATTTTGTAGCTGCCTGAAACTCTTTAGTGCTTATACTAACCCTACAGCAGCATAGATGAGTTTAGATCAGTTGTTAAGATGGTATTCTAACCAAACTTCTTAAGCATGTAGAGCTCTTGTTGACTGCATCAGAGCCTTTGCACTATTATCTGCTGGAGAGATTGGCTCTTTGCTCTTACTGTCTGTGTCAGCCCATTTACACAGTGTATATACCATGCATGTCCATTGTATGATACCATATGGATAGTAAATCAGAAGAGTTGTTTTGTCTAGTGCAGGAGATGCCACTGTTTTCAAAGTCTTGAGATCTTATTTTAGACCCTAAGTGTTTAAAATGAAAAATTGTATCTGATTCCTCTGCTGGATGACAGTTTGATGTTTAACCAACATTTATCTGCATAGGCATGGCATAACTGAGCATCTCTCTGGTATCTGTTTGAAGAGGACACTGTTGGGGGGCCCAGGTATTTCTTTTATATTTTATAGTTATAGAGGTGTCCGGACTCTGTAATGGTCAAAGATTTCCAGTAGAAGAGGATGAGACAAGAATTAAATGCATGTGGGAGACTCTGGACCTAGGCACTTCATGCTTTTGATGCTAGCTGGGAGGGAACTTGATAAGCACTTTTATCAACTTTTCATAGAAAAAAAAGGTAAGAAACATGCATAACTGTTATAATTCATGTTAGTAGAAAGACACTTTCCCTCCCAACCCCGTAGAGTTTATGCAGAAAATATTGTTCTATGTGTGATTTATCTTAGAACTGTGTTTTCAGTCATAAATATATATATATATATACACACATATACTCATTCAGAACTAATTTTTTTAATGTAAACTGGGAGTTACCTTATTTGAGCCTACGACATTTTTTCTCAGAACCATACATACTGTTAAATTCAAATATGAATTTCTTCACTGAGAAACAGTCTGGTTGGAGGTATATTTATTGTGGATGCAAGGACCCTGACCTGGTGCTTATGCTGACCTTTTCCTGTACAGGAACTCATAAAATTCAGGATGGCACTTGGATGGCCACAGACCATGGCTATGTCTTAATCAGTTCCTCTATTGTAAAATGGCAGCTGTAAGCAGTGGCTAATGAAGATCACCTTTATAAAGATAAATAAAGATACTATTAACTTTTATTTAAATAACAGTGCAGTGTTAATTGTTCTGTTTCTTGCTACAAAAGAGAAGTGAAATTCTCAATGTTATTGCTGGTGAAGTTGTTCAGTTAGACAAGTCACTTCTTGGATTGTTGTCCGTTTTTTCAACACTCCTTTTAACGTTTTGCTACTACCAAGCATTTAATTATGGTCTAATTGCACATGGAGAATGAATTCATTGTAGATGTTAACTTACAATTTAGTGAAAATTGTATGATAGGATTAAACCCCTGATAGTTATTTGTCATACAAATGAGACAACTCTCACCATTTTGCAAAGCAAAATCATCCAGAAGATGTGGAAAGTCTGTTGATCTTCAGTAACATTGACTCCTGACCATTCAGAGTGTCTCCTGTTGGTGCTAGTACAGTCCGCAAATATCCCCGTCTGAAGTATAGTGTTAAACTGCGGTATGCCTTTTGACTCATTGTGGATATTGGTAAGCTCATATAGGTTGCAAATTTAGACTCAAATGTTCATGTATTCTCTTACTCAGTTCTTGAATTAGATATTTTTTACTCTGGATTTTTAGTTTTTCATTCTTTAAATGCCAGTACTAGGTGTGGTATTTTTTTTAATGTGAAAAGTAGTGTGACACAATCTGTTCTCTCAATGTAACCAGATCTCTGCTGAAACAAGATTTTTTAATTTAAAAAGTTTCATAGAAACTTTAGCCATAATTTCAAAAGAAATTGGCCTCCTCAGTATTCTACAGTACTTCTTAAGAGAGTTTTCCCAAAGCATAAAAATGTCTTTAGGCCTTTGTCCATATGTATTTTGGTGTGCTTTTCTGGGGACACTAAAGTTCAGACTGTTTCCATTGCCTTACAGCAGGATAAGGGTGCTACTGTAGCTAAGGAATAACCAGAAGACGTTTTCTGCACAACTAACCTGGCATATGGATGAATACATTTGTCCTTAGTGCTCAGTGGAGTTGTGTTGTGTTTTTGCAAACACTGCATCAGGATCTTAGAGTTGTAGTCTGTGCCAGAGTGACATTGGGAGGTTTGCTATCTGTAGAAGAGCAGAAAGATTTTTGTGAGATGATTACCTTAAAGTCAAGCTAAATTGGTACCAGTTTAAGAATAAAAATGTTTTGTGTTTTTACAGAGTCAAAATAGGCAACCTCCCTTAAAACTCTAGAAAGATGGAGCAGAAAATAAAGAACAAAATGGCTTAATGTATTTCTTTCAAGATCAAACCTAAAAGAGCTTGTCCTCTGTTTCCATGTGACTGTTTGCACTTGCTTACTGAACTTAATATGAGATGCAGTTGCGTTCTTCAAACACCAGTACCAGGAAAAAGCCTCATGAAAACCATGCTATCTCTTACCTTTTCAGTCTTGTTTGGTTATTGATTGAAAATTTATTCAAACATTTAAGTGGGTTGAATGTGTGCAATTTATTATAGTACTTTGACTATGATTAGTTTCAACATTTAATTAATCTCTCTGGGATAACTGACCCTTCGTGCTCCTGAAGTGTTTGCATGGTGCTTGCGTATGCATGCAGATGTTCCACTTAAGGCCTTCCTCTGTTTGAGAGTAAAGTCTAGCCAGGTGCATGAGTTCTTATTAAAAAATTACAGGCATAGAGCATGGTGTAGGGTAAATGACAGTCTTTTCTCTTTTTTACAGTTATTCTAGTCTCTTAGAAAATGTCTTCAAATTTTTGTCATATATTAACATTGTTACTTTTGGGGTCTTGGGTTTTTCATTTATTGTACAGGCTCTTGTTTTAGAAATACTCCTTTCCTGCCTTTCGCAGAAGCTTTGGGAAGTTTATCATAATTTCCAGTTCCTTTCTTATTTTCATATTTCCTTCTCTGGTATATGCCTCTGACACTGAGGCTTTTGACGTTTTGAAACAGAAGAAACTGTGCAAGACAAATTTTTTGTGATATTAATCTTCCAGTCTTGCCTGAGAACACCATTCCCCCTCAAGGAGTTGAGATATTTTTCTTGGAAAATACCTTTAAGAAGGTCAAACTTGTATTTTCTCCATTTCTGGGATACCACTTTTTGTTTCTGATGCCATTGTCCTTGGGCTTTAAGTGTAGTTATTGTAATGTAGTTACGCATGATCTGTATACTTACCGTGAGCAAAGCTGCAGATGCTCCAGGATGTTGCTAGTTAGAAACAGAAGTAATGCAAGTTAAGCATTTCCTCTTGGTATCTCACAGATATCAAGGAAGAAAATTTACATGGTAGCTCTCCTGTAGGCCAGTACCTGTTTCTTCACTGTTGGTGATGCTGCCATTTTAAACGTAGAGTTCAAATTAAGAAAAAACAAAGCCCTGAAATTTTGACTGTCAGTGAATTTCTCATCTCTTCTCCAAGGAGGTACAGGAAATTCCTCAAAAGTGATTGGGCATTTGATGTAATTTTGGGGGATGGGTAAATTCTTGTCACCTAAGGAAGCACTATTAAGTTTTCTCTAAATACCTGTCAGAAGCTAGCCTACATGTCAGAGAAAGAAGATGGGAGGTGAGACAATGGATGATATTTGGAGGTGAAAAAAATTACTCATCAGTGGTTAAACAGCTTGTAATTTCAAACTGTAAGACTCTACACGCACTCTGTGCCACAATTTCATTAACTCTCAAGCGTACCATGATTATGGGAAAGATTTTGAGGAAATAATTTTCAAAGGAAAGGATGTTACCCCCCCCAAAAAATTGTGAACAACTCTTGAGACTAAAAATTCCATGGCATATGTAACAGTCTTTGTCTTCAGAATTCAGGAGGAGTTTCTCATGCTTGAAGGCTGAAATACAAAGTATTTGCATTCAGAGTAGCACAGCTGTGGTACAATCATTGCTCTTATAAAAAGTGTAACTTTTTCCTGATATATGTATTACTATAATGTTGGGCTAATTATCTTTAAAGAATTTAGGTCTAATTAATGCTTATGAACCTCACTATTAGTGTGTTTTGTAGTTTTCTTTAAAGGATTTAAGTATAGCAGCCCAAAGTGGTTATGAGGGTTTTTTAATCTTTTTGGAGATTTTTTTCCCCCCTTGCTTCTAAAGAAGTCATGTAATCTAGTTTACTAGCAGATAATGTAATTTCTCTTGTATCTAAGGCTCTTTCTAAGTGGACAAGGAAATTACTTCATCAGAAAATTAAGAGGAAACCCCTACGTTAGGCACAAAATATAGTATGAGGAATGCTTAATATCACCCTTCAATTCCTACATTAGACCACTTTTTTAGGTGATGTTATGGCTGTTTTTTCCCCCCGCAAAGTTTAACTTTAGTGATGAGGTTAATTTGTGTACTTCTGATGTGCATAAGGCATTTATTTGAAATTGACAAAATGTTGTAAGTCAGCAACAGGACAAGGGGTAATGGGATGAAGGTGAAACACAAAAAGTTCCACTTAAATATAAGAAATTACTATTTTACTGTGAGGGTGACAGAGCAGTGGAACAGGCTGCCCAGAGGAGTTGTGGAGGCTCCTTCCTTGGAGATTTAAGACCCACCTGGACATGTTCCTGTGTGACCTGATCTAGGTGAAGCTGCTTCTGCAGATGGGTTGGACTAGATGATCTCTAAAGGTCCCTTCCAAGCCTACCATTCTATGATTTTGAGATTCAGTGATCCAGAAGATGTCTTTAATTTTCACACAGAAGGTGAAAAGCTTATCTCATGGCTAGCTGAGTAGTTTGTTGGAGTACCTTTACTTAGTGAATCCTTTACAGAACTTTATGAACTCATTGCCCTCTGAGTTTGTGTGACACATGAGAAATGGCTTCTTGAGAGTGAGTTTGGTAATTTAACCAGACAGGTGCTCTTATTTTACTTGGAAGAGGTTGTAGTAGCACTTCCCGAGGAAGAATGTATTAACACATTTATGAAATGCTCCTTACCTTACAGTAACAGGAGGTTTGTTTCATGGGCTGTTGTTATGGGTATTCCCAGTGCTATATTCACTGTCTTGAGCCTCCAAGAGTATTTTTGGTCACTCTGGCACAAAATAAGTTTTATCCCTATAGCATTAACCTCGGGCTGTGATAATGCATTTAGTAGCATTAACTAGTCAGGCTTATTAGAAATCTGTGTGGCTGGCCAGTGTATTATATATACAAGGACAGAACTTTGTTAAAATGTCTAGCTAAGTAAGGTAAGTGAAAATATGAGTACTGTCTACCAGAGAGAGATAAAATCGAAGACAAACTGTCTCATCTAGTTAATTATTTGCCAAAAGAGTGTGTGCCATTGTGAAATAATACTAGTTTAATCTAAGAGTAAATATTCTTTTCTTAAACGTTCCAGTTACGTATTTTTTAAGACTGAAGTAGCTTACGTAGTCCAGAAAAAGCTGTTAGAGCTACTGAAGTGTAATTTACTGCTATATACTACTGTTCAATACAACAGCATAACAGGATGTCTGTTGAGTCTGGATTAGAGTACCTGAAGTGAATACATGTAGAAGTGAAATGTCAGTATATCTTACTCTACCTGCCATATATGTATATTACCTATAATGAGGTACTAGGGAATGATCTTTTAAAGAAAAAATAAATCATTTGCTTAGATTTGTATACCATTACTGATAGCTTAAATTAAAGTACTTAAACTACATTTCCCCCTTTAAATGAAAACATATATTTTTCATAATACTTTGGCCAAATGAGGAGACAAGTAGTATTTTCTTCTGAAAAACTCAAAATAAATGTAGAATATCTGGAAAACAGGCAATTAGAAGGGTAAGGAAATAGTTTCAATGTGGGGTTTTTGAGGGGGAGGTAGGGGAATTGAATCATAGTGAGTCTTGAATGAACATTAATGTTTTCTGTATAGACTCTCTAAAAATAGATATGTATTTATTTGTGTTTAAAAGGCAGCTGCTGCAGTTAATATTGGCAAAACTTAGTTGCATTTTTTTTCATTGACTTTGTTATTCCTGTCAGAGGTTTATTAGTCAACAATTGTAATCCTAGATATTTTAAAGGAACAAACAGGATTCTGTTGTTTTAAAAAACAACCTTTCTTTTCCCGGTGAAGAATTATATTGTTCAGAGAATCTTAGTTCATGTTTTTGCAGTATTGTTATCTCTGTTGGTTGCTGAAATAGAGGAGGAAATAAATCAGATTATTTTATTCATAAAGTTGAACTGCTCTGTAGTACTTCTCTTTTGACTAGTGAGTATTTGTCTTAATTCACTTCTGATCTTAAGCCTGGTGCATTAGAACTTGCTTTAAAACGAGGGATTTTTTTGTTTTAAACTTTTCTAAACATTGCAGAACTTAATTTTTCTTTTCATCCCTGAATTAGTGAGAATCGGTAGATAAAATATTCTCAAAACTTATTTGTCTTTAGGGATTTTTTTTTGTTGTTGTTGATAAAATAGGTGGGTTTGTGCACTTTGCTTCCCTGTTTGTACTGTGTGTTCAATCTGTCTATATGACTCTTGAATAAAGAATGAAACTAAGAGTTGGGCAAAATGGCAGAACTGAGCTTAAAAGACAAAAAGCAAGACTAGGTATGTAAATTAAAAACAAAACAAATCTGAACAACCCCAAACAGCCTCCAAGCCAAGTAAGGAATTTTGTAATGCCTAACTGGAATATCTTTGTCTATCAAGATAAACTGAAAGCCAGGAGAACAGTTTCACTGAAAACAAGAATAGCTGTTTTCCAAATCCAGGCAGTAAAATTGTCAAGTATGAAGTAGGAGAATAGAAATCAAGCAAATATTTAAACTTTGAAGGAGATTTTAATTTAATTTCCTCTTTTTGTGGAAGTGTTTACTAAAAATAAATACCTTTTCCATGATATTGCAAACCTAACAATGTTTTGTCAATGTTCAAATGCTGAATATATTCAAATGCATCACTTTAAATTTCATCAGTCAGTGAGAATTCCAGTTTGTCGCCAAAGGCAAACAAGAAAATGATTTCTTTTTTCTTTTCTTCTTCCTTCCCTTCCTCCTCAGATTTGTGGGTCTGTACTTCCAAACAGTTTGTAGAGAGAAAATTCTGAATATGGCTTGATTTGCTCTTGATCGTGTCAGTGTTTCTAATGAGTGCCCCATGGACTCTGTCAAAGCTCAGGGGGTTCTACTCTAGCACTGAGGAGCAGAACCCTGAGCAGCAACCTAGCATCAGTGAAAACAGCTCTTCATCTTTCTCACTAAAAGAGCAAGCGAAAATGAGTGATTATTCTGGACTTGCAAATAACCATAGTCAGATGATTGCAGAAGATTCAGAAATTCAGACAAAGCCTGAACACTCTCACGAAGTTCTTCAGGAAGATATTGAAATGAGCAGTGGATCCAGTGGAAATGACTTCAGTGGAAATGACACAAATGAAAACTACTCGAGTGGGCATGATTCTCACAGCCATGAATCTGATGAAAATGGGAAAGAATCAGCAATGCTTATGGAATCTTCAGACTGTCATAAAAGGTAGTAGCTAATATTAAATTTCATTTATTTTTGTCACTAATTTTCCGTTTAAATCTAGTTTCTGAATAACTAAGATATAAAGTGTATAGTCATATTGAAGCTGAGTGTTCCAGTTAACTTGTACATTAGGAGCTTTATTCTAATCATTGGATCTTTGCGTTATATATTTTCTTAGATGATAACTTCTATAATTGTGTATCAAAAAGTTTGTGAGTTTGTTACGTCTGAGGATGTAACTGTGCTCTTTTCGTCTTTTAAATAATACCTTAGTGTACAAAGCAAAGCTACAGTAAGAACCTTCTTAAACAAATGTATAGCAATTATAGTTTGCATTTGTTGTTTTTTTCTTCTAGATAGCCAGTCATTAATAGGAAAATATACAGCTAAAATGAATGAAAAGGTTTTTGTTAGATTTACTGATCTCTTTCTATCTTTCCTTATTCTAGTTCAAGCTCTAATGCATTTAGTCTGATGATTGCAAACTCTGAACACAATCAATCTAGCAGTGGATGCAGGTAAATTCATGTGCATATATTTTCAGTAATTACATACATGCAAATGCTAAGTGTTGAAAACTAAGTACTTTTGTGGTTTGGGTTTTTGGGGTTTTTTTTGACTAAACCTGGAGGAGTACACAAGAAATCCTGTCTTTGATTCTCTTCCTGTCCAAAATGAGTACCATGTCCTATTCACCATGTGGCTGTTTTAGAGCTTTTTTTGTTGCTGTTCCATGCAACTTGTGATGGCCTTTGCTTTGATTTGATCTTATTTTGTTTTGATTTGGTAGATTAATTACTTTTTTTTGTGGCTTGCTTTGAATATTAGTGGAGTTCTGGTGGTTTTTAAGTAGGTGTTCTTTAAATTCTCTGCCCTTCAGAATTTAATCTGAAGCCCTTGCCTGGGGACAATCTAGTAGTGTTTTAACATCAGAATTCACTCATTGAGTTGGATATGTTCTGATGTCCAGCAGCTATATCATCTGCCTCTCCTATGTTCCATTCACCAGGATTCAAGCCTCAAGTCTGTAACGATAAACCAACATCAGCTACAGGAATCCCTCTGTATGAATTCTACTTCAGACCTTGATAGTCTTGAGAATCCTGGGGGCACTGAAGGCACAAATCTGGAAACTTCAGTGTGCCCTGTTATACTTGTTGAGTTTTTAAAGTCAGCTTCTTCTGATCAGGAGACTAAAACCTGATTCTGAGCAGATCAAGGATATGTAGTTATAGTACACTGATGTTAAGACCCTTATTTACATGTACCTCCCAACAATGTTTCTACCTGATGCAGAGGATTAACCCTTTTCACCATTTGGTGCCTGATGAACTTTTCTTAGTCTGCCTTACAGGCACCTGGAGATCTTGTTCCATGCTGTATTTCCAATTGGAAATGGTGTTCTGGAGTTCACGTTGCTTAGTATGAAAGACAAAGTCAGACAAAACCGTTTCTTCATCTTCTTTTTCTTTTGATTCTGTTTTCTTTCCTGCAAGATTTTGAGGGGTTACTTATTTGATTTTTCTGATAAATCTTTATTTTAAACTTCATTAATAATGCTCTGCTCAGAAATAACTAGGAACACAGATGGTATAGTGTTTCCCCTATCTGTCAGGCACAGTGCTAGAAGGTTACAGAAAAAAATCTGATCATCTTTTGGGAATTAGGGGCTGTGTATCCTCAGTCTAGAGAATGATCTTTAAAGAGAAGATGAAAATAGGCTGACAAGCTGTACTAGCTACTTAGTTTAGTACCTGTAGGTACCTTTCCAGTGCACTGTCCACATAAAGCAAAATGGAAAGCTCCTATCTTTATGGAACTTGCTTATTCTGTCCTCTGCAAATCACGCCTTTGCTGTGGTTGGCTGCTGGGCCTGATGCTACTGACCTTTGGAAAAACATTTTTGAATTGTGTAACATTTTCCAAGGAGGCCCATCGATATTTGCTGCTGCTGTGGGCTACTTTGGAAAGGTTTCTTTCTTGCAATGAGCGTGATCGCTCTCATGAGGCATACTTGAGTACAAAACCAGCAGTATGCTCAGTTATTTCATAATCTTTTCCCTCTCTTCTTCCCTCTTGCGAGCATAGAGGGTTCTTCTATTAACAAAGCCCTGTTGCATCAGTCCAAACTGTCAAGCTGTGTTGTAGAAGTGATTTTAATACACAGCATACACACAATGTTTTCCAAGAGAATACTATACTCTTTTGTCTTAGCCCTTGCCTTTATTTCTGAGTACAAAATGACCACTGATTAAGTGAATGCTATGTTTCTTGTAGTACAGTGTGATGTGAGCAAGAACAATGTCTATTCTCTAGGACAAGTCAGCATTGTCACCAGGTGTTTTTGGTGAAAAACACCCAACACCTGTCAGATGATTGATCTATCTGAAGAACTTTTAAAATCTTACCAGAAAAATGTTCAGAAATCCTCAGGAAACTGAAGCCACTTTATTGAGCACTTCAGGCAGGGCAGTACAGTTGCCAGGACTATTGTTTCTTGTATTAGGGTAACTTAGAGACTACTAGCCCAGACAGTCAGATGGTAAGAGACCTTCCTTTTGATGGGAAAGAATTTATTTTCAGGAAGGTCTAAGAATAAGTGTAGAATCCTTTTGATTGCTGTGACTGATAAGCTTTTAAAATCTACTTTAATGAGAAAGACGAAGTGATTTTCTTTTAAAAAAAGGAAGAAAATAATTTTAACTACTTCCTACCCACCTGCCACCTGTCTTTGTCATCCTTCCCCTCCCTTCCTTTCTTTTCCAGTCCTTTTTAATTTGATCAGCACTCTTAATAATGGGGAAAGATATCAGGAACTGCAAAGGAAGGTGATAATTTTCTGATATTGACACTGATAACTTCTGTAGTTTGAACCTCTGCACTGAGACTGCACTTCTGAGCACACACCTGAGAAATGTGAATACAATTTCTACCTCAAGCCTCCTCTGATTCTTTTCCCTACGTATTTAATCTTTTAATGTGTTACTGTGCTTAACTGGGATACATTGTTCCAAGGATTTCTCCATTTGTTTTGTTAACTTGATGCTCTCCCACTGCCATTCCCTTTTCAGGGACCTTTCTTATGAGAACCTGCTCGAACAGGAGGTGAAGACTTGAATGGACCTCCTGCTTCTCTTCTTTGAAGTCCATGAACATTTCTATGAGTTTGAATTTGAAAGGAACTAAGGAAAATCCCACTAAAAAGGGAGGAGGGAGACTGTGGCAAAAAAAAATACAAAATGCTCTGGTGCTTGGGTATATGCACTGTTGCACATAGATTACATTTTTACAATAAGACTTCAGGTGGTAGTAAATAATTTTAAGTGATTCTAGCCAACTCAAGAATTTTTATAACTTTTGTTAATACAAAGTACTGGATAAGTTAATATAGCTACCTGTACAGATTTAGGTATGTGGCAAGTGTCAGAGTATGCTCAAGCATTCCAGTGACGTTTTAATTTTTTTCTTTCATCTTACAGTAGTGAGCAGTCTACTAAAGCCAAAACGCAAAAGGAGTTGCTGAAAACATTACAAGAGCTGAAAGCTCACCTTCCCTCTGAAAAGAGAGTTAAAGGCAAATCTAGTGTCCTAACAACGTTGAAATATGCCCTTAAAAGCATTAAACAAGTCAAAGGTAATCAAGTGTGTTGCTACCTAGATAATACCCATATGGAGGAATTTAAATGTGGTTGTCTGTTTAAAGCTAAGTTGGTGATGTTTGAAAACTTCTCTAAACAGATGTTTTCTCAGTGTTCTCATTTATTGGCTCTGTTAATTTGTGTTCCTTTGGGAGTAAAATCAACTTTCAGGATACTTACTGATGCTTTGTGGAGTCAGAAAATTAACTTGACAACAACTTAAAATTTCATATTATTTGAACTGTTAAACAGATCAAAATCGATGTTCTTGCACATATGGGTATATTAAAATGAGTAAATTTTTAGGGTTACTGATGGGGAATCTAATGAGGAAAATGTAAGGTGGAGTAGGACCTAGATCTTCCCCACTACCCATTCTGTACTTATGCCAAAGAAAGATTTTGACTGTTTACTGCATTTACTACTTACTGAAATGTTTATTGATGAGATTTTTGGCTTTTAAATTCTGAATTGTTTAATGTTCTCATGTAGCCAATGAGGAGTATTACCAATTGCTGATGATTAACGAATCCCAACCAGCTGGACTCAATGTATCATCTTACACTGTGGAGGAAGTTGAGACCATAACCTCGGAATACATCATGAAAAATGCAGTGAGTATAGTGACCCAAGTTACAGTGTGTGTTGAAAATGTTTTGTAGAGCTGGAGCTTTCAGGCATGCCTTCTTTTTATAAGGTAAAAGCCAGTAGTTAGGGTGTCTTTTGCTTTCAGAGGGTGTTGAGCAGAAACACCTTGATCCTAAGGGTTTTGGATTTTGTTTTTTTTCAGCCAGTTAGAGGGGAAATAAGTAACATTAACTGCATGGTCTTCAGAATTGTGCCTTGTGGTATGGTCACACCATTGTCTAAGCACAACATCTGTGTGATGTGCATGGTGAAATGTTGCTAGTTTTCATTTTAGAACACCTGCTAAAGTTGGAGAGTATCTCTTTCCAAATTTTAGTCAAGGCACCCTGTGAATCATTTCAGCTTGTCCATATGAACAGGGCTTATTTCATGTTTCATCAGTTCTTTGTGGTAGGGTAACCGAAAAGTGATTAAAGTGTTGGATTCACTGTGTGTTGTGTCCTCTTAATGTAGTATTTGTCTAGTATTTGCACCTGGGACCTACCTTCTGTGTGGTCCATTGATGTTGTGTCATCTTGTCTAAATAAGAACAGCTATGATTATCAACATAATTTTTAGCAGTAAAGCAACAGTCTAAATGATTTTTTTAAATGGTTCTTTGTTTTCCACATTGCCAGGGTTTTAGGGATATGTTATGGAGTCTGCAAATAATAATCACATCTAAACTTTACTAGACTACCTTCAAGGCCAAGTTGGATAGGGCTTTGAGCAACCTGGTCTGGTAGAAGGTGTCTGTGCCCATTGCAGGAGGGCTGGAACTAGGTGACCTTTAAGATCCTTTCCAGCACAAACCATTCTGTGATCTTATGATTTCTATTTTATTTTTTCCTGAAGCCTCTATCTGAATGTATGAAGTTATAAAACCAATAAAATAATGGCATGATGAGGGGTGTTCCCTAGCTTGAAGTAGATGGGTTTTGTTGTATATGTGACTAATAAGCTGCTCACAAGGTAAAATAAATAGGAAGTCTAGAGTACATGTGAGAATTGATATGAAGCATCCGATTTTGTGAAACCACAGCTCTTAAGTTTGTGTATAGTGTTAGTGCTCCATCTGCTAAAGATTATGACACAGGAAGCTTTTTTGTATCAAGAAGGAAAAACAATGTGAAACAATACATGTGGAGTGTGTATATGGTTGTGAGACTTTTTTTTTTTCCCCCATATCCACTCATTATTTTACCACGTGGTTTAGAGCATTTTTTCATTTTGCAGTGGATGGACAGGCTAATGTAAACAGCATTTCATAAACCACTTTAACATATAAAATGTGCTGCTAACAAGCACAAGGAAAATATGCAATTTTATAGCTGGAAGCTCCTTAATTGTTAATTTGTAAATCCATTCTGTATCATAAAATTTTAGGTAAGGATATTTAGGGCCTGTAACTGGTAAGATGCTAGTGTGTTACCCCTGTTGTTCCGTAGTACAAGGAAGTGTGCTGTCAGTGTCTGCTTCATAAGCAGATTAATTTTATTTTATTGCTCCCTAAACAGATAGAGTTCATTGCCTTCATTTTTATTTTGAACTTACTAATGCTTTTATTTTAAGTATCTTACTAAGAAATCCATATTGGATTGAAGAATGTTTTAAACTATTTAAATAATTTGAGATTTTTGTTTTTAGGATATGTTTGCTGTAGCTGTTTCTTTGATTACTGGGAAAATTTTGTACATCTCTGATCAAGCTGCTTCTATTCTCCGCTGTAAGAGGGGATATTTTAAAAATGCCAAATTTGTGGAGTTCTTGGCACCTCAGGATGTCAGTGTGTTCTATACTTCTACCACTCCATACAGATTGCCATCATGGAATATTTGCAATAGAGCTGGTGAGTGGTGTCAGCGGAAGATGTTTCTCTGACTTTATTTGTCGTGCAAATGCGAATACTTGAACTGATTTTTAATATCTTTCCATCCTTCTTCATCAATTTTGAGAGTATAACATGGCTACATTATTAGAAAATCTCTCAACAATACTTGATTTAAAACACACTTTTTATAAATCAGCAAGGCTTGCCTGTTGGCTAAAAGTCTTCTGAATATCATTGTTTTAGTTCTTGTGCCCTTTTGATCCAAATGATCAATGAAATCAAAGTAGGTGTTTGTGATGAATAATGGATTTACTTTCCACTCTTACCAACAATCAGATGATTGCAGTTTTTCTTTAGAAAGTATTTTCTTTGGATAAAAGGGAGATATTTTGCCACTGTCCTTTTAGAGTGGTTCTGATTTGAATACTGGACAACTTGATTACAACAGAGGATCAGATGTCTGAAGGCACTTGCTATTTCTTTGTGGGGGGATTGTTTTACTAGTGTAGCTATAGCTGTTAGGAATTGAGAAATAGCTGTTGACTATTTTAACCAAACATTTGAAATTCAAGGTCTGTTCTAAATGATTGAAATTCCAGTTTGTTGTATAACAAGTCTATTAAATAAAGTCAGAGTATGAGCTATAATTAATCTGAAAAAACTAATGGGCAATAAATATATACTAAGTAATGAATACATAAAGCAGGTCATAAGGGACCTTGTGAGGCCTCTGGTCCAACAGGGCTGATGGTGAATTCTGACCATGTGATCCTAATTACAGATATTGTTCAGTTACTCTATTTTATTTTCCAGAACATTCTTGTAGTTTTGTTATGTTTGTGGATAGCTTCAGATTTCAAAGATGCAGTAGGTGGAACTATGCACACTATTCCATGTATTGGCTGCCATATAATGTAATATCAAAAGCACCGAGGCCTTTGAAAGACCAGAGTTTGCCTTGAAAATCAGTATGTGTCTGCTCTGGGGAAGGAGGGACATGAAGTACAGTGGAAAAGCAAGAGTAAACAGCTTCAACTGGAGAACTGTTTAGGTGTGTGTTTGGCAAAAGGCTTAGTAGTCAAGCAGCTGTGACTCACACCATCCTTGGAATCTGGTTGCTATTCAGGTTTGGTTGCTTAAGTAATACATTATTTAGCAAATACATATAGACACTTCAGGGAACACAAACCTTTAAAACACTTCAGTCTTTATCATGTATGCAAAAATTATTTTTAAGATATCACAATCTCATAGCAATTTTTAACTTGTGATGATATATGTTTAATTTTTCTAGAGTCTTCCACCCAGGACTGCATGGAAGAGAAATCTTTTTTCTGTCGCATCAGGTAAGGCAACAATATCATAAAGCTTAGTGTTATATTTTTGCAATGAACAGTTTCAAAATATTTGATTTCTGTAAGGAGCATATGGTGTTTAAGTTTCTTGCTTTTCCATAATGTGAACATAAGGCAAAACATACACATGGCCTCTAGTTGCTTAACTCCTAGAAGCTAAAGAGAAAACTGCAAAGTGATTGCAGGAAGTTGCATCTTACGATTGATCTGTGTGAAGATTGACCTTTGCACCCTGAAGAAAGCTGATACGGTATCTCCTACTCCTCTGGACAGTCATCAGTTCATGTTAATGGAACTGTTCTGTTCAGCACCTGCTACAGAGGCTCTTTCATTCTAGAAGATTTGTCTAATCTTAAATTTATCTTGAGCATCCTGTAAAGAAAGATATATGGGTGTTACTTGTAACTGTGAAAGAGACAAGTCTAGATGACACACTTAATTTGATATTACTTATTTCTTTTCCTGCCCTTACACCCTTTAGTTGCTTTTATTTTGGACATGCTGGCAACTTATTCTGTGTTCTTTCTTGTGGAATTTGATTTCTTGTTGCTCATTGCCTCTCTAGTAGCATTTCCAAACACAAAAATTGTGGATCCTATTATCTAATTACTTCTGCAGTAAACAAATACTTATTATTAAGGTGTGAGTAAACGTCAAAACAGATTAGAGACATTGCACTGCTCCAGTACTGCTACTGTTATTGTAGACTCTTTTGATCCAACTCACATTGGTTCCAAAAGCTTTGCTTTGACAAAGCTCTGCTGTTACAAACATATTACAGATGAATTTCTCTTTTTTTGTCATTGTGTAAATGGTTATTTTTAGAATGCTTTGTATTCTTACCAAGTAAACATCTGCCAAGATAAGTAAGAATTTGAGTCGTCTTTTTTTTAAAACTGGATTCAATATTGAGTGGAAGAAGATCCTTCTGTTAACTGAGAGGATAGTTAAGTTTTTGAGTGCTGTTTTAGGAGCTATTATGCAGTCCTTGTCATGAGGAAATCACAATAAATAAATGAAAACTTTGTTTATCATAGGATGAATCTGTTGAAATAATTCACTCTTTTTAATTCCTAGTGCGGGAAAGAAGCGGGAAAATGAGATTTGCTATCACCCCTTTCGAATGACTCCTTACCTTATCAAAGTGCAAGATCCAGAAATAGCAGAGGACCAGCTTTGCTGTGTATTGCTTGCAGAAAAAGTACATTCTGGTTATGAAGGTAATGCATAAAGACTAGTTTGATCTCCTGAAAGTAAGAACCATTCTATGTTCTGCTACAGGAATTTCCATGCAGTGTAGCACAACTGAGTTTCAACCTAAGAAAGGCAACCACTGTCAGTGATTTCACATTTTATTAAAGTGAAAGATAATTGATTCTGTTTTCTGTGCTTGCTGAGATGCTTTCCTGTATGCTCTTAGACAGATTTTTAAACTATACTCAGTATTTAGTAGAAACATGTAGGTTGAATTATTTTACATGGGGAAAAAAACCCTGCTTGTTAATCTGCTTTTATTTTTCTCTCAGCACCCAGAATTCCTCCTGACAAAAGAATCTTTACAACTACACACACACCGACCTGTTTATTCCAGGATGTAGATGAAAGGTAACTTAAAAAAATATTCTATTTTAGTTTACTGATAAGCAAGGAGATGTTACTGATAAGTTTGTGTGGGATTAAACTATGATGCTGTGGAAGGGTGTTTAACCCAATACATTTCCTGAGGAACATGTATAAAGCACTTTGAGTTTACAAGATGGCTTGTTGGCATCTGGCAAGTTCTCAAACATTACTGAGTGGTATTGACCTAATGTATTAATTTTTTTCGAACATATATTTTTGGCTTTTAGCTTCCAGGGTAAGTTGCTATCTGACACTAGTGAATTTTCACTCTGTCTCCTTAACTTGAGTGCTTTCACTGATCAATGAAAACTACTTCGTCACATAATTTAGTCATTCACATCATCACAAGTGGTCATTAATAATGTGCAGGAATTCAGTAGTGTTACTTCTAATTGTTTTAATTAATAAGCTTACTTCCTTGAGTTGAACTCCTAACCTGCCTGAGAGAAAGTTTTCTTAAGTCCTGGTCAACTACTCTGTTGCTAGTTCAGCTGTAGTAATCCTTAGCCTTGGCTCGCAGCCCATAGATTGGGGTACTGTTTACCTTCATGAGAGTTTTACAAGATTAAACTTCATTAATGCTCTTTTAAAATTAGGCTAAGTATTTATACTCTAGAGCTAGGCATCATAAAAAAGACAGAACTGCTGTAGCAGGCTTCTTGATTTGGTCTGACCATGCTGTTTTGTAAAGTTGGGAAAAAACCAAACCAACCACCTCACAACCAAACAAACTTACTTGTTAAAGAACTGCTATTAAGTTGGCACTGCTGTGCCATGAAATTAAAATGTAAAATTATTAATTTCCTTTAGAGAGAAAAGAGCAAAGAAAACTTTAAATGGAAACGTTCTAAAGATAAAACAATAATTTATTCCCCTTGATTTTTATTTTTTCCTTTTCTTTTCTTTCCACAGAGCAGTACCTCTCTTGGGATACCTACCTCAGGACTTAATAGGGACACCAGTCTTGGTGCATCTTCACCCAAATGACAGACCCTTAATGCTAGCAATTCACAAAAAGAGTATGTAATCTCTTACTGTGCCAGAAATAGAATTGTTTTTTCTAAAACTAATAACTACAAAAACCTCAGCAAGCAGGAGGTTACACTTAGTCATGGCTGAATTGTTCTGCGAGTAAATACTGAATCTTTTACAACTTTTTTCTTAATGCAAATAGATGAAAGTGAGAAATCACTCATTTTTATGCTTGGTGTGAAGCATGTGTGTCTGCTGTAAACAAATTGGCTGTAAATGAGTATTTCATACATGAAGAAAATTTTCTGGAGTGCAACGATAGAAGTTGTCATACTTTAAATGATAGTTTTTTAAAATTTCTTAGAGAGGAAGATAAGAGCTATTCTGGCAGTGTTAATTTGTTAAACCTGGAAAATGTAAAGCTGTTTCTTCAGTCACCTTTAGCTCAGATTCTGAAGTGATTTTCTTGACATAATTAATCAATTATAAAAATACTCTTTTTCTAGTAGCCCACCTTTTCTAAATGTATAGATATAAGTGGTATTTATTCCTTCAAATGTCATCATCTCCCTTTGAAATTCACTGGAAAATCCCAAATAGTTAAACAGAATTGCGTAAATTTTAATTTGAAGTTTCTTTGGCATGTTCATTACAGTACTTCAGTACGGAGGACAGCCTTTTGACTATTCACCGATCAGGTTTTGCACGAGAAATGGAGATTATATAACCATGGACACCAGCTGGTCCAGTTTCATCAACCCTTGGAGTCGAAAAGTTTCATTTATTATTGGAAGACACAAAGTTAGGACGTAAGTCAATAAACTGTAGTGACACCTGTGAATGTGTCCTCCACTAGTGTTTACATGATGATCCTTAATAAAGAAATAAGGGATTTTTTTTTTGAGGGATGTGAGAGATGTGGTGTCCCACTTACAAATTGTCTTCTCTTTAACTCTGGGGTTTTTGATGTAGCTATTGCTTTAAAAAGAAATTTCAAATCCTTCCAATTCAGATTCAAAGGTTGCAGATAAAATAAGTATCAGATTCTGTGTACTATATATAGATGTTAAATTGAAGTTGTGGTCTCTCTGTGATAGAAGTACTTGCATTTGTGATTAGCTGGGATATGTTTGGTTTATGCAGGGGTCCTTTAAATGAAGATGTCTTTGCTGCTCCCAACTATACAGAGGATAGAATCCTTCATCCCAGTGTTCAGGAAATCACTGAGCAAATATACCGGCTATTGTTGCAGGTACAGCATGTGTTTTCGTATCCCACTTTTCATTTCTCTGGATGTGACATTTTGTTCAGCTGTCTGCTACTGTACTGGAATTTCTAGCTCCAATCCTGGAAATTACTTAGGATTATCCGATAAAGTTTACTTCAGTATCCTAAAGTTACAGGTGTGATGCATCTATGGAGCCGCCCCAAAACAAATCTTTTTTTCCCTCATGGAATTACTGGTAACAATTTCAGTTTTGGTTAAAGCTGGTGTGCTGAGATGTGTATGTGTGTGTGTGCATGCATATATGTGTATATATATGTATAAAATTCTGTTGTTTTTGACAGCCTGTACACAACAGTGGATCCAGTGGCTATGGAAGTCTAGGTAGCAATGGTTCCCATGAGCACTTAATGAGTGTGACATCCTCCAGTGACAGCACAGGAAATAATAATGATGACACTCATAAGGATAAACCGGTAGGTTTGGATTTTCTTATCCTAGTATGTGGTACAAAACACACTAGTAAAAGTGGAGTATTTTAACTTTTACCTGAAGCCTTTCAAATTAGGGGAGGAAAAAAGTATAAAGAAAAGTCATCTCTTTTTATTTAATGTGGGAAAAATCTGGCTAGGAGAATAAACATTTTTGGTGTAGATGAAGTCTCAGGTTACTGAAGCACAGTTACAGGTATGAAGGTTGGTGTGTATGAAGAATTTAAACCTGTACAGTGTGTTAACTTAGTCTAATATCCATATGCTGTGCCCACAGATGGATATTTGAAAGTAGTTTATTCTGGGAGGGGAAAGTCTGTAATTAGTGTTCTTGTAAATTCAATGAAGGAAATAAAACGTAGCAATACCAAGTAACCAAGTCATAGCTTGACCTTGATCACTTTTTCTGTTGCAAACATAAATAATATAATATGGAATGAAATAAAAAAGTTATAAACCTAGCTTTACTGTAGGTTGTGCCATTGCTACATCTAGTTGATAGTGAGATATAACTTTCAAAGTTCTATTAGTCTGAACAAAACAGTAGTGTTAAATTTGTAGCTAGGCTTAACAGAACTGTTCCAAAAGCAAAGTAAATGAGACAGACAATAATGTACTGAATGTGAATGCAATCAAAGGAACTTCATCTTTTAACATCTCTAGTCATTTTGACCTTGCTGGCCTTTCTTCCCAAAGTTGGTTGTAGCTCACCAAGTTGTGTTTAATTCTGAAAGCCAAATTTTTACTTTGCTTATGTTGCTTACACTCCAGTTCTCCCAAATCTGATTTTGCTTCTGTTATCAGGTGACTGCTGCTCTTGCCAAAGTAGTCATCTTACTGGTTTCAGACCTTAAACACCAGTGGCTTAAGAAGATGAAGTCTCTGGCTTGCTTTTTTTTTCTTTCTAACAGAGGACTTTTACACTTCAGAGCTGTGCAGAAAAGTAATGTTTAAGGAAATCTTGGTTTTGAGGGAGTTACTTATCTTTTCTTTGCTTTTTCCATGGATATTGAGGGCTGTTACAGTTCTGTAACATCCTGTCAGTGCTTTGTTAAACTTCTAGCACAAACTTTTCAGCCTTAGCAGCGATATTTTGCATATTAGGTGATACTGGTTGTTTTTTCTCTGAATTCTGTTTTAATGTGTCTTTATTTTCCTATCCAAGTTATTCAGCCTTATTAAACAAAATTGAATGGTTGTGTACAAAAAACGTACTTCAAAATTCTTCTTTACAATTCCTCAAATTCTGATGCTGCACAATAAAGTTATATCCCTCACGATTTCTCCTGTGATCAGACTAATTGTAAGATAGAGATTAGCTGAGTTTAGGTTTATTTTACAGAGGAATTACTATGTGTGATGTTTTATGTCAGAATTTTCTAATAGCTCTTTTCTAATGCTTTCAGGAGGTTCGTCAAGATGCCTGTAGAGCCAAAACCAAGGGACAGCATATTTTCAGTGACAGTAGAGCAAAACTGGAATATAAGAGAGAGCCTTTTGCAGGTAAGACATTAGCAAGTTAATATTCTGTTGTGGTAGTGTCTTGTATTATATGACAGTAGGAATTTTTTTCTAATTTAGTTCTAATCAATGCATAATCCAGCATTTTTATCAATTAAAACTATGTTGTCCTGTGTCTCTCCACTATGTTCAGGAAAATACTGTGTTCAGCTGTACCTGAATTGATAGTGGTATAACACAATGAAGGGCTGTCCAAAAGCTGTTGTTTTGAAGTACCTTAGTTGTAGATCATGTTTTCATACATGTCAAACAACTTCGTTGTTAGATGAAGGAAAATGTAAACAGCTGTTGTCTTTCCTGTTTGTGTTATAACCTCAGAATTTATTATGTTGGTAAACTAAAATCTCACTAAGGAGATTTTAAGCAATAGGTTATTCTTCTAATAATTTTTTATAACTTATGGACAATAGATTTGTCCTCATATTGAGTGTGTTTCAACTCTAATGATATCTATTCTCTTACAGCCATAATATCTATTCCCTTTGGAACCATATGCATCAACCTAACTAACTTCACACCTCCAAGAATGCATAAAGACAGGAATATTTACACAGTGTTCATCTATTCGTGTACAAACCTCTTACTTGCTTTACAGTAGTTAACTTGTGACCTGTTAAATATGTATAAATGAGAGCTTTTCCTGTTGCTTTTAGAGGAATTTGCAAGGATTGAATACCGTAATTGCAGAATAACACTATCTGTTTTCACAGAAAAACAGAATGGGCCTGGTGGTCAGGTGAAAGATGTAGTAGGAAAGGATACTGCAGTAACAGCTGCTCCTAAAAATGTGACTACCGAAGAACTGGCTTGGAAAGAGCAACCTGTATATTCGTACCAACAGATTAGCTGTTTGGACAGTGTCATAAGGTAAGCAAGCAATATGTAAATTACTCTTGAGATCTATCTAGACTGAAGACTTGCATGCCTAATATGGTTAAATCATTGCATTTTAGGTACTTGGAAAGTTGTAATGTGCCTGGTACAGCAAAAAGAAAATGTGAACCTTCATCAAGTGTTGCATCAATGAATTCTGGAGTTCATGAACAAAAACCAGCTGATAATGCTATACAGCCCTTGGGAGGTATCTGTCATAGATTTTGTATTGACTTTTGCTAGCAACCAGTTGCATGTTATTTCCTTGCACGCTAATGATGTATGTAGCTTAGACATAACCTTGTAGCTATTTTCTCATTATTAGATGTCTGGTGATCTAACTTTTATCATGAAAAATCTCATTACAATCAGAATACTGAGTAGTTGATTGAATATCTGGGTTTTAGATGCAATAAGCTTATTTATACTGTACAAAATACAGCAGGATTTTGAGTTTCAGGACTTGAATCATTATAAAATATAAGTATTTCACAGCTGGGACTTGTAGGAACAAGCCACTGAAGAACCCAGCAGTTAATTGCAGCAAAAATATTCTGTTCCTTCTTGGTGGATGTTATTCTCTCTTAATACTTTTTTTTTTATGAACAATAAAGTGCAACATTGGACTGCTCTGTTGTTGTGAGGCAGAAGAACCCATTTGAAACCAATATTCAGCCATGAAAACAAAAGATTGGGATTACTGAGGGTAGTTATCTAAAAAGCCTACTGTAGGCAAAGGCATTAACTTGTTAGGACTTGAGTATACTATTTAATACAGTCCCTGTCTGGATGGGGAGCTAAAGCAAATATCTGTTCGGTTAGCACAAGAATTGTGAGATTGATAAAGAACTACACATAAATAAGATACTTGCCGATTCAGCCTTGTCTTTATATGAGGTTGAAGGCAAAGTGTCCAGTGAAGTTTCTCAAAAATTGATTTTGGGAGTGATCTTGTCTATATTTCCTTCTGAGCTTCAAAAAGAAGTCCTAATACAGCTTCTAGAATAAAATTGGAAGGTATCAGTATACATAGGAAAGAAGTATCCTGTAGAAGGAATTGGAATGGCTTGAGAACTAGAAAGGAAGAAATGGTGGAACTAATGTCATGTCATTAGTAACACAGGCAAACTTTAGGTCTTTAAATATGCATTATGTCAAGTATTCCTACTAGAGAAGGAATGTTCTAATGTTGTTTAAGGAGGCACTGGTAGGACCTCTGCTGGATTATTGTGTGTAGCTTTCAGGTGAGAGAATGCAAGTAGATGGATGCTCAGAGCAAAGCTGTTGGGATAACCAGCTAATGACAGAGATTGGTGTACAACATAGGAGCTGGGTAGGACTTTATCTTGGGCAGGAAGAGGCTAGAAACTTTCTTCCAAAATGATGCCATGAAAGAAGAGAGATCAGGAAAGAGCAAAAAGTATTTAATGAAAAGATTTGGCTTGGCTGTATGTGGAAGTAGAGGACGGGATGTGGTTGCTCAGAACTTGTTTTATTCCTATAATGTTCTTTGTGGACTGCAAGTAAATAAAATGTTAATTTTGTCTTGTCAGGTACAGTTTAGCCTCTACTGTTTTGCAACTCAAGATATCACACTTGCTCTTGTTTATGTTCAATAAAATACAACTTTATTTCTCTTAATAGATCCTGCTGTGTTGAAGGCATCTGGTAAATCAAACGGTCCCCCAGTGGTTGGTGCTCACTTAACATCTTTGGCTTTACCTGGCAAGCCTGAAAGTGTTGTCTCTCTCACAAGTCAGTGCAGCTACAGTAGTACCATTGTTCATGTTGGAGACAAAAAAACACAGCCTGAATTAGGTAGGCTTTTTGCTTATAAATTCTCTCTGTAATGGTGATTGCTAGCAAGTTTCACGTTCAGACATCTGAACAGCTACTATCTGCTTGTGAATTACATTTTCTTACATCTAAAATGTTTCTATGTATTCTATAGAATAAACAGGGACAGGATTTGTATTTTAAACTTACAGTAAAACTATAACAGTATTGTAAGAGCTTGAAATGCATATACAGAGCTTTTTTTTTTTTACTTCACCTTGATTTATTTTTTTTCCCCCTCTGTTTATGTAGAAATGATAGAAGATGGTCCAAGTGGAGCAGAAGTCTTAGATGGCCAGCTTGCCCCTCCATCCAGCTCTGCACATGCAAATCAAGAAAAGGAGCCATTTAAAAAACTGGGACTTACAAAGGAAGTCCTTGCAATGCATACACAAAAAGAGGAGCAGAGCTTTTTGAATAAGTTTAAAGAAATCAAGAGATTTAATATTTTTCAGTCCCACTGCAACTACTACTTGCAAGATAAACCAAAAGCACGTCCTGGTGAGTGCAGTATGGCAACAGGTTTCACCATAAAATTTCCATTAATGCAGGAAGCAAAACCTGTTTAGAGAGCACTTCCATTGTTAGCTGTTCTGTGGGGCAACTGAATAGTGACAGTTGAATGCTGTTTTTAAGGTCCACAAAAAAATTCTTTCTGTTAAGTCTTGCTTGAAGATTGGGAGTAGAATCATAGAATGGTAGGGGTTGGAAGGGACCTTTAAAGATCATCTAGATATTTTAGTAACTAATGTAACTATACTATTACTGTCATGGACCTACTTTCAAAGGACAAAAGCCATGCTTTAGAGTGTTTGCTTTACGTATCCATGCTTTTATTCCCTTGCTTTTATTTTCCTTCTGTCGTTCCATCTGTCTCTTTTTCAGGTTTGTGGTTTGATTTTGGTTTTAGCCTCTTTGCTTTACGTCCAGTTTCTCCCATTCCACTATTGTGTTATCAGTGAAACAGTCTGATAACTGTTAATTTGCCTTGAAGTTAATAATGAGATCGGTAGGATGGAAACTTCACAGACTAGTCATAATAGTGAGATTATCCAGATGGCGATTTCAGAAGTGCTTGATACTGACTTGACTTTGTTCCCGTTTCAGTCTTGATTTGATTTGGAAGAGAAATCAGACACTGCTAAGCGCATTTTGCAGATTCTTATCCTTCACTTTTTATGTAAATAGTTATGCAGGTCTTTGATTTAGAAAACCTGTTCTGCAAGCTTTCAACATGTATAAATAAACTTTAGATGAAGTTAAAATCTGAGCAGTTTTTAGTACCAGAAGGTATTTTATGGATTTCCTCATGTCTGTGACCAGGTGAGTTGACAGCCTTCACCTAGGGAAGAGTTGCTTGACACACACTTTTCCTAAAATAAGGTTGTAAAGGTAGCATGCTTTTTTTTTTTTTTTTTTTTTTCACCCTCAGGAAATTTTCTTCATGTGTACTTTGTCTCCTTCTGCTTCCACCCTCCACCTTTTCAATTATGGACTTATGCCATCTTAATTCACATCCCATACTGCTTTCATTGTAATTGCTGAAGTAGCTTACCCATCTGGGAGCCTCTGTTCCATAGCTTTTTGTTGTTTGGGTGACACACTTGAGCCTGATTGATCTTCTCTTTTCTTCCATGGTGTGTCAGCATGGTTTTCATTGTCCAGTTAGATCAGCTGTTGTGGTACGAGGTAAATGTGAGCCTGGCCTCTTCTCAAATGCATTCCACTTGGGAAGGCCAAGTCCAGAACCACGATTTTGAGCAACTTCTAGTGATGACAAGATGGAAAAGATCCATCAGATTGCAAGTAGGGATCCTTCCTGATGGTGTTTCTTGTTTTTTCTGGGTTGTTTTTTTTTTTTGCAGGTGGCCGTGGACAAAGAAATGTCACTTCAGGAATGGATCAGCCTTTGAAGAAAAGTGGAAAGAACAGGAAATCAAAGCGCATTAAACCACAGGAGTCTTCAGACAGTACAACTTCTGGAACTAAATTGCCCCATCGATTCCCTCTTCAAGGTTTAAATACTACTGCTTGGTCACCATCAGAGACTTCACAAGCGAGCTATTCAGCGATGTCTTTTCCCACTGTTATGCCTGCATATCCACTTCCTGTTTTTCCAGCAGCTGGGACCGTGCCACCAGCTCCTGAGACTTCACTCTCTGGTTTTAATCAGTTGCCAGACTCTGGAAGTACTTGCCCTGTGCAACCATCCCAGTTCTCTGCACCCCTCATGACGCCTGTCATAGCTTTTGTGCTCCCCAACTATGTCTACTCAGAGATGAACAGTAACGTACCTCAAACACTTTACCACAGCCAACCCAACTTCACTGCCCATTCTACTTTCTCATCACAGACAGTATTTCCAGCACAGCCACCATTTGCTACACCCACCCCGTTCCCACAACAGACATTTTTTCCAACACAACCATTCCACTATAATCCACCAGCAGAGAATGAAAAGGCTCCTGTCCCAGAGTCACGAAATGAGCCATCCCGTTCCTGCACTCCACAGTCAGTGGGTCCTCAAGACCAGGCGTCACCACCTCTGTTCCAGTCAAGGTGCAGTTCTCCTCTGAATCTTCTACAGTTAGAAGAAACCACAAAAACTGCTGAAAGTGGAGCTCCTGTGGGTTTACATGGAGCTTTAAGTGAGGAAGCAGCCACAGGCCAAATCATGACAACTGATAACTGTAGCAGAAAGGGATCCTTGCCAGTAAGTACACTCGTAGATTTGGGGGTTTTTCTTAGTCTTCATATAATTCAAAACTTCAAATATATTCAATAATGTAAAGAGGCCTAAAATGGATTTCCCCTACTCACTTCCCATTTTCTTGTCTCTGCTACATTGTTTTCAATCTATTCACTAGTGGGCCTTTTTTTTTTTTTAAAATATAGTCGATCAATGTAATGCCAGGTGATGAACTCACAATTGTAGTGAATAAAACTGGAAAAAAAAATGAAATCTCATAATTGGCGTAGTCTTAGCCTTTAAACCCAAAATTAGGCATGGGAAGGAGTTTAGATTTCAGACATGTCTAAAAGTAAAATCATCAAGTAATTGATAAAAAGCATTTGGTAGTGTTGATACTGGCAGTTGATGAGGTGACTTAACTACAGTGAGTCATAAGCATGTATTTACATTAGAAGTTGTAAAGGTGGAGGAAAAAAAAACTTCTGCAAGTGCTTGTTCTTCAGACTATGGGGAACATTTAGATCTCCATGTTCAATCTTTCTCCCTAGTTTTTTCTCTAGAAAGCTTATGAACTTGATTGATACAGTGCAAAAACTTGACACCTTATTTTATGTGCTTTTTATGATCTTGAACACATACATTTGGTGTTCATTTTAAATATTTCTCTATCATATTAGTTGTGCAAATGCCACTTACAGAGAAATGTTGAGATCTGTGCATCAGTGTCCTATTTGGACTAATGCGTTGTGCACGCTATGTAACATCTCTGAAATCTTATCTCAATAAGGACTTCTGAATTGTGCCATGGTATAACAGTGACATCTGGACAGTCTGTAACTTACAGCATGCTCGGAGATGCCTCAGCTAGATTAAAAGAAGCTCGATAAAAGCCTAATAGTAACAAATTTTCTGGCAAATGGTTTTTAATTTCCTTGAGCTATTAGTTCCTATTCTTTAGAAACCTGCAAAATGTAATTTCGGCAATTTCCTTATCACTTAGTAGAAAATGAGGACAATACAGACATTTGTTCAGGAACATGCTAAGGATAAAGCCAGTTTTTTTAATTATTATGTATCTTACTAAGTTCTGTCAACTTTAATTTCTAGTATTTAATCTTCAAAGTGACTTGCAATGATGTTTTACTTATGTTAGAAATCAGTGAAGTTAAAGCACTTTGTCTTTAAAACATAGAAATAAATTGTCTTGCCTAGGATGGGAACACCTCATCATGCATTGAGAGTAGTAACAGTGGTGGACTATTAACACGACACTAGCAACTGCTAATATGCCTTAGGTGGCTTGCATGAATTGACTTGTTCAGGACAGCAGGAACTGAAAAGATTTAATAGCAAATGCCTTGCTTACTGCCTCACTAAACTATATTTTTTTTTTCTAAATGAAATAAAATTAAGATCTTAGTCTTCCTGAAGGACCACTTGTGTGCCTGTCACTCCACTTCACTGATCCTCAGTTGATCTTGTCATGTGTTATTGGTCGTTGTCTGTCTTTGAGTAGCTGTGTAAACATATTGGAATATAAAGTGCAATTGATTAATGCTAAATGGAAATGGAAATGGTTAGTACCCCCTAGCCTTGTTGATATTTTTTTTGTTTTGAGTGGTTTAATTTTTTCCCCCCTCCTTGTTATCATTAGACTGAATCGCCAATGGATGCTCAAAATAGCGATGCACTCTCCATGTCAAGTGTCCTACTTGACATTTTACTTCAAGAAGATGCATGTTCAGGCACTGGGTCAGCTTCTTCAGGGAGTGGTGTATCTGCAGCTGCTGAGTCTCTGGGGTCTGGATCCAACGGCTGTGGCATGTCAGGGAGCAGAACAGGTAACACTGGCAAAGAGTACTCTTAGCATTTTAGAAGAGTTGGAGTGTGAGATGTTGCAAACATCAATTGCTTTATGTAAACAACTTTGTTGTCTTTAATCCTCATTGTGTAGTTTATTGTTCATTTCTTTATTACATAACATGAATATTTTCAGTTGTTCTTGACTTACCAAGAAACTGTAGAAAATATACAGAACCATTAAGTGTGTGTAAGTGACCAGTAAGATATTGTATAGGTAGGTAGGGCAGAGTAACATTGTTTCATCTGAGAGATTTTAATTTAGTTTAAGCTTTAAATCTCAACAGAATAGAGGCTTTACTTGAGAATATGAGCTTTAAAAATATAATGCAGTTATTAGGGGTGGAAGTTCCCTTTACTTTAAGAAATAAACATTGGTTGTATTGATACTTTCGATTCTCTTGAATCTTCTCTGTTTTCGGAAGCATTCAGATAAACTAGGTGTTTGATAATTTATAGTGAAACTTTACATTTCTCTTTAAAGGTAGTAGCGAAACTAGTCATACCAGCAAATACTTTGGGAGTATTGATTCCTCAGAAAATCATCATAAAACCAAAATGAAGGCAGCAATGGAAGAAAGTGAGCACTTCATCAAGTATGTCCTTCAGGATCCTATATGGCTTTTGATGGCAAACACAGATGACACTGTTATGATGACTTACCAGATACCTTCACGGTAATTACAACGTCATAGTCTTTCATAAGCTATATATATGTTGTAAGGAGCAGGGTATACAGAAGTGAAGATACATATGAATCTCTGTCTCAATAGAAGTCAGTTTTCATGTTTAGCTCGGTGTCAATAAGAATTCTTACTTCCTTTATATCTTTTGTGTACCACATAGGAAGTTCTCAAACACTAAAAAGTGCTTGATTAGGCTTACCTGTGTTTTCAGATCAATTACTTGAGTTGGAATTAATTGTGTATATTTTTTGAAGTTCTCTTATGTTTAGTGGTTTGTAACTACTTGCTTAGAAATCCTTGTAGACCGAGTAACAGATCCTGGCAAGTGTGCTTAGATCTAGTGATGTTCTGTAACATGGAAAAATTTGTACTTTCCTACTGTTCTTGAGATGCCACTTCCAGTGGCATGTTGTTTTCTCTGCCTTGTGGGGTTTTTTTCCTGGGTTGTTAACTTTCACCTGTTCATTTTTCACTATAACTTCCATTCAAAGAGGATATAGAAGGTAAAATCATAAGGTTGCAAGTAGGAAAAGCTTTATTAGAAACAAATACCTGCTTCAATAGCAAAGAGCAGATATAGATTGAAAAGAGGTAACAAGTCTGCACAACATTTTTTAATCTTGTTTATATTTCTTGGGAGTAGTGAATGCTATTTTGAAAAGCATAGGAAGTTTCAGTAAGACAAGTCCTTTGAAAGGGAAGGAAAACAATAGAGAACACATCATAAGAACTTCAGAATTTTTCCCTAAATTTAAGAATACCTTGACATTTCTCAGCTTTTGTAGCCCAAAGGATTGACAGCTAGAGATGGGAATTCCAGTAGACTGTAAGAATAACAAAGCCTACCAAAGAGAACATAATCTAAAACAGGCTGTTGTAGTAAGAGGAGTTAAGCTCACTGTCAGAGCATGATGCCCAAGAAGACAAATGTAAAGTCAACTTGTTCTTAGGTATGCTATAAGGAGCAGAACTAGTGCTGGATTTCTTAGAACTTGCTTTTTATGATCATCTTTTATAGAGATATACAAATCTTACCTAGACATAGGTATGTTTGCTGTGGTATGGGTGTCAGGGTGGGGCACTGAAGGGAGAAAACTTTGACTGCTGAAATACGGCAGTGTCTTCAAAATCTCTCATTCTCTCCTGAAGTTTAATCCATTCTTTATGACCTCCTTACATGTATCTTATTTCTTCTGCTTTAGTATCTCATATGTGCATCTAGTGTCTTGTTTGGGTTGCCCTTCCATTAACCAGGGAGCTTGGAACTTACTGCAGCCGCGGCAGAGGGAAATGAGTTCCTAGTGGTTTCACCGGTGGTGCGGCCTGAATAGCTCTAAGAAAACTGTTTTCACTGATGGGATTTGAAAAGACAATGAGCCATTAGATAGATGTTAAAAGTTGTCTGCACGTGCTGAAAGTTGCTGAAATAATGACATTCAATCTTCTTCCAATGTTAAGATTTATAAATTTAATGTTCCAGAAAAAAATAGGTTCTTAAAAATGTTAGTATGTGACTGTATAAGACTGTGTAGCCTTATATAGACATAAAGCCCAGAAACTGTTGAAGCTTAATTTCTAAATATATTTTATTTTAGAGATTTGGAAACAGTTTTAAAAGAAGATAAGCAAAAGTTAAAGCAAATGCAGAAACTACAGCCAAAATTTACAGAAGAACAAAAAAGAGAGCTTATTGAAGTTCATCCATGGATCCAGCAAGGGGGACTGCCAAAAACTGTTGCTAATTCTGTAAGTTGAAATGGTTCCTTTTCCATGTATAACTGTGTGTAAGTTAATAGCTCCCTATGCCAGACTTCTCCATTTCTGTTGCTGTGAAAGTTTGGTCAGCAAAAATTGAGGGGAATAAAAAAAAAAAAAAGAAGATTCCAACTTCTATGTAGCGGTTTCTGGCTTGATTTAGTTCACTAAAAGTTGTGTTTCTGATGGGAAGGTCAAAGCATTGGTGAATACAGCTTCTTAATTTCTGTGTGTCTGTTCAAAATCCTTTATCAACACAACTAAGAACTTCACTAGTGAAAATCTATATTTTGTATGCAGAAATTTATGTCCATTGCTTTCTAGAGAGCACAAAATTGATGGTTGCTTTTTTTTATCAGATTTCTTATGTTGAATCACATCTTGCCTTGATTCAGGTAGTGGTTTTATGGCTTGAAAAGCAAAAAAGAAAACAAAGTATCCTTGAAGTTTTACTTGTTGTCTGTGTATCTTACTTATTCACACACAGATGCTTGATTGCATTCTCTTTTCCCTAAGATTTCCACCATTGGTAGCTTTTTTGCGCTGAGGTTGTCAAGTGCAGAGGCTCTCTTTGCACATGAGTATTTCAGAAGTTGATGTAACACAATTGCAGTGGAATCCTAATCCTGATGTTAATGTTACTGAAACGTTAATGTTACAGCACCCAACTTGTTGAAGCCTACAGATACTTCAGTGTCTTAAGCTGACATGAACATAATACTGCAGAGCTGGTAATCAAATGGAGGAGAAGGTGGTTGGAAGTGTGTGTAAAATGTCAACATTATAAATGATCTGTGATATGACGGCTTTCAGTAGAGTTCTCAAGTACTTGTGCTGATTAACCATGTGTTATAAAATGGTCGTATGTGGGAAAGTTGAGAAGTGGAATAAATCTGGTAGTTGTAGCTCAGACGTAAAGGTTCCCCTGGTCTGAGGGATTTGTGCATGTGTTTCTAAAACTTTTTTTCTTCTTTTTAGGAATGTATTTTTTGTGAGGACAATATACAGAGCAATTTTTATACATCATATGATGAAGAAATCCATGAAATGGACCTTAATGAAATGATTGAAGACAGTGGGGAAAACAACTTGGTTTCCCTGAGCCAAGTCAGTGAAGAACAGACATAGCCTTTGAGTCTGTTATTTTCAAAGCTGCTTCAAAACTACAGTGATGATCCATAAAGGTTTTAATCTTGTATCCAGCAAGATGAATCCAGTTCATCAAGCAAATGTGTTTTTCTTGCTCTTCTAGAGTCATTTGTGAATGAATCTCTTTTTAAATGGTGGCAATCTCTTCCCAGTAAGGACATTGCTGAAGATGGCATAGCTTTTTGTTAAACAAGAGACCCATATTTTGCACTTACATGCCTCAAGTATTTCTTTATGAACTATAGAAACTTTCATTGATGCCTACTGTTTTTTGAAAAGTGGGTTTGTGAGTACTGAAAATCCTCTTACAGACATATGGTTCTTCAAATCTCCTTTTGGTAATGATTCGGCATTATAAATTGCTCTAGCAATTTTGCTTAGTGGGTCTTTAGCATTATTCTTAATATTTGAAGTGGTCCAGCATAGTAGAAGAAATAACCTTCAAGCAAATCAATTGACACTTGCCCTTCTCGTATCATTTGATTACATCCTCTTTGCTTCCTATAGGTTATGAATGTAGGAACCTTTTTTGTCTAAGAAATTTTGTAAGATGATCTTGGGTTAAAATACTTAAGTGAATGTGTAAGAAAGTGTAGATGAGTGCTGACAACTTTGTAGCCTTTATTTAAATGGACACTGCAATGCTATGAACTGTTTATTACCTTGAAGCATCATTTCTGAGAATGTATACACAAGAAGTCTTTATGCTTTAAAGTTTTTAAAAACTAAGATCACAGAGGATGACAGTGTATGCTCCAGTGACTGTTAGACAAAGATTGGTGTAAATTTAACCTTTATTTCTGATTTGTTCTGTCAGGAGGTTGGAATCACACAGCATCACAGAATCTTAGTGTTGGAAGGGACCTCGACAGATGATGTAGTCCAACTACCCTGCCAGAGCAGGACCACCTAGAGTAGGACACCAGGTTTTTTTTCCTGTGTGGATAAACAAGCATCAAACTTGTGGCAAGAGAGGATTAGGCATTTCTTGTCATTTGAAGATAGTTCTTGTAAAAAAAAAAAAAACAAAACAGAAGTTATTTTTGACAACAGCATTGACTTTCACTATGTCTGAATTGCATAATCTGAAATTTGGTGTGGCTGGAATCCTATTCTGTCAAGGATTTAACTTTAATGCCTCTGAGATTGTATTGACTTGAATATATGTATTTTATGTTCTTGTGCTGTTTATACATGTTGGATGTGGGAAGAGAACACAAAAGAGCAACTTTAATATATTGGTTAGTTAAATGACATTTAGTTGCAGTGTTGCTAGACTACAGCTGTAGGTCTTGGAGAATAACATTTGGAGAAATTCAAATCAATTTGATACATTTGTCTTAAAATATTTTTCATGAAAACATGTCCTGTTTTTATTAGGATAACCTTTCTATTCACTGAAATTTAAGGTTATTTCATAAAAATATTTCTCTTTGCATACAAAGAAGATGTGAAGTTGGATCTGACACCACCGAAATCATGCAGAAGTGACTGGTATTTGCTTAGCGGAAAAATAATTTGTGTTAAGTAATTAGTTATTAATTGGAGAGTATCATGTGGAAATTTGCATTGGAGACAGGTACTGCAAGTAGCAAAGTGGGTAAACTTGTGAAAGAAATAGAATCACAATTTAAAAAACAAGTATGTTAAATGTAGTGCAAAGCACTACCCAGCAAGATCTGCATCCTGTCTTTTAATAGTTTAGCAAGGTCAAACTTAAATATATGTAAATATAAACTGAATGAGAAATTGTAAAATGTTGGTGTTCAAGTCCAATATATTGAATGTTCTAATCATAAATTGAACAGTGCAGCTATACCAGCATATTAGATATATTCCATTTTTACATGTAAACACAAGTAGTTTTAATTGGACCAGCGCAAAAGAGTTTGGGAAAAGAAAAGCTTTATGTAGAAGGAGTGCATCATAATTACACAAATTATTTTCAGGGACTTTTCAACCACTTTGAACTTCTTTGCTTGAGCATGCTCTTTTTTTGTTGTGGTTTTTTTTTTTTTTTAACTTATCCTCATTTTTTTCCTTTTTCTTTTTTTTTTCAATGACCATCTTGTAACCATAACTTAGTGAAAGGAAGAGAAAAGTAAATTTAGAGCATTTTGTGGATGTGCTTACTTATGGACTTTTATCTTGCATCCTTAAAGTGTTTGCATTTACAGGTTGGTATTAAAATATTTTCCTGTAACTTTAAATCTACATGCCTCCATTTATAGATAAGATTCTGAAGCTGTAATTTTCCAAACTGTTGTAAGATGACTTATTTGTGATGACACTTTGTCAACATGTCAACAATGTTTTCTGTACACTGTGCAATATATTTTGGTTTTGCCACTTGTGACTAATTTTTATGACTTTGCTTTTTAGAAAACTGGTAAATAAAACAGATATATTTTTAGTTGCCTTTTTGTTCCTTGAGCCTTCTACTCTCTGCAAACAGCTAAAATATGCATCACTGATAGTATATGACGTGTTTCAAGTTGAAGAACTTGCAATCTATGAAGTTAGTTGTGGCTTGCTTCCTGAAGTAAAATTGTTGCTTGCTTGTTTGACTTGTTAGAAGTCAAATGGAAGTTGTTCTGAAAACACGTACAAACTTTCTATCTGGAAGAGCGTATGTGGCTGCATTCTCTGTGTGGGTGTTCAAAACCACCAGGGGAGACACATGGTCGTCTTTGCTTTGGATAATGTCATCTATGGACACCTTTTCTCCAGCAGCCCTCTGGTTTTATACTGGTAGCTTAGGGTAGAGAATTTCAGTTATGCCCTTTGAATTTGCTTTGAACAGTGATTATTAGTCTTCTGTCATGCTCTGAAGTGTCACGCCTTCTGAAGATTGCTGCAACCTGTCAAGCTAGTGTGCTTTCCTGTTGATGGTCTTGTTTTATACTCTTGAGTGAAGAAAGTGGTGAGGCCTGAGAATTTCTATTTTCTCACTTGGAGCAGTGATGTAATTTAGGGGGGTGTGGCATGTGGCCACTACCTCTGCAGTTTAGGAGGTGCTTGGGTTGTGAAACCCTCATTAGGTCTTTTTTTTCTGACTGTTTCAAGAGGTTTTTTTTTTTTGTTTTTTTTTAATGGAACAAGCTGGTGCAAACTCTACTTTCATCATCAAGGACCCAGATATTTCAGAGCTGTGAAATTAAGGTGTTACTGTACCCCAAGCAGTTCACCACATAGCTGAATTGCCTTCACACCAAGGGTAGAATGGCAGAATCACACTCCATTGTCAAGACATGCCTTTTAAAGCATACTTGTTCAACACATCATCCAAGTCCCTTTGAAGCCTTCTGAATTGACCCCTAAATACATGAGCAGTTTTGTGTATATCAAGTCTCAAAAACGCTGCTGCCCTAACAGCACCTTGGTTCCTTGGTTAGCCAAACATAGAGATGTATTGCACAGAGTATCTGTGCAACTGGGTAGAGAAGGCATTGTGTTAGCATTTGTATGTTAGCATGTAAGTTTTGATAATGGGCATATTACATTGGGAGAACTGAACTGCTGCTGCTGCAATAAATTATCAGGTAATAGTTCAGTTGTCTCTACTTATCATGATTTATCTTTTTTTTTTGCACTTGTAATAAGAGTATGAGTTAAATGTGGCTTCAGGTATTCATGTAGTCCTTGATGTACCTTCTGCAAGAACTGTTGGGAACAGTCTTTTGTCAGAGATACTTTCTGCCCCCTCAGTAGCCCCTAGGCATCACTGGTGCCCTGTGATTATAGCTGGCAGTTTTGACACCCCTATTTTTCTTCTGTTTGGCTTGTATTTTGAGTCTATCCTCTCTTTACTGAGAACTAAGATTCTTGATGCCTCTTTTGTCTCTCTAGTAAGGGTGGAAAGAACCTAATGCATTCATAAGACTCTGACTGAAAGAACATGGTGAAATGAGTTGTATGCTTCTGGCAAAGTGACAAATGGCTGACTTACAAGGGGAGTAATGTTGATAGGTCTAATTTCCAGAAATCCCTGTGTTTCCTTGTGAACAAGTGGTTAGTGGCTTGAGAAATGTGCTTGATTTACAGAATGAGTATTGGGGGCCAAGGAAGAGGATGGTATTTGTAGGGGTGGTACACAGGGTGTGTAATAGCTTTGTCAGTGTGCTTGACTGGTGCAACTTGAAAAAAAAACCCAGAAGACACAAAAGCAAAAACTCAAAAGTAAGAAACTTCAGGTTTCCTATGTAGAAAAGAAGTATTGGACTGAGTAGAAACTGAGATGAGTGAACTCTTAGCATCTGCTGAAAAACCTGAGATTCATCAAACTTCCACCTGCAATAGGAGTGAGTGTGATGGGATTTCATTCTGCAGTATTTCTGGCTCTGGATTATATCTAGTGACTGCAGACACAAAGAAGCTGCTGTGGCAGCACACTAATACTGTTTAACGTTAGTGGACAATATGAAAGTACCAAAACATTTGCCATTCACTAATAAAGATAATGCTATTTAGCTGATGAACCTGCCGTGAAGGAGGTCCCATGTTGTGAGGTGCTGTAAAAGTACAGTGAGGTGGCAGGCCCTTTGCTTTTGGTGTTACAGGATATGAGTTTATACAAATCACCCCTGCAACAAAAGAACCCAGAACTATGTGATGCGTTTTGGTGATGAGTACAAAGATTTCTGTGTAACACAGAAGGGTAAAATCAGTAGGGAGTGTTCTCGGTCACCTGCTGCAGCTGGGGTAGGTGAATTGATGGGGAGCCCTTACACCATCAGCCTTAGAGGGCCCTAGTACTTGCAGTTCATTTGTTTTGTTACCTAGATAAAAGCAGACAAATAGGTTGCATTAGAATTTCCTGATATTCCAGGATTTGTCAAGGTGTGGGTCTCTCTCAGTAGTCTCTGTATTAATACAATAAGGGGGGTTTGTTGCTGTTTTAAATGTATTTGGCCATTGCTTGCTTAAGGTAAGGTCTACTGTTTTCCCTTCTGTTGTCACCAGCTGATTCCTTTGGAAGTTTCTATGCCTTTTTGTATGGGCGAAACAAAAGAAAACCAAACCAGGAAACCCAGGAAACCGTTCATGTAAGCACTGGGTAAATTTAGCATCTCTGGCTTTAATTTTCTTAGCTGCAGGAAGCAGAAGAAGGATTGGGTGTCCTGTGCTTACCTCTGCTTTGATTTAGCTGAGTGCTGGAACTGGTGTGACTTGGTTTTGCAGAGCTCTGGTGAGACAGTTCTTGGAGCTTCTGAGGTAAGTGCCACAACCACGATGGGTTGTACACAGGCATTTCTACTGATGATTTCATCTTACCCATCTGTCTGTGTGCTGCAACTTGTGCTCCTGCTGACTACATCTCTCCAGTTATGAAGTGTGTGCAGTTTTGTTGGGAGTGCATGCAAAATGACTGGAACATACAAAGACTGAAGCTGATACATGAATTGGTCTCAGTGCTTTTCTTGTGCTTGTGTTGATAAACTTCTCCCACCTCCCCTAACTTTCAGTTAGAATTTTAGAATACTGAATTTTGAATCTGTCTTCCCATACTGTGGACAAGTGGGGTTTTTTTCCACAGTTCAGTTACATTTCTGACTGTGGTAAAACCAGCAGTTTCTAATGAAGGTGTTTAATCAGATTGCAGACTGACTTATTTGTGCTAAACTACTAGCAGCAGCAAGAGCTGCATTGCAGATGCATTGTTGCTTCTAGAGTCCTAAAATCTGTGTTTTGTTTCTGCAGTAATACAGAATTCTAAGAAATACAGTAGCATTGTGTAACTTCATTCCTGCAGCAAAATAACGTGTAATTTATTATGTCCACCAGTGTGTTTTAGTATCAGGTGGTATTTAAGGGAACTTTGTTGTATTCTTATATTGTGCAATATAATAACTATTTGCTGGAGTATTTTCTTTTCCTGTTTGGGCTAAATGAGGTTTTCATGTACTAAAAAACTCCAATTGCTATCTCCAGGAAATAATGAAATTTAAGAAAAAATTGTGCCTCAGGGTATGGGAAGCCCCACAACCCCTCTGTCTGCAGGATGCTCTCTGGAGAGACAGGGAAGGCTCAGCAGCAAACCCTACTGCTCTGTCTGTGAGTTCAGGCCCTCGGGCAGGGACTCTGATCCCAGCCTGGGGCCAAAAGCAGTGTCTTACCTACTGCAGTTTGTGCGTTTCAAAATATCATAGGGTGGGCCACAATGCAGAAGGAAGTGACGATGTGAAGAATGTGGCGATTGAGAGTTATTTCCAGTGTCTATTTGCTGTTGTCTTTACAAGCCCTTTCTTCTTCGTGTTCTGAAGAGCTGCTGCCTGCCTGTGAATAGTGAAGGCTTTGTCCCGGCTGCTCGAGCAGGGGTGGGGAGGAGCGCCTTCTGTTCAGATTTGATTTCTAGGAAGATGCATACCTCTGCCTAAGCTCCTCCTCGCTGTGTGCTGATGGAGGCTGGGAGACTGCTCACTGTCGATTGTCGTGAAGTTCTCTTTTTGCTTCTCTTTCATTTAAAGCCAGATACAAATATAAATACGTTAGAATTGTATTGAAATGTGTAACTGCTAAAATCACGTTGCAACAATGAAGGGCTCCCACATCACATAAAGAACTGTGAAATTCTTTCAGTGTCTTTATCTGTGCATATACAAAAAGGTGGTTACCAAACTACTTTGGAAGCTCCTAAAGCTTTGGATGTAGTCAGGAAGTGTATTTAATATTCTTTTAGTAGTAATTACATGGTGTTACATGAGCAGGGAATTCAAATGAGGTCAGCTGTAAAGACCCAACTATGAAAGCATTTACATACAGCATTGTTAGTCCCACCAGCTCACCTAAAATTCCTTCCCTGTATGTACTGTGCCAGTATGAAGTGATGCAGAGGTCCTACATTTAAAAGAGTAAAACTTTCAGGAATTTCTGATTTATATTTTTGAGGAAAATTGTGTTTGTTTTATCTTTTGACTTTGTCTGTTCTGTTAGCTAAGAGATTAGGAAGATTAAGGTGTCTGTGTCCTACGCTGAGCTAAACTGTTTATAGTCTTGAATCAATTTCATAGCAAAATGATGTAAATGGTACCAGACTGCATACTGCAAATAGTTTTACAGACTTCACCTACTGACAGACTTAGTTTGAGGTGATATATTACTGCCTTTGTCACCCAAGTCAATGTTCATAAGGCTGTGAAGTTTATGGTGTTAACTCTTATTCATTATGCTGAACAACAGTAGTGACTTTTTAAATGTATTTGACAGCATTGAAGGGTCCAAATGCTCAGGAAGTTGTTGAGCAGTGACACTGCCCATAGTGCCTTCTGAGGGGACAAACTGAAGTAATACAGAAATTATCTTGGCCACTGTAATGTAAATCCTCCATATGTCAGGGAGCTGGCAGTAAATTCAGTGCAGGAAGCACAGCATTGTGTTCTCATATGTGCTCTACAAATGGAGATGGTGTTTATCATCTACTTGATTTATGCAGTCTAACCTGCTTATTTCAAGCATTTACAAAGAAGACTTCTAAAACTTTCAGGTATAAAATTTGGTTCTTTTGATTGAAAGGAGGGTGTGAAAGAGAAATATGTGATATTTGTTCTGCAGGAGTGTGCCCAGGAGCATGGATGTTGATAGCCTTCTCCACACTCTGCAGCCTTCATCAACACACTCGGTAGTGACTTTAAATAGATTGCCAAAACTTACATTTAATTACAGCCATTTAACTCATAGTATCTCCAGCCTTCCAGGCCTTGTGTATTCCATACCTCTAAGCCTGTTAGATAAGACTAGGGTTGAACCTGGGCTATATATAGAAGGTGACAATCTGCTGCTCTGGAAACACTTGGGTTGTTGCACTCTGTGACTTTCACAAAAGAATTGGAGGAAGAGGATAATAATACAATTCCAAAGGGCGCTGCCTCTTCTTTGAAATAGCTTAACACAGTTTTATTGGTGAGATGTAGTGGTTCCTTGTCAGAGAATCTGAGAGAGATGAAGACAAATTTCTCTTGAGTCCTGTTGGTATTTGAATCTTTAGGAAAGGTTTAGTTGAATGCAAGCAGGGAGTTGTTAAAATACAGATAAAAAAGGAAGGCACAGGTTTAAATCTCTGTGCCTCCATGGGCTGTGACCATAACAAGTGAGAGACCTGTCAAAACAGGGAAATTGCCCCATAGCTAGACAAAAAAAGAGGAAAGTATTGGGGAGAGAAGAGAAAGCGATGTTTAGAGCTTTACACAACAAAAAGCTGGAGCTGCGGTACTCAAGTTCACAAAGGGCTGTGTGCACTGGGCACTCTGCTAAGCTACATCCCCTCAGTCTCAGTACAGATCAGAACTCTGAAGTAACATTTAGAAACAGAGTCAAAGCAAAATTGTGTCCAGGCATTTCAGATTTTGGTACCTTTGAAAATCATAAGTAATTGGGCCGTTTAAATCCATCTGTGGCTTTATTCAGAGCAATAGATAACGTAGGTATTAAATGCGCTCTAAAACCAAAATGGTAAGTACAAAACAAGTGAAAAATTATACTCTGTTGTTTCAGGGGAAGGACGGGGGAAGCAGGAGCACTTCCGCTTTGAGGGTGCGTGGCTTGTATTTATGGCTGCTCGGATGCCATGGTTACAAGTGCCACAGAAAACAAAAACAAGGCGCACTGGCACCAGGTAGGCTCCCCTCATAGCTTCCAGCAATCCCAATTCCTGCCCATTAATGGGATTCTTAACAGGAAACGGAGCGAAGCTGAATGCCGATGCATTTCAGCAATGGAAAGGACCAGGTGGCAAAATCTTATGATTTAGGCTAGAGGGATGAATCCTCCCTGTTACACTGTAGTGCCCCTGTGTTCCTAGGGGGACTGTACTGTGGGCCACAGTTTTATTTTGGTTTCTTATTAACAAGAAATGAAGGAAAGGGGAAGGCAACACACTTAGCTGGAGGCTTCCCCATGAACTGATAGGTTTGCCCAGAAGTGGTGAAACAAACTGCGATCATCTTCTGGCTTGGCCCATCACTGCTGTTTTCTTGTGTCAAAGACCTATTTGTTACAGATGATTCAATGTATTGAATGACTCTAGTGACTATCTGTATATGCTGTGTTGTAAAAGTAACTAACAGTAGGGTAGGATTACCTCTTTCTGGATACAAGACTTAAAAGTACTGGGTGTGTTATCTAATGTGTTCAAGGAGGGAGGTAATACTTCAGAATTCCTAATATGCTTGAGCATTATTGTACTTCAGTATTGCCAGCACCACTGGGATACCTTTTTTCCAAAGTAGGCAGGCTGGATGCTTGGAAGCATGCTACTTGTAGAAAATCACAACCGAGACAAAAAAATACTTGAATGTATGTAACTTTTCTCGCCTGCTCTATGTATTTTATGGGACACTGATTTTCTTTATATTCCTGTGCATATTTAATTTCCCATCTGCCCTGTGTCACACCTACTGATTTAACGTGAATGTGTGTGGCTGAGTCAGTGGTCATTGCTAAGCTGGCCAAGGAGAACTCATCTCCAAAGTGTTCTGAAGGGTTGGATGAGACTTAGAAAACCTGTTTGGGTGAAATAAATAGAGGTAAGAGAATAGAGCATGTGCATCTGTCATTCACCCTAGATACATCAGGAAGGCTCTTCAAAGGGCCCTGGACAGGCTGGAGCAATGAGCCCAGGCCAATTGTATGAAGTTCAACAAGGTCAAGTGTTAGGTCTTGCACTTGGACCACAACAACCTCAGGCAGCACTGCAGGCTTGGAGCAGAGTGGCTGGGAAACTGTCCTGCAGAAAAGGACTTGGGGGTGTTAATTGACAGCTGGCTGAACATGAGTTAGCAGTGTGCTCAGGTGGCCAAGAAGGCCAATGGCATCCTGGCTTGTATCAGGAATAGTGTGACCAGCAGGGCCAAGGAAGTGATTGTCCCCATGTACTCAACGCTCACGAGGCCACACCTTGAACACCGTGTTCAGTTTTGAGCCTCTCACTACAAGTAGGACATTGAGGTGCTGGAGTGTGTCCAGAGATGGGTAATGAAGTTGGTAGAGGATCTGGAGAACAAGTCTGATGAGGAGCAACAGAGGGAGATGGAGACGTTTAGCCTGGAGAAGAAGCAGCTGGAAGGAGACTTGATCACTCTCTACAGCTGCCGAAAGGGGAGTTGTAGTGAGGTAGGGTTCAATCTGAATGATAAGGACAGGAGGGCTCAGGTTGTGCCAGGGGAGGGTTAGATTGGATGTTAGGATGAACTTTTTTACTGAGAGGGTTCTTAAGCATTGGAACAGGTTGCCCAGGGAGGTGATGGAGTCACCATCCCTAGAGAGATTAAAAAAACTCATAGATGAGGTGCTGAGGGATGTGGTTTAGTTTAGTGATGGGCCTGGCAGCATGAGGTTAGTGGTTGAACTTGATCTTAAAAGTCTTTTCCAACTATAATGATTCTATGATCAACGCTCGCTATTTACCCAAAACTCTGTTTCATTCAGATACTGAGTCTCACAGTGTTTTAGTCAGAGAGAACTTCAGGACATGCATTTTTGAGGAGATTTTTATCAGCTGAATTGGCTAGTTAAGTGATAAAACCCCTACCTCGAGAAGTATGTGGTCTATGTGACCTGATCTAGGTGAACCTGCTTTCTGCAGAGGGGCTGGACTAGATAATCTCTAAAGGTCCCTCTCGACTCTGCCATTCTATGATTCTATGATTCATTCTTTCTCTTAGCTTAAATGACAATTCTTCCCTCTTTTGCAGGGAAGAATTTTGCAGGAAATGCTGCTCTTTTGCAGCATTCGCCCCCTTGCATTTGTGCTATAAATTTATTGATTATAACAGCTGTAAATTGATGTGTTACTGTATAAATCCACAAAAGATGCAGGTAATTTGGCAAATTTTTTGTCTCCTCTTCCCTCTCTCAAAAATTCTTAAGATAATACTTCTCCTTTCTTTGTGCAGCCTTGCCAGAACGATGTCATTGTTTGTTGTCCTAACAACGGTCACATCAATATAATAATATTTTCAATGCATCTTTTAAAGTATTTTAAAAATAAATTCTAAGATGTTAAAGCAAGCAGATAGGTATTACTGCTTGTCCTCTCTGGAAATGCAGCCAATAGACTTTACAGCAAAAGGCTGGGAGGTAAGAACCTGTATGTGTGGTGTTGGGGTGGTGGTTTGTTTTTAACAAAGACTCAGGGAGCAGACAACTTCACAAATAAGGAGTGGTGCTTCCGAGAAAGAACAGGGGAGGTAACAGACATTGTTAAGCACAGGGCATCAAGATCTTGGGGTTCTGCTTTGTATTTTGATGACTCCCTTTGTCACTAGAGTTTTCAAACCTTACAACATGCTCTGGTTTGTTGTTGGCTGAAAGGATGTGAATCATTTTTCCTGCTTCCTGCAGCAATTGAAAGTGCAGTCTGTCCTCCTATTACTGAGTCACCCTAATTGTCTGTGCTCTGTGACAGGCAGCGTGGCCACTGCTAAGCAGCCAAGTGCTGCTGATAGCACACTGCAGCAGAAAAGCAGCTGCATTGACTTGTTGGTTGGCTTGGTTGACCCTGTTGTCTGTATGACAGTGCTGCTTTGGGCAGCTGCTGCTGTGCAACCAGAGCATGGAAGCTGTGTTGGTTTACTCACAGAATCATATAATGGTGGGGATTGGAAGGGACCTTTTAGAGATCATCCAGTCCAATCCCCCTGCAGAACCTGCAGAAGCAGGTTCACCTAGATCAGGTCGCATAGGAACATGTCCAGGCGGGTCTTGAAGACCTCCAAGGAAGGAGATTCCACACCCTCCCTGGGCAGCCTGTGCCAGGGCTCCCTCACTCTCTCCCTTTACTTTCAATGGGCACATCATTCTATGGATCCTTTAAAGTATTCCTCTTTGGTGGTGACTTTAAATTAGGCTGCTTTGCTTTGNACCTTTTAGAGATCATCCAGTCCAATCCCCCTGCAGAACCTGCAGAAGCAGGTTCACCTAGATCAGGTCGCATAGGAACATGTCCAGGCGGGTCTTGAAGACCTCCAAGGAAGGAGATTCCACACCCTCCCTGGGCAGCCTGTGCCAGGGCTCCCTCACTCTCTCCCTTTACTTTCAATGGGCACATCATTCTATGGATCCTTTAAAGTATTCCTCTTTGGTGGTGACTTTAAATTAGGCTGCTTTGCTTTGTACTTAAATGATCTAGGAGCTTTGGAGAGTTCAGCAGAGGTCAAACAAATCTGGGCAATCCCTGAAGCTATTTGCAAACCTGTGTTTGAAAATGCCACAGGTCTGCACTTTCCCAGATGCCAAGGAAACTACTTACCTACTTTCAGCCTACTTTGTAGCCTGAGCTCACTGTAAAATCTAAAAAACCACAAACCAGAGTAATGTTATGTCTAAGAAATAAAGGGCAGAAGGGATCAGCTGACATAATTACTTGGGTGTTGTTTTACTAAGTAGTTTTTGTTCGTAACCAAAGCAACTTGTATTTGCTTCTGGAAAGACATTCTGTCTCACTTGACCCAATAACACTAAGGGAAAGGAAATTCATAGCTTCTTTCAGGGTCTAATTTCCATCTTTTTCATTCTCATTTCAAATAGCTTGGACCCACTATCTAGCTCTTGGCATTCAAAGCTCCATTTTATTGGATTAAAAGACTTCTTGAACCCGTGACTACTTCAGCTGGTAAGTAAGCAATATAACATATGTATGATATAACACATGCAATATAACTAATCAACTTGTTTAAATTAAGCTTAAAGTCTCCTGCTGTAAGGTGTGTTTTCATGTTTTAATGTTTTCTGCATCAGCTTTTTATTTTTTAACCATCTTAAAATGCAGTGCAATGAATTGCACTTGCTGAAAACAATGAATGTTGATGTTGTATAAGGAGTTAAAATGCCCATGGAAGGAAAGAGACTATTTTTGCCCTTTTATTTTCTTTAGCTTGGCTCATGCAGAAACCAGAGAGGCTTAAATTGCACAATTTAGCAATACTATCCAGTGAGATAACTGTAGACTCAGGAAATCTCTGTAAGAAAGTATAGATGCTCCTTGGAACCAGGCATCTCATGCATGAAAATAGAAGTATGTTTTAGGAAGCAGAGGCTTCTGGTTAAGACAGCTGGATTAGTGGATTTGTTTGGATCCTTGAGTTTTCTACATGCTTCATGTGTGACTCTGTTCAAACCATTATACCAAAGCAAGAAGTAGTCTTCTCCTGGGTCCCATCCATACTGGCTTGTGTGTTTATGTGGTTCAAGTGAGTATGGCCCAAGTGGTGGAACAAACCTAACATGAGACATGCTGTTTGGCCCTGTTTTTTTTTTTGTTTACCAGAGAATCGAGTAAGCTGCTTGGGCAGAAGTCTTGGTGTGTTCCAAAAGCTGAACATGAGCTTTTTAAAACCCGTGTCCCTGCAGGGTGGAGGAGTACTTAGGGCTCTAGATCTGCTTTTGTGCATGTGCTGTGCTTGGAAAACTGGAAAATTGGTGATTAGGGTGAGGTGTGATCTGGGCTAATCAGGCAGAAGAGAGTGAAGTATCAAACATCAGGTGAGAGCTGGAGAAAGCACCTTTATAAAAATAAACCAGGGCTAGAGAGCTGCAGGCTCAGTCTGAGAGGTCATCTGGTGTGGAAGGTGCTACTTTTAGTGCCAGTGGCACAGGCTCATCCTTCATTTACACTGCAAAATGCTAACCTCTCTCCCTAAAGCAGAGGGGTCACTTACAGCAGCTCTCCCCTCCCCCTGCTCAGCTGGCTTTCACCCTTTCCCCCCAGTTCAAAGAGAATTTAGCACAAAAGGGGGTCAGAAGATCCCAACAGATCTGATGGCCATCTTTGAGTAAGAACACCCAGCTCAAGTAACTTTAAGTGAATTAGAAAGAGGTCTTGGCAGGAGCTTAGTTTCCATTTTTATTATTCCATAGGGTTGTTAACAAAGTTACAAGTCTAGCCTCTTGGTAGTTATGTTGTTTCTTTTCTTGCTTGTTCAATGTTTGGGAACTTCCATGTATTAAGCAACTTGACAGTCCTTCTTGTTTTAATTTACAATGACAGCTCTGAAAGGTATTATAGCATAAATCACCTGGCATCTCCCAGAAGTAGTAACAGGGGAGGTGTTAAACCGTGTACAGGAAAGGTGTCATCTTTCAGGCACCTAGAAACTTTTTGTAAAGGAACTTCCAAATCCATTGCACACTCTATTGAACTTTGCACTCAAGCAAAAAAACCAACACACCTGGCCCCTTGTGAAGTCATGTCCCAGGACAGGCTCTGCCCAGCACTTGTGAAGCCAGGTCTGCAGACATAGCAGCAGCACCTTCAGATGGCAGATCAAGTAGAATGGGTTTGAGACTGGCATTCAGATAAAATTATTGCAGTGAGCAAGGTCATACACTAGTATAAGGTTGATTGGAGGCCAGATTTCTAAGCCAGTTTAAGTGTCTTCTAGTATTAAACGTTTGAATTCCAATGCCTAAGCTAACAATGCTTAGTAGAAGAATTAAGTGCTTAGTTGCCAGCATTGTTTTCACAATATATACATATTTTTAACATTTGATAGGGAACTGCATCTTTTCAAGTGGGTTAGAAGTGTTATCACACTTGCCTCACGATACAAGTGATCAACTGTGAGTTCAGTTTTTACTAAAGATTAAAAGTAAAAAAAAAAAAAAAATCTGATAGCCTAATATACACAAAATCACAATGAACTCAAGTGTGCTAAAAGCAAAATGTGCATAAAGACACTAATTTCTAAAAGGCACCCTGCCACCACTAGCTTGTAAATGTTTGCCTAGTTCACCCAATTTCTAGCTTTCCTTCCCTGAAGGTGAGACTGCTACTGAGTAAGGATGCCCTAACCACACCAACCCCTTTCAGGGACCTTTGCTATCACTAGAACACCTAAAACTGTGCATGCAGACTTTAACTTGAGCTTCTCATGGAGTTAACCCATCATGATTTAAAAAACACAAGGGTTTTTCCCTAGAAGAAAAAGGTAGTGATAGGTGGGCCACTTTTAAGGGCCAAGAGACGGGGTTATGAAATAACTGCTGTGTCCCCAAAGATCTTTGCTACTAAAACTCGACTCCTTCTCCCCTGCCCCCCTCCCCTCCCATCTTATAAAAACAACCCTTAAAGTTACAAAATGCCACACACACCCACACAAATGAAATGTTAATGCGCTTGGCTGTTAACCTGTCAGGGCTTGACAGCGTTAAGAGTGCCACTGATACAGTCCCAAACTGCAGCATTACCCCTCACACACACTGGTGGTCCCCTGGGCTGCTCCCAGGGCCACAGGGGCATGGCTGCTCTCCCTGAAAGGTAGGTCTGCGTTGGCTCCCGTGCGCTCCTCCGTTACCAAGGTCTCCACATGGATTTGGGTAAGCCAGGTGAAGGCTGGCTGTGTGTCCGGGAAACATCCAGTCCCACGGGGGACGTCTGGCCCAGCTCGGCCTCTGTCTCGTCCGAGTCAGAGCAGGTCTCTTCTTCGCTGGGGGACGGTGAGGGCGCTGAGGCCAGGAGGGCCAGGCCCAGGGAGGGCTCAGCTGTCGGGGCCAATGCCTCGTCCCCGGGCCCTGGGCCAAGGGCCGCATCTGCCAAAGCATCCGCGATCAAGTCCGGGATGCCGCCCTCGTTGAGGGGCATGGACTCCAGCAGGTGGTTCAGCAGCTCTGCAGCCGTGGTGGCGTCGATGCCAGGGCAGCTGGAGACGAAGGTGTGCACCTCGTGCATGCACTGGATGTAGCCGGCAGCGAAGCGCTCGCTGGCCTCGCGCTGCAGCCGCCCGCCCTCTGCGCCGCGGGACAGGAGCGAAAGAAGCGGGGTGAGGCGCGGGCCGGGCCGGGCCCCCCCCGCCCTGCCCCGCCGGGACTCACCGAGCGAGCGGCGCTCCAGCACGCTCTGCACCCGCTGCACCGTCAGCTCCAGCACCTCCGCGTTCTCGAGCTTGGCCTGAAACTGAGCCGCGCGCCGCCGCCGTCAGCGCGGCCCCGTGCGCCCTGCGCTGGGCCCGGCCCCCGCCCCCCGCCCGCCGCCTCACCTCGCTGTCGGCCAGCAGCAGCCGCAGCTCCTGCAGGCTCTCGTTGATCCGCGCCCGGCGCTTCTTCTCCACCAGCGGCTTTCTCGCCTGCGGGGACGAGAGCGCCGTCAGCGC
>WBNH01004947.1:0-23520 GCA_013401255.1 Urocolius indicus
CTCCCTGTCCTTAACTTGACTCAGAACCTCTTGTTATATTTGTCTCCCTCCTGTCAAGTTTAGGAGGGGGAGTGATAGAATGACTTGGTGGGCACCTAGCACCCAGTCAGGCCTAAACTACCACACTCTTCAAACTGTGCCCAAGCAGCTGAGCGTTCTGAGCCCACCAGCACAACAAAATATTTCTTCTTTTTAAGAAGATAAAAACCTGAACTTAAAGGTTAAAGGGACTTATCTTAAAGGGACTATCTTTCCAGTTGTTTAGTCACGTGTTCCCAGATGTAGCTAATGAAAATGCTTGTATGTTGTGTAATCAGATAGATAAATGGGGTTTCTAATCTGTCTGGAAACTAATCCACCATACAAGAAAATTTCCAGCCAGATTAGAAACTTGATTCAACTGGTCACATCTGCACAAGTGCTATTACTGCCAAGATCCTCTTTCTTTGGCAGTGCTGCCTAAAATCAGCTTAACACAATCAAGAAACTGCATCTGCTGAACCATGGTTAAGTACCTCTGGGATGTTCACTTGTAAACAGCTTCATGCTTTTAATATTATTCCACTGCAAGATGATACATCAGAAGATCTAATTTCCCAGTATGTCATTTCATCTGTTTCGCAAGTTACTGCTGACCATATAAACGTATTTAGAGAAAACTCTTCCAAATATTGTAATAATTCTTAGGTTAAAAACTTGAATTGCACATGGTGTAACAATGTATTTTCAATAAATTCTAAGACTGACTCCATTGTACAAATTCCCTGTAAATGTCCATATTGGCATCCTAAGAAAATTACGTTTGTTCCTATGCATCCTCCCTTAATATCTGCCGAGTAAAAGAAGAATTAGGACCACAAATGCATCTTACAATTGCAAATTTTGCAAAAAGTAATAGCTAGTGAAGGGAGAAAGAACCAAGACAGCGTGCTGCTGTGGAAGACTTGCCCACATTCAATAATTTAGTGGCCAGCCAAACAAGTGTACAGCTCCCTGCTGCCTCATCCTTTGCAGAGGTGACAAAAGGCCATGGTGGGACACACTGGATGCAACAAGAGAGGGTGGCAATGGGTATAGACTAGGACAGGGAAACAAGGAACACAAGGGCAAGTGTATTTGAAATTAAGCTCTCTCTTCCACTCACAGAGATGGTTTACAAAACCTATACATTCCAATTTTCCAAGAACTTGAGTTTTTCCACACACTATCAGGAGTAAAAACCTCTTTTCAAAGAAATTAGATATTCATAACATTTTTCAGTTATGTGCTTATGCCAAGAAATACCACCATGATAAACAATTCAAAGTTAAAAGGCTCAACAAGATATATGTCAACTCTTTTTTTGGGGGGAAAAAAAAAAGTATGAATTAGCTGAGGAATATTAATGCAATTTTGTGAATAATCTTGATAAAAAATCTGATACTTCTATCCACCTTTTTGAAATACAAATAGACTTTTTTTTTCCACCCTATCTTAACCTTCCATTCTTACACTAAACATTTTCCAAAGATCTCAATTAAGTGCTCATATTTTCCTTTAAGTCCCAAAACAATAGTTGACATCACAAAAGCTCTATATGAACAGATACCTAGTCCATTACTGTGTAACTTATTGCATAGGCGATCCATAACTATAAAATATTTATTTATATATGGCGCATGGTTATCAAACACCAAGTTCATCAGTTAGCGTGGTCCCAGGACACATTTTTTGCAAGAATTTTTCAAAGCTTTTACAAGAAGCTGAGGTGTATTTTGAATCATTACAGTTTATTTAGAACATAATCAATGTGTAGAAGGATAATTATTTACAGATCAGATATTCAATAAATTCTCACAGTATCATCTCATTAATCTGCACCCCTCCCTGAATAAAAGTTACAGGCAAGAGAATGCTCATACGGGTTTAAATTGATCACTTCAGTTTTGCTTTAAGGGTTCTCTTTGTGAATAAAAAAAAAACAAGTTAATTTTCCTTCTCTGGCAAGAGCTTCTCTTGAATACACATTAATAGTTGGTTTTTGGTTTTCAAAATCAGATTTTATCAGTTCTCTGAACAAAATAAAAAAATAAGCAGTGGGTTCCCAAAGAAACTGTTTTCTTCTGGGAAGAAATTTTGTACTTTTCTTCTTAAGACTCCTGCAAAAAGGACCAAGTCATTACAAGAGACACAGAATTTCAGGCTATTAATTTTTTTTGTGTGGCTCTGAGTTTGTACCGAGTCAGTAGTGTAACAAATGCACTATGTCCATCTCCCATATAAGCTAAGCTGAACTTACAGAAAAATGGAAAATGACATTTAATGCTAAAGCATCGGGAGGGAGACAGTGACCCATAAATATACATAACATAAATATATGGATATAGGACAATTAACTTGTATTTTATGCATATATAACAATCCAAAAAGGAAAGAAAAGAAACTGAAAGTTATCGAAGTGTAAGTGCTGGAACATATTGTCAACAGATATTTACAGTCATAATAAAATTTATTTGTTAATATGTAGTGAATATAATTGGCACATCAGAAGGAAATTGCTAAATAATCCTGCCAAAATGTTTTTTGTGACTAAACTCCTTCCAGAAGCTGATGGCAAGCACGCTTTTAATTCTGATTTTAATTAATAATTTAAAACTAGATAGATTAACTATCAGTTGCAACAAGTTAATCTTGGATGTGACAAATAAACCATTAAAAATACTATAAAGACAACAAAAATTACCTGAAGGACAATGCGACCTAGGAGAAAGACCAGTTTTAAAGATAGAGGTTACAGTTTCACAAGTTTCACTTTTGTTAATATGCAGCAGAAGAGTACAAGTATGAAGGTACCCCAATAAGCAGTTTTCTCAGTTTATAAAGAAAAAGTTATTTTCTGTTCTACTGCATGAAGATGAAATTGCTACAGTTTTGAACAGGGGGAACATTATTTTAAACCCCACAAACCTAAACATAAAAGAATTTCCCAGAACTGCAACACCACTTGCAATATACTCAGAAGACAAATACTGGTCATAATTTCCAGCATTAAAAAGCAGATGTTTTTCTTTTGCATTAGTAACACTTGATTATAAAATAAATTTAGCTTTTGCGCAGAAAGAGTGAACATAATGACTTCCTTAAGGCACAAGTTTGAGGTGATTGATACTAGTTCAATTTCTATTTCAAATGCTGTAGAGAAGAAGGACAGAAAAAAACCCAGCTTCCAGTTGTCATGCTCCTAATCCATCTTGTCTATACATGGCTTCAGTCCAGATTTCCCTAATAAGCTCTATTACATCACAAGTCTTCACTGTCCTTACAACACACACACTGCAGTCTGTGTGGCTGAGTTAGATTAGTTCAAGGAAAGCATTTGGTGTTTTGAATTATTAGGTTTTTTAAAACCTGGGATAGCATCAGAAAGTAATTTCATTTAAAAGACCCCACAGGAATTTAATAATATTTTAAATATGTTTATTTGTGTATTAAGACAGACATTTGTGCGGGATATGGTAGGGAAATGTTGGGTTTGTATATTAGTTTATTTTGGGCAGAGAAAGATTGCTAGGTTCCTACCAATGTTCTTGCTAGCTTGTTTTGCAGAATTGCCTATAGTACTGGTTGCTAACCTGTGGAATTTTGTAAAGCAGAAGACAGATATCAATTTAATTGGTCAAGAGCAAAAATTATCGCAAAAAGAAACGAATCTGTGTTGTTAGGATGTGGGAGAATAATGAATAAGTACCACTAGTGCACTTAAATAGAATTAAGTTTAGAGAAGCAGGTATGTAAATAAAGGGCAAAGGCATGAACACAATCAAGACTGACCCACGCAAAATGGACCATCTTGGAGAGATCTGATCTAGCATTTTGTACAACAGTACACAGGACTTAAAATTCAAAGCATGCTGTTTCACAAAGTTCAAGTCCTGAAAATAGCTTTAATTTCCCCACATCCTAGATTTCAGCACAAATGCAATGTTTCCTATAAATGTTTCATTGCGTTTTGAACAACAAAATACCGCCTCCAAAGCATCAGAAATGTAAACGAGTCATCTGAAAGCATAAGTAAACATATTTTCTTTTGTGACAAACTCAACTTGGAACATTTCAATCTCTCCCAGTTCAAAGCTGCTGCTACCATTCTGCAGATTTGCTGTTCCCTTTGGTTCACTGACACGCTCTCCATCTCCAGTACTAAGCCCACATTTCCATGGCGTGCTTTCCAGTGTAACCCTGTAGGTCCATTTTCAGCACAAATGAGGGGCAAAACATTTGTGGTAAGCAGATGGGAATACCAATATGGCTAATGAGACCAAAAAATGTATCACATAACTCATTCACAGTAATGCTGACAACCTCTGTGGGCACTGATCGAACTGATCAGGGTAAACAGTAACTCAGCTAAATAAGCATCACTCATTCCCAGTTTTTCTGGGATTCCTTTCTTGACACAGCTATATGAGTACCTGTGCTAGTAGAGCACAAGACCAAGACATGTGAAGCAGGAGGAGTACGGCAACTCTGTAAGATGTCATCCACTGAGAGAGGGTGCAGATTCAAGTAACAAACAATTACATAGCTAGTGAGAGGCACAACTGATAGTGCCATCTCCTGCTCTCCTGGCCCTGGAATGTTTTCAATTACCTTCTCATGTGCCTCAGTCCTATGTTCACCTGATTCAGATGAGCTCCCTAAGAGATGAGAAGCTATGTAAGCCTTAAAGAAAAGTTATGGTTGGTCAGAATTACAGCTTACTGTTATTTCATTATATGTTCAATATATCCCTATACTGAATAAGTATAAATACAGATATACAATAGAAATTTAACTCCTGGTGCCAGTCTGACTCCTTCCTTTGTGCTGGTTCTGATGTTTATGAGCCTCCTCACTGTGGAAACTGAATTGCAAACCAATTACTAAAGCTGTCTTTTCTTCACTGGATTAATTTTCTGCTGCTTTAACAAGTTGAATCAAGTTCAGTGGAGGGCCCACAGGTGCTGGTGACAGGGAAGAAGCAGAAATGTGCAGCTGAGTAAAGAGCGAAGATGGAAGGAAAGACTAGGCTATTTTTCTGGGATTAATTTAGCTGCTGTTTCATGCTACAGCTGAGAGAAGGAAAGGAAGTAAGATCTATAAAGAGAAAATACTGCTGCAAGGTAATTAAGACCTAGGAATAAACATGCCAAATAGTGTTCACCCCATGATAACAAACAAATGTGAATCAGAATGTGAATCACTACTTGAGCAGAGGAAGGAATGTTTTCTCTGCTATTCAGGAAGCACTTCAATTGTTTGGAAAAGTGTGAGTCATTAACTCCAGCATGTACAAATGAGACATCCAAAGCTATAAATACCTGACATACTTCAAGAGCTCTCTGGAATGGAAGAATGGAAATCTATATGTACTTTTTTCAAAATTACAGAAGCGAGAAGCCATGCATCATTTCATAGATTTTGATTTGCTGTGTTTAGGTTCTTCTGAATTGTATTATCCAAGCATGACAAGCTATAACAATTGAAAGACCTCTTTTCTTCCTTCTGACTCTTTGGATAAACAGCTATTTGAGATAAAAGATGAGAGGTGCACAGGACTTGATGTTGCACTTTTTGTACGCAACATTTTTGTATGTCTAAATTGGTTGCCTATTACAGCCATTAAGTGAAATTACCTTTCTGATAGCAACCAAGAATCATATTGGCAACATTTGTGTCATAAAAACAATTCTCTTTCCCCTCATTCTCTTGGATTTCATGTCTGCTTGTAGGAGCTCAGCATCAAGGCAGTAAGAAAGTTTTACTGCAATCTTACAACACTGATTTTTATGGTAACTGTAGGATTCTTCAGATTATAATACACTCAGGATGCCCTTAATCTGTTTATAACTCCTAAAACCATCGATTCCTTCTAAACACATGTTAAAAGGCTGGTTGGTCTTCAGAGGGAGTTTTCATTCTCAAGTGAAAACCATCACAGTATCACAGAACACCAGTGCATGAATGCATTAGGATTATCAAGCACCAGTGAAGGGTTTGGTTCCTGATCCAGATTTAGCTAATCTGGTTGCTTAAAGCCAAATATTTCTATAATAATCAAAGTATAAATCTTGTTCCCTCAGATAAGTAGCTTGAACAGTTTCCACTATGAAAGGGGACAAGTTGAGAGATGATATTAAGCTCCAATAATCCTTCTAAAGAAAGGAATGTTTTCTCCACGTGACATGTTCTTTTAAATTATTCTTGCACCTTTCAATACTGTGGTTTTTTAACATGCCAGAAATAAGAAAAACATTAGTTTGTTTAGGGCTTTTCAGACTGCAATCACAAATCACTTAACACTGTGAAATTTTAAAAGAATCTAGAGGACGCAGGTTTCCCACAGCAGGGCTCTGTCAGGCTGCTGAGCCAGCTAGCAATCTTCCATGATCTCCCTGAACATGAATTCTTGGACTAAAATGCACAAAGTGAAAAAAAGCTAAATATGCAATGAAACTGACAGACATACCTGTATAAACACATAAAGGTTTAAGAGAAATATCTCTTAAATTCTCAAAACAAACTGTAGAAACCTACCACAGAACATTCTTGGGATTATGTACTAGAAGTGTACTGTCCAACTGAGGACAGTTGCTCTTCACTCAGCCTAAAAACTTTTGTCTTTAAGAAGAGAGTTCATAGATTTTTCTACTGCATCCATGTATTGTCTTCTCACATTACTACTTATCTGCAGAATGGAAAAAATACCTAATTTGAGAGCAGTCTGAAAGCATCAGTCAAAAAGTAAAAACTTGCTCCTGTAAGATGGAGTGATTTATCAAGCTACATAGCATGGTTGAGATTTATCAAGTCTCTCAGTGAGAACATGGTGAATAACTGTGCAAGCTCATTTCAGTGTGAAATAAGACAGGTTTGGTTTAAGATGTTTAAATCTCTAACAGTGATGTAAAGTAATCTACTTCACTCTGTACTGAAATCCACTGAGAGGTATTGCAGCTCCATTCTGCATCTTGGATGCATGGGCAGTCAAGGGATAACTGAAAGGGACGATATCTGTGTTATGGGTTCCAACTTGATCTAGAAAGAATGCATCAGTGTGTCAACAGAGAGCAGAATCAAGTTGGGGAAGGTGGCTAGGGGCTATAAGAACTTCATAAATATCTGAATTTAAAAAAAATAAGTAGAAATGTATTAAGTATTCTGAAAAAAACCCACTTTATTAACTTTTTTTTTTTGGTGGTAAATGGCTTCATTTTTAGAAATAGTAGTGGTAATGAGATACACACAGTGGTCTGCAAGTCATCCACACAAAGTATTTTGAGAATACATCAATGCTCCAGGCTGTCAGCTTTGTCTCATTCAATTTTCTCTTTGATGTCATTAAGCTAGTCATCTTTTTAGTCTAACCTTTATCTTTTGATCAAACTTTTGTAATATATAATTTGGAAATTAGGTTCATAGAGGGAGAAGAGCTGTCAAATAATAACTCGTATCAGATCAATCCCAACAAAATGTCCTAACAGCTTAGGACAAGTCATGGCCAAAGCTGGAATTTCAGAGCATACATGCAAATTACTATTTCTTAAAAACCACAGTGGATGAAAAGAGAGGAAAGATTGTATCTTCTGAGCCCTTGATGAAATTACTTCATCATTCTCACACTGAACCTATCCCCTGCTTCCCATAAGACACAGCAATTTGAGCAGAACAAGCTTGTGGATTTTGGAGCCTTAAGGAAGAAAAGGGAACAAATGACAACATTGCAACTACATTTCTAGAAGACGCAGAAGCATTCAGGGATATTTTAAATAACAACGTTTATGGAATTTGTCAGATACAAAATAGGAGGCCAAGTTGAAGTTACTCATTTATGTGCAAGATGTACAAGCGAGGGGCACAGAACTATGTAGTGTCTGCAATTTCCTGTCATTTTTCTCAGTGAAGTTATTCTTTTTCAAACTATTTGTCAAACATACTAGAGTCCAGTACTTTCAAGATGGTATCTGATAGCTCTTATTTATCCTAGCCTCTCATCTTGGAAGCAATTCTGTTTCTGTCTCAGTGCCTAATTTCCACTTTACACGTTTTATAATTGTGTTTGTCCTTTTGTGCTTTCAAGATGATTTCTGAAAGATTCCCATCACTAACACATCTACAAAGAACAAACAATTTGCTGCCTGAGTCCTCTGGTTAAGACAATTATTAAAATAATAATTATTTTTCCCTATGCATTCTAGAAACTTGGAAATTGCTTTAAATTAGTCTTTTATGGAAAATTGTGGGTTTAGACGTTTCTTTCTTCCGGAAGCGATGTATGCTTTGCAGAGGTTTCAGAACTAACTTGTTGCATGAGTTACTGTTCACATATCTTCTATCAAGTCTTGGCTCTTTGTGATCAGATTTAGATTCTTACATTTAGATGAGTACATTTACAAAGTATTCATCTCGGCCCAGAAATCTTAGGCAGTGTTTCTGCATAATTTCCTTATTAAGATTTTTAACCATTTTACTTCAGCCCATCTGCCTCTCTCTTTCACATATATACAGTATTCTCAGTTTCTTAATGGATAATGTCTGAGCTTTTTCTTCTCCAGGATGTAGACAAGCTAAGACTTATTAATCTTCAAAACTCAAAGCTGGTAAGTCCTCACCAGGGTTTTTAAAAAAATTGCAAAATAACTCACGAGATTGAGCTATGCCTTTCATGATACAGACTCCTTTCTATGTACAAAAGTATAAATAGTGTCCACAGCTGTGCAATTTAACCTTAGCCATTACATGTCTCCACAGTCTTACAATTTCTAAAAGTGTCTCCATTGCCTACAGATGAGCTGCACGGATATAAACAGCACAGCCTATAAAACAAAGACCCCAATTACCTAACCTATCTCAACTCAAAAGTGTTACCTTCACATTAAAACAGAGCTCATCACTATTTCACTGCCGATCAATTTGCCAAGAACACTTTCCAGAGTTTTCTTCCTACGATCTTTACTTCCTGGTTTCAAATCCTAGAGGAAAAACAAGAGCTTGTTCGAAAAGCATAGAGCCAACCATCTCTTCTGAGTCTCCAGCATGTTTATGTACTGGAGATATGTTGTGTGCTGCTGAAAGTTGAAGAACTGACTAGTTCAACCAAAACACCCAGCACCCTCCTGATAGAAAACATGATGAAATAACCTGGAAAGACTGACAGAACAAAGGATCAGTGTAACAGCTAGGCGCAGTAACACAGCTAGTTGTAGGTTCAATGTCTCAAGTACTAAATAAATCATTTCATTATGTAGACTATTTTATTAAAAACACCAACACAGTTCACTTACAATGTACAGCTTATTGTAGTCTCACTAATTCCTTTGCAGTGTACTGGATCTTATCTCCATTTTAAGAATGAGCAAGTTTCTTAACTTTGTCTCCGTTTCCAAGGCTACAAAAGTGAGGGATGATAAAAACAGGAAAAAAAACCCCATATATTTTCTGGCTCCCAGGTTTGGTTGTGTTTTTTTTTTTTTTTTCTTGGGTTTGCTGTTCAGCCATCTTATCTTTCTTACCTGTAGGCTTTAGATATTTGAGCATACATATTATTGTATGTGCAGCCTGGGATTTTTTTTTTTTTTTGTGATTCTAAACAGTTTTCCTTTTTGCAAATCTGGCTAATTATTTGGGGATCAAATGTACTTGCTTCTTTTTGATATGCACATGGAAATCATCAAGGAAACAATACTTGGACTAGCTGAGGAAAAGATACATTCCTATAAAATAAAGCAAAACCAAACTATTTTTCAAGGTATGCAAATAAAGTGAGAGAAGACCAGAAAACACATTTAAAGTGTAAATCAAATCCATTTTTTTGTAAAATTTCGGGAAAAGTTTTGAAAAATGGATTTTTCTACTTTTCCTCCCTCAGAATTTCTTTGCTCAATACAAACCAAAAAACAAGGCAATGGGAAAATGAAGTGTTGTCCGTCCTCCAAATGGTCAAGTAACAAAGTCTCCTCCTCCTTCCAAAGGCAATCAAAGTTTGCCAGCTTTGGCAGCAACTGTAGTATTTAAAATAGAAATGAATCCCAAAATGTGATTTGGCAAACAACCACTGAAACATTCAGTAAGTCTGTTTTCCCTTTTTTCCACTTCCTTTCTACCATTCTAATAATATCTATAGAAGCTTTCAAAGATCAAATGCAAGCATAGCTAACATCTAGACAAAGAGCCCCATGAACTTTAACACATATGCAATACATGAATCATACAGAGCTATCTTTGTAAGGACAGTGCTTCTTGTATGGCCGGTTCCCAAAGTGCTGCGACATTTCAAACAGCTGTTCTTATTCTTACAAGCAGCCCGAGTTGTAAGAGAGGCACCCTATGTGCCTTTGTAGACCAGAAAGCATCAGTTGATTTCTCCCAGTCGATTTGCCATTAGTAAAAAAGCAACACTACAAAGTTTTGTAACAGGTTCTATTATATTTTTAGCACACATAGGCAGGACTAAGATTTACATAACACAGTAGGTTTTCACCTACCATAAGGTGAATCCTACAGTCCAGAACACATAGTATTTTACAGCTATGTTAGAGCACACAATGCTGTGTTCTAAGAAGATATAAGGGCAAAATATGGAAGATGAATTGGAAAGATATGAACCTTTCACAGGGACATTGAAATATACTGCTAGGCTGAAGCATGCAAGCTGGAGTTGCTATGCAAGGAACTCCTCCCAAAACAATTATTTTTGACAAAAATTATTTACTATGAAACATAACTTGGCACAGGGTGGAAACAAAATAAGCCAGTTGTCACAGATGTTTGAAGCAACAACAGAAAGCATATTTTACTAACATTAGTTAAAAAAAGTAGACACAAGGAAGATACCTCAGAGCATCTTTAAACAAATATTTTCAACAAGAGGAGCAGATCATGTGGTAGGTATAATTGCTATTTCGTTGGACATACAGCTTTAAAACCACTGACTTCACTAACTAGGAAGCATCCTATATAAATCAATCCATTTTACTTATTCACTGAATAAAAGCAGTTAAGTGGTTCTGAATTCTCAAAATGTTTGTTTTAACATGCAACTAGCCCATCAGCAGACTGCTTCATACAGCAATTTCAATTTCTAAGATGGGTAAGATGTCTTCATTGTAACACCACCATGTTACCAAAACATTCCTGTTCAGTTTCTTGCAACATACCACCAGAAAATTTTCAAGACCAATATTTTCCCATCCAAACATTCGAGAAGCTTCTCAAGTGTTTTTAACCAACATTTTGTCTTCTGTATGTTTTAAGTTTTAGTATTTTTATAATCCAATCCCGAGGCCTGCCAATCATTTCTACTTTGCCATCAAAGAAACTGTTCAAAGGCAGCATCAGGTCGACTCAGAGACTAATTTCACAGATTGTTGGTCCAGGCAGTGTTTGCAAACTGCTGATGCAAAACCATGGAGAATTGCTAGGGCCTTGTGGATTGAAGGGAGACTGACTAACAGCTTGCTAGACAATTTTAAATTATTTGAAACCTGAGGTTGCCCTGTCAGTTTTTCCTACAAAATCCCCAAAACCCAAGAACAGCCAACAACTCCAACTTTTAAAAGAGTTCATTCTAAATGAGTCATATTAGCCCACACAAGCAAATCAGCATATTGTTCTGATTTTCCCCCCTTCAGCATCCATTGTGTCCTCTCATTACAATACTACTACACAAATAATTCAGGACTTGCCAAAAGCTACCACCAAACTCTAATTACAGCAGTCCTAATCTCTATATTCTTAAACAAATCTTGAATCAGTCCACTAAAAAAACCAGTCCGTACTTCAAAATCTCTAATACAGATAAGGCAACAAATCTCAGCAATAAAGCATAAGTCAGATCAGCCTGCTCCAGTACCTCAGTGCCCAAAGAGCCTCATTTTCTCGCTGCAAGATAAGACCGTGTTGCACTCTTGAAAAATGCCATGCAAAAGAAATGACAAAAAACATCCATCACACCAAGTTTTCAAAACTAAAGGTTTTTAACAACAGTATTTCCAACTTGCCTTTTCAGCTGTTTCCAACCGATTCAGCTCTGAGTGAGAATGTTTGCATCGTCACAGTCAGCATTCTGTTGAGAACATTAAGTCCTATTTTAAATTTCATTGCATTTCTATGAAGAGTTAAAAAAAAATCATGATTGTGTGTCATTCTGCCAATCATTGACATCAAGATTTTGTCATGAGCTGACAATACCAAAAGACTTGAATGCATTTTACTGTTCTGCAGACAGCCTGTTCGTTCTCTTGTCACAAATGATGGGAAAAGTGATCTTGAGGTCATTGATGAAATCTGTAAAAATGAGCTTTCTTATTTTAAAAGTATTTATTCAGACTTGGAATTTAAAGGCAGGATATTCAACGCTCTAAAAAGAGAAAGAAACCGATTTAATCTAGGTGATCTTTTCCTGTCTTTAAACTGAAATTTCTGACTGAAACCATCTAAAAAAACTAAGCAATGAACTAAGCATCATTCCAGTTTCCAATTTTTTTCCTGTTGCTGAACAATAGAGAAATTAATTCCAAAGATTACTTCCAAATCACGTGCTATCTTGGAAGTAGATACTCATCAGGACTGCAAGCTTCTGATAGGCAGTGTAGCTCTTCCAACTGTGAAATATTTAACTATTGAAAAGTACGGTTGTTCTGAATGGACTGTAACACCCAACCCAGCATGTGCTTTGACAGCAAGTTACACAAGAAAGATGACAATGCAACAGAGTTACAAAACCGAAGTGAAACAGTGCCAGTATAAGCCTCTAGCAATACATTTTGTGATAGAAAGCCGTAAATCTTTACCACTTGAACTGAAGACTTTGAGCTCTTAGAAGCAGTAGCCTAACTCAGCCTAACTGCTGAGTGGAAAAGACATACTCATATTGTATTATGGCAACTAAATAAATATTTACCGTAGCTGTTTTCAAAAGACTGGGTTAGCAAAGTGAGTAAGACCATGACAGTGTTCTGGGTACTCTTAACTGCTGGCATAATTGACTTCAGGACAGCTTTTAGTTGTCTTATTTGTTGAATCAGCGAATTATGGAATTTGGGGTTTTGATTGGAGATGTTTGAAAAAGCCATTTCACTCTACTGCCTATCTGCTTCCAATGCACAGACAGCTGGGATGTTCATTAAATGCTTCCTCAAGCCTCACTTTAAATGAAAAAAAAAAAAAACAAAACCGAAGTCAGACCAAATTTCTGGAAAATTAGAAACCTTAGTTGCACTCCCCAGGCAGTGGAATGCTCCATTCACTTGCTGCTATGAGGCATTTTAAACTCACCACTGCACTACTCTGCAGATAAAAATGGGCTCTTCTTGCAATATGAATATATCTGAAGATTTAATATCACTTCCTAAAGCAACATTAATAGCCACTTCAACACAAATATATGTACCTCCAGACAAATTTGAGCTGACCACAGTTCTCAGTATGAAAAGAATAAAAAAAAAAAAGTCTCTTCTTGGAATTAAAGTACGCAGAATATATTTCATCTCAACAGCACTAAAAAGTCGATTAAAAGTTGATTAAGGTTTCTTAAACTGTGGATTTTGGAGCAATGTAGTGCAGAATGATCACACCTGTCCAAAATCTTCTTGGTCCAAGGTATTTACAGCTGGATAGTCCTCCTCCACTATCATCAGTAATTATATACCTTTCACCAATACTGAAATGGATCTGTTAATAACTGGTTTCTATAAAGCTATAAATATATGAATACATTTAAGATAAAAATTAGCAGAAAGTGGTACATGAAAGTGCCAGAACTGACTAACTTTGAGAGACAAAGCACAAAATAAACAAAAATTGTTTCTTCGGTTCACGGGCATTTCCCCCCCACACACTAAAATGGTGTATTTTCTTTTGTAAGCCATCATGTTTTTGCTAGACTCCAAAGCAGGCCCTTCAGTGTATTTGCTTTGTCCACTAGCGTCTATAAAGAGAATCAAGAAATAAAGCAGAGAAAATGAGTAATATGAACAAAAGTTCCAAAAACTACCAGGTTCCACAGTTTGTGCCAATAGTTTCTCAGAAAGTTATAATTTTAAACAGGGCAAATTCCAATGATTTCGAATGGTGAAGGTAATGAAGAAAATATTTTCTAGTAAGAAGACTGCACATTTAAACCTGTCATAGGAACTAGTGGTGCTAGGGGTCACAAAAAGCTACAAGATATGAAAATCTCCCAGGTTTTGCACACCTACAAGCAGCAAACACTTTACTAAAACTGAAACAAAAACCTCAAATCATGCTCAGAAGTTTAAAACCATAAATGTTAGATAATAAAAAGCACAAAGCTCAAGAGAGTTGCTCATCAGAAAAACACGCAAAAAAAAAAAGCTTCAAAAGAGACACACTTATTCCAACATATCTTACAGAGGCATAATATGTTCTCTCTATTTCCACATTATGTATTGTTTTTCTCCAAAAGCAATGCTTATCACAGGTTCTATAGCACACCCTATAAAACAGTGCAGACACATTATGGTTGCATCAATTAGCAAAGCAGCATTTACAATGACAGCTATCTTAATAATGACAAGCCTTCACTTCTCTCATGGAAAAAATAGATAGACTTACATTTCAGTAATTTTTTTCCTTGTACTAAAGGCTAGATTTTTGATTTTTCAAGTACCACTCAATTAATTTCAAGAGTTGTATCCCTTCTGCTCTCTGCATATTTCCTGTTCTTAAACAACACTGTCATGTACACACAAGGACATGAAAGTGATGAGTTAATGTGATGTATAGAATGTCTTCCTTATCATCCTGAGAAAGGCACAGTGTTATAAGACCATTGTTCGTTCTCCTTGTACATTTTAAGCTCTCAGAATACAAATTGAGGCTTAGTTCATCTCTCAAACTGAAGGTGTTTTTTTTTTTGTGGTGTGACAGCTCTTCCTTTTAAAATAGGTCATAAAACCACTGCCAAGAAATAAAACAATCACATTCAAGAAAATCTGTTACAGGTATAGATTGATGACTGCAAATGCACCTATGGGACAGCAAGACCCATACTGTTTAGTCCCAGAAGGATACAACAGTTGCCCAAACTTTTAAGCATCCAGGGGAAATAATTTCTCACAATTCTTAAGTAGATTATACAGGCAGGGAAAATATTTTACCATGCATCATCCAGCCATACATATACCTAAAACACATTTATCTTCCCTGCAGAACACTCACCACTCCGACTCCTGAGAGAGCTCACAGAAAAACAGTGACAGAAAGTAAACATTGAACTGTGTGGCAAAATCTACCAAATTACAAGTAGGTGGGGTCTACAGATTTAGAATTCCAAAGTTACAGACAATTTGTAAACTATCAGGAAAAAGCCAAATTAAAATTACAAGAAACTTTTATTGCAAAAAGAAAAGAAATAAAGTTTCCAAATTATCAAAACTGTTCCCATATCACTTGAAATGCTGGTTTGAATGGAGAAGGATCTCACTCATTACAAGCAAGAGAAATCCAAGAAGCCATATTAAACTGCTTTAGAGAGACTGACCTTGATACCAGATTGTGCAGCTGAAGGTTCTTCTATAACAAGTACATGAAAATGATAACAATAGTGTGATTTCTTGGAAAAGCAGTGCATATATCTATATAGAAATTGACACTGATTTAATCTGTTCAAAACCTCTTTTAATCCACTGATCATTTATTTGCATCCAGCAAAATCACTGCAATTGTGAACCAATACCAGATTATTGTTTTTCCAATATATTTTCTAACTTTTTTTGTGATTGTTATTTGATGGAAAAAGTACACCAACTCTTTTATATAGCACAATATGAAAATATTTCAATGTTAACCATATTTCAGTGACTACTGGCTGAATTCATAACCCCCTCTCAGTAAGCAGTGCATGCTACTGAAGACAACATTATTCACTGTATGGATTAATGTTTCTTTTTGCATTCTACACAATTAATTTTGCTTGGATGTTTAACACTTTATATGAAGGCACTCAAAGCCAGCTTTTTATGTAGACAGCCTGTGACTTAATATGCAAAGAACTGCAGGTACTCAAACTCTAGGGAAAAAAAGCCAATTATGTAACATTTGAAATGCTAAGAAATCTAATTCCTATTGATATTTAAATGGTGTTGTTTTGGTATTTCACCCGTTTCCTGTTATTGCCCATAAGAATTTTTACTGTATGCATGAACCTTCCATCAAGTGTCCTGGAGGTTGCACAGGAATGCTTCAGAAAATACCATTACACAGCCTTTTCCATAACCTCCTCTGTAGGGGCTAAACAGAACTCCCTGATAACCCATGCTGGTTATCTTTTCCAACATGTTTCTATACAATACTGTTCCTCAGTCTGCAAATTTGGTTTCAAAATGTCTGTCCTCTGCTATCTCTATTGTTCAGGAATAGCTCTGTTGATTTACACCGATAAACAAAGATAATGTACAACCATAAGCAGTGAAACTGATCTACAAAGGACAAAGCTATAAAAAAGCGTGCAACGTTAGCATCATTATGCATTAGGAAGAAAAATTAGAGTCTGGTAAGAAAAAAGGAAAAGAAAATAAGAAGAGTGTATATGTGTGTGAGAAAACTGGGCTTATTAAAAAAATGCATCATTTCTTGCTATTTACAATATTATGCAATCTGGTATGACTTGCAATAGTGTACTTAAAGAATGTATTTACTGAACACCATCCTGAGGGACAACACCAATCATAAAGGAACCTGATTTAGCTCCTCTCTTTGAAAGCAATTGCACAAACAAGCTAAACAATCAAACACTTCTCACATTCTAACAAGCAGAAAAACAGATAATTACACAGAACATGGGTGAACTCACCATGGCTAAAGTGCCAGTGCAGATGAGGAATCTCTGTCTAACTGCTTTGCAATCTTACCTTAAACATGCAAAGCCGTCACGGAGGTTTTTCATGGCAACTGTTACTAACAGTATCTCGACTGACTGCTAAAAACAGGTACTTTATATACCAGAGTGCAACATTCTTTTTGACGTATCAGTTTCTGAAGAACTCTTGTAAAAAAGAACCACCTTCGGAAGAGATTTGTTCCTGCTCTAAGATAATTGGGCTAACTGGAAAGGAACCATGAACCAGCACCCTACTTGTCAACAGGTTCATGCAGCAAGATGCCAATGATTATATCAGAGCCAGAACCAACACCAGTTAAACGGTAAATGAAGCGTACAGGAAGCTCCGCTTGCGCTGACATTTTCTCTAACAAGGATACTGCCCTCGCTATACAAGAAATACTTACTAGGCAAAACTCATCAGGTACAGGAGCACTTTAAGCTTCAGCAAGCTTTGTCTTGACATGCCTTTGTTTTCTGCACTCCTCAAGCAATCCTTTCCAGCCAGAGATAGTGACCTTTATATGAGTCTGCCTTATTTGAAGACGGTCTGCTGCCATAATGCTTTCAAAATTTTGTTGTTACAATCAAACGATACGTTACTGAGATTTATTAGCAGCAGAGCAGGTCTGAGATTTGGTAGCTAGTAATCTGAGATTTCATTCACTTAAACGACCAAATTTAAAACAAAACACAATATGAAAAGCAGACAACATTTATGCCTTGGATGTATATTTAATACAAACTTCAGCAAGTTCTTCCATCAACTACAATAGACTGCTAACTGTTGCCTGATCAAAGCACATGTAACTGATGGTAGTGAGAGTTTTCATGTGGCCTTCATTGTCTGCATCTTTATAAGGAGCTAGCTCCCTCCTAAAACTCAAGAACATCTACAGTTTACAGTATAAAAGCAATGAAATAAACGAAAGATCATTCCAAACTGTAGGAGTCACACTCCTTAACCATATAGCTACAGATTTAAAGTATGAGACAGGAGGATATTGTGCAACCTGTTTTTAAGCAAAACTACCCAACCTAGATGAGGGAGGTAAAGACAATTGGCAAAGCTTAAAGCAAATGGAAAAACAATTGCACAATATTATTTAGCCCTCCAAAACTCCTGTACTAATATTTATTGTATAATTTTGCAGTACAAGAAGTTTATTAAAGCAATACTGATGTAATTTTGAGCCTTGAGAGAGAGAATTGGTAGTTTTAATGGGGTTCCAAGCAGGCTCAGAGGTTAGCCTGCAGCTGGCTATCGGGGGCCGAGACAAGGCAGAGAGAAAGGCAAAACTTGTCTGAGGAAAACAGATGCTAAAAGACTGTTACCAGAGGACTGGAGCCGTAGGGTTTTTAACCTCAGACATGCATATTTCTGAATTTACCGGCCAGTTTAGGAGGAGATTGTATATATTTTAAAAGTGTTCTTCTTTCCTCTCCCTGCCTTAAAAAAGCCCACAGAACGGACACCATTAAGTATAAAAGCAAAACAATGGTACTCACTAAGAGGCTATTTGGCAGCTGAAACAACTGCAAGAGCATCCATGATACATACAGAAACCCACAGTAAGAGGAAATACACATGAAGTCAACATAGAAGGACATCCATATTAGTTCATGTTTATAATGTACACTTAAATGCCTTTTAAATGTGTATGAAGGTTTTTCTGACAATAACAGACTCAGAGCTGGAAGATTGGATATAAATGTATACATGCAGAATTTATATCTTCTGTATTATATACTGTCTTTCTCTTTTGGTGAGCTCTGAAGAGAGATCTGTATAAATACAAGCATTCATCCCAGAAAAAAATGCAAACAAACAAACAAGAAACCACAACACTTAGGGATTGAGATCTGCACTTATTCAACGGTTTTACAAAAACATGTAAGGTCAAACCGTCAACGTGTCACTAAACAGTTTCGTTTAGAACCTCTACCAAATAACATCAGCCAAATCTTCTTAAACACCAATAAGGTTGCATATGGCAAATTATGTGCCAGTACCAATATTTTCTGAAATAGCACTAACTTTCTCAAGTCAACAATCTTACTTTCTAGCCCCACTCTGAACTAGTGTCTCAGACAAGATATTAATAAAACAAGTATTGCCAGAAGCCTACAATGTTTAGCCTGGCATGATTTATATCCATTTGTTTACTGTGATTTTAAAAACTTCATTAAGAACATCTCCTGCAGCCAACTGTGACTGCATTACAATGGGTTAGCATTTTTCAGCATTTATGTTTAGGTGCATGTAAGGGTTTTTTAAACTGAAATATTACTCAAGTAAATTGCAATATAAAGCCTATAAATGGAAATATTTCAAAATGATCTCCTAGTTTTGGTGGGTTTTTTTCATTTTAAAAGGATTTTTTTCTCCATGTTGAAAATGTAAATTTAATTTAAAAAATATCCCCTGCTGTAAAAGCTGACAACTAAGCAAGAAGACCCATGAATTTTGAAGGTGTTTTGAGGTACAGATAACAAATTAATGCTGTTAAATACTTTTCACACACTGTATTTACACATCTTTTAAATATAAACAGAACTATTTGGTTATTGAAGTGCAGATGTTCAATAAACATCCTTGTAATCTTTGTTACTGCAATTATAATTCATGCAGAGGCATCTCAGTTAAGGCCAAGGCCCACAGACAGCAGTATAGGTAGCAAAGCCTCCTAAGGGACCCACCATTTGGAGATTTTTCCAAGTACTCACACAGCAAGAAAACTAGTCAGGGTGATGACTTTCTGCAGAATCAAAGACTTTAAAAAACGTTACAGATCTATTACAGAATCCTTCTCCATGTGGTGTGGTTTAAAACTGATTTTGTACTTATCCTGCACAGCAATATGCAATTAAAGAGAAATGCTTAACCAGGCTTCAGAGGAGCACTGGAATTCTGTTGTTCTTGGTGTCATCTAAACAGACAAACCCAAAACCATTTGTGGTAAAGCTCTGTGAGTTATCTTGTAATAGCTGATGGGGTCTCATAAGAAAATCAATTTAAAGAAAGTGACCTCAGAGCTGCACTAACTGCGGTTTTCCTCTATCAACATTTTCAACAATCAGGCAATCTCAAATCAACTCAGTCCACTTTAAGCAATATGGGAAAGAAATTACTTTAGTGACTCAGTCACTCATCTCTCTTAGGAAAAAGGAAGAAATTTTCTCTCATGTTTGATTATTTCTGCTAATGATTTGTAAAACCCAAAAGGAAACACAGAGCCTACAAGTAACTGCAATTTAGTGCAACTGCAGCTCAAATAGTGAAGACAACTTATTAGAACAGTTAGTGAGCAAAAACAAGTCATTTATCCTTGTCACTAACACTGCAGAAATACCACAGCTCTGCTATTCTTCTCACTGGATATTGGTCACTTGTTCCACCTCACCCTGCTTTAAGAGAGTAAAAGTCAGCAAGTCTTAAACCAGTTTAAAGTCTGTATTTTCCATTCTAAATTTCAAACTGTATGGTAATGGAAAGTCTACATTATTGTGCTGATACATATGAAACAATGAAAGAATTTCAGCCTCAGGCCAATGTAAATGCTTAGTCCTTAAACAGTAGTCATGTGTGGGAGAACTGGTAATACCAATACAAATTCCACAGACAAGGTCTCTGTACCAGCCCATCACAGACAACACAATGCCAGAAAGTGGCACCAGCAACTCTTCCTATTATTAGCACAGAGAATCTGAAGCCTCATGCCATTCGCTCTGAGCTGGGGCCACACATCTCCTCCAAAACCCATGTTACTTTTCATACATACAAGATTGGATTTTGCCTCACTGGTGATTTTTGGCTGCCACTAACAACCAGTAAAGAATACAAATGCTTACTAATAATCTGACATTACTTTTTTGAACTTGGCATCAACTAATAATGTAAAATATATTCTACAGATTATGACATTTGTATTGTAAAGCAGGCTAAAAACACTTGGAGTTATTACATACTAATAGCAGAAAGGTAAAAATGTTTTATTTCCAATTTCCTTGTGTCAGGTCTCTTCCTTACCATCTGTTTTCAGGTCTCAAGTACCCCACAATGTTCACAGCTGTCTTCACAAATGCAACACTGTCTCCTCACTACACCCCATCATCTGCCTTTCGATGTTCTGCCCATATCCACATGTCAGCTACGACAATGCTGACTGCATGGGAGGGAGCAGCTCAGCAGCATTCCTTGGGAGCTGCAGCAGCAGCACAGGCAGTAGGAACAGTGTGGAAGCTGGCAGGAGACAGATCTTCTAGCAATCCCCGGCTTGGACCTTTTGGGGCTCTCTTTCCAAAGCCTTCAGAAAAGAGGGTCTAAGAGCCATACATACAGAAAAAGAGAAACGACTATTGAGTTAACACCATCTGCAATCTGTCTCATCAGAATGCAATCCGAACAAGAAAAGCAGTGACAAGGAATAAAGCTGCAGATCCCTTCAGAGAAAAGGGGAAAGAAAATGTGCTCAACTAGCGGGGATAGAAGGGTCTAATTCTGAATTGGGATGAGGGATAGCTGTAGGAAAAAGGGAAATCTATGAGCAAAGACTAAGCAGGAAAAAAGAAAAGGAAAGTAGAGATGTAGGAGCTCAAATTCAGGAACAAGGTAGAGAAACCACATTAGAACTTGTTAACTTACAGTAAGCTTCTCATATATGTATTTTTCCTAGCAAAATACAGAAGATTATCAGTGATACCAATCTCTAAGACCCTATTCAATAACTTGCAGTAGTTATCCTAATATTTTACTATCCTGTTAAAGCAAGGAAGCATTTAGGAGCTGTTTAAGTGAATAGTACATGCATATTACCCATCCTTTTTCAGTGATTGATTCCAACCAATTCCTTTACTTGGAAAGTAAATAGAAAACAACACATATTTTGATAAATATGTGTGTAAGCAGATTTTCTAAGGATCTGAAAAGACAGAAACACAAACTACTTAAGAAGTTGAAGTCATATTTTGCCTCTTTGCTCTCTTTCACTAAGACAGCCATAAGGGGTTGTGGAATCCCCTTCCTTGCAGGTCTTCAAGACCCACCTAGACGTGTTCCTATGCGACCTGATCTAGGTTGACCTGCTTCTGTAGGCAAGTTGGACTAGATGATCTCTAAAAGTCCCTTCCAACCCTGCCATTCTATGATTTATGTGGTTAATGTACGTTCTAAAAAAAGATGGAAACGAAAATGCTGTGTCCATGAGAGATTGCCTGTTCTCTTGTCAATTGCCCATTTCCACACTCCTGTAGCCGGATGAAAGCACCTACTAGCAGAAAGGCCACAGGAAAGCCAGCCTGCTCCTCACTTTGCAGCCCGTACCTCCTGCTGCAGCTCAGGAAACACACCCTACCTGCCACTGCTGTTCACATGAGGAAGAGACATTCAACCCAAACAGAACCATCCAAAAAAGTCATGCAGGAAGCCTGCAAATTAAGTCATGTGGAGATATCCTAACAATAAGGTAAATTAATCAAGAAATTAATACGTAAGATTAGTCATGGAAAGTTACTCATGGAAAAAGTGGTAATTAATTTCTTGCATACTTGTGCATTTTAGAGAACAAAATGAGGTTCCCCTGAAAACACGCTGGAGTAGTAGCTCTGCCACGAAGATGCTTCATCTGGATAAATCATCTTAGCTGCTTCACAGACAAAACTATATTAAGCGTTTTAACATGTCAAAAAAGACCAAATAAAATATCTACAAACACTTCCTGCTCTGCTACACTATTAAAATCCAACTATCTAGATGAGATTGGAAGTCAAACAAAAGTCACACAGAATTAAACACATCTAATTGGCAACAAAGGCAGTTGTTCAGCTAGCGAATGTATACAAGTCTAAGTAAACTTTCTAACTATAGAACTTAATTATTGGAATTTCATAAAGTCTTGGCTCCTAAAACAACTGCGTATTCTTTCCTTCCTGCCCATATATCTTGTGGATTATTTTTGCCCCAAACATCTGAGAATAAAGTAATTTAGCAGGCATTGGACAGCCTTTAAACCACAACGAAAAGGAAAGGGAAAAAAAACTTTGGAGTCCTGTAGGAAATAAAGAATGAAAGCCAAGCTCTACTAAGTGAGATGGCAAAGAACTAAAGTAAACGGAAATTATATTCTCTTAGAGGGACTCCTATCAAATTCGAGGTCAGAGATCCACCGGGGTCCCTCCTCCTTCTCCTCGTGCTCACCTAAGAACAGCCTAACCAACCTGTTAGATGGCAGCTACCTGATAAGGAACTAGTTACTACAATGTATTCACTTGCTGTCCCAATGCAGATCCCGGCTCTTCCAGTCCAGACTCAACCTCATCCACAATGAAAAGAAGCAAAGAGCTTAATCTACCCCAAAAGTCCAAAACAACTTCCAGGAGAAAAGGAAGCACAGAAAGCTTACAAGGGGCAGGGTATAGAACAATACACGTACGCAGCAACACGTAACGCCTTTTATGTCAGGAATTCGCAGTCATAACCGAGGACAGACAGAGCCCCGACAAGGACGGCATCCACCTGGCTCCGAGAAATTCCTAGAAGGTGCCGGCTCCGAAGCGGCGCAGCGCAGGGTCAGCACAGGGTCACGTCGCAGAACTTCCAGCCGAGGTACAAGGAGAAAAAACACCCGCCCTTTGCGAAACGTGGGCCCCGGGTATGGGGGGGG
>WBNH01004948.1:0-76130 GCA_013401255.1 Urocolius indicus
CCTCCTCACACCCACACTTTAGTTTTTCTCTGCACTCCGGTGGCTTCAGTTCGGAAGGTGCTGATATGCAAAGAATGAGTGATCTGGCGGTTCTGACCTTGCACTTCTTGTCTGTGGCAGTGAAAAATACCCCAAATGGCTCACATTGGGGACCTGCAGCATCCACTTGCTGTGAAAGCAAGCACAGGGATGCTGCTTTGCTTCCTAACATGTCCTTTTGTGGAGAATTTCTTCCCTGTTGAGGTGAGGGAGCACTGGCAGGGGCTGCCCAGATGGGCTGTGGAGGCTCCTTCTCCGGAGACATTCCAACCCAGCTGGATGAGTTCCTGTGTGCCCTGCTCTAGGTGGTGCTGCTCTGGCAGAGGAGTTGCACTGGGTGAGCTCCCTTCAAGGTCCTTCCCAGCCCTTGAGATGCTGTGATTCTGATTTCAACACTGTGTTCAGCTGTTTTGAGGTGGCTTTAAAAGAAGGCCATAGGGATATATAGTTTGTAGTGTATTTGCTTCAATAATATGCAGAAAGCTGGTGGGTGACAGAGCTGTGCCATGGAGGTGTGTGTGTGTGAGTTTGATGGCTTTAACCAGAGGGGTAATCTGTTCTGATTGAGCCCCACAGCACAGCTTGGCTCAGAGAGGTCCTTTGAAGATCATCTAATCCAACCCCATGGCTTTCCCTAGATGTAACTGCCCCAAACCCCATCCAAGCTGCCCTGGAACTTTTCCCACAACAGGCTTTTCCTCCTCCTGGGGCAGGGACAGGAGCTGGGGGTGCCCTTTGCAGCTGAGCCACAACCGCTGCCCTTGACACCTTCCTCTGTCTCTCCGCAGATGCCGCTCCTATGAGGATTGCTGTGGGTCAAGATGCTGTGTCAGAGCTCTCTCTATCCAGAGGCTGTGGTACTTCTGGTAGGTCAAGGCAACCTGGGAAGCGTGTGTTTGCCCTGTTCTTGTCTTGTTTGTAGCACTTCAACCAGCCTATTGCCAGCCCTCGGGTTTTAAAGTAAGTCTGGGTATGCAGCAAGGTACATGCTCATGTCCATATGTGAGTGCTCTGAGGTTTTTGCCTCTAAAACCCCCCTGATGTGGTGAGAAAACACTGAGACAGGAGATTACTCACACCAGCCTGAGCTTTCCTGCTTCTGCATCCTGCTTGTCTTTGCAGCCACTGATCCCACTTGTATCCAAAAGCGCTGAATCCCTCAGGCCTGTCCCGGCTGCAAAGGAGGCAGGAAGGTTTGAGCTTGGGAAGCCAGCAGCTCAGTGCTGTGGCTGAAGCTTGAACTGATCACTGCTGTGTGCATAGGGAAGAAATAAGGGGCATTTGGAGAGGGGTTTAAGAAAGCACCTGCATGAAAATCCCTTGTTAGCAGAGAGAATAGGCAAAAACTTTCCTAGAAAACCAGATTTGGGGCATTTTAGTGCAGCGTTTGAAGAGTGAAGACAAAAAAAAAAGAGCCTTTGAAATGGAAACGAATAAACACAGCCAAATGGAGCTTGATAGATGCTCTAAGAGGGAGATTTCCCAAAGCTGGCTGTGGGATTTCAGTGTGCAATCCTTCCTGAAGAGCTCAATCCCTGGGGTGATGTCAGAGGTCTCCGGGTTTGTGTTGGGAACAAATCTTTGGCAGGGATGCTGCCAGCAGGCCGTGCATTAATATGGGCTCAGGGACACAGGGCAGGCTCCTGCTCTCCTCTCCACCACANTGTCTGAAGGAAAAGGGCTTCTGGGTGGCCTTCGCTGCGTCTGCCTTTCACCACAGGATGAGGACAGGAGCTGAGAGGAGAATTGTTTGTTCCTGGGGGACATGATCTAGGTGGGACCTGCTTCTGCAGGGGGGTTGGACTGGATGATCTCTAAAGGTCCCTTCCAACCCCAACCATTCTGTGATTCTATGAAAACGATGTCCTTGCCTTGAGAAGGAAAGCTTCTGGGATGGGAATGGATACCCCAGCTGGGAAGCACAAGCAGCTTGTTCAGCTTCAACAGCAGCTACCATATTTCCCAAGGAAGACACAATTACAGCACTGAGTGCTTTAAGAACATCTGAGAATCTTCTTTTCAGGGCAACTGCAGAACAATGTTCCTTTTAATCCCGCTCCCAAAAGCCTCCTGAGCAGCCTCGATGCTTGTGTTGAACATGCACAGTTTGACACCCAGCCCCCCTGGCCCTTCAGGTGCTGGCAGAGCTCAGGCATGAACCTGGACTTCCTGAAGCTTTGAGGAGAGGCTTTAGTTTCAGGGTGATGTTTTACACTCCAGAAAGCATCAGACAACAGCACCAATGCCTAAAGGCACCCACCAGTGCTACCTGAGGTGACACAGAGCCACTCTCCGGAGCCAGACACCCCTTTAAGGAACCCCAACTGTAGGCTGAGGGTTGCTCAAGGCTGCTCTCTCAGGGACATGTCTCAGGGTGGGAGAGCTGCCAGCACATGGGGGTTTGACTCCCTCCTTCCCTTTGCACAGGTTCCTTTTGATGATGGGAGTTTTGTTCTGCTGCGGAGCCGGTTTCTTTATCCGAAGGCGGATGTACCCTCCTCCACTAGTAGAGGAACCTACTTTTAACGTGTCTTACACCAGACAACCAGTCAACGTTGCATCAGGTCAGAGGCTGCTCCTGGAACAACTTTTAGCTGACCCCCCCCTCACAGTTTGCCAAGGCCTTGGAGAAGGGTGGGGTTGGGGAAGGGGGGAGGCTTGTGTGTTTTGGTTTGTGGGAGCCATGGGATTTGGGCTAATGAGGGGTTGCACTGCACCAAACCACCCAGGCACGTCCTGTGATGGGGGGAAAGGCAGCTGCCTTTCCAGCAGCGTCACTCAGCTGCAGTGTGTGCAGAAGCGGTTTGGAAGCCCAGCATGGGAGGACTTTCAAGTTCCCTTCTGCTGTGGTTCCTTGGTACCCCTTACAGCTTGTGTGTCCCATCGTGGGAGGAGGCTGGCACGTCCTCACTCCGCAGCACAGGCCAAATGACAGGCGTCCAAAATGAACAGAGACGTGAAGGAAGACTTTCCAACACAGTTGATACCATCTGGGAGAGGTGAAGGGAGTCCTGCAAAAGATTCTTAGCATAGCTTGGACTCTCTGGACAGCTGTAAACCAGCTGTTTCTATGCCTGCTCTCTCTGTGGAGGAAGGTTAGTGTTTTACTCTTGGGAAAGCTCATACAGAGAAAGTATCATCGAATCTTTGCTTCTCTGCTTCCAATCACCTCATCTAAGGCATTCCAAAGGCATAGGAGGCATCCTGTGGCTGAGGGACAGGCTTGAATGGTGGCTGTGGCTGAGGGACAGGCTTTAGTGGTGGCCGTGGCAGTGTTAGCTTCTAAACAGTTGGACACAACGACCTGAAGGGTCTTCTCCAGCCTGAATGATCCTATGGCTTGTTTCCCTCCACAGTCTGTCTCTCCTGCAAGGCTTCTGGGGTTTTCTTTTATTTGCCTTCCATGCTCTGGGCTACGGTTTTTCAGCAGCCAAGTGGCCTCTCTCCCCTGGTGAGGCTGATTGCTGTCTCTCTGCTCCGTGGGCATCAGGAGCATCTGCCTAGTGCTGGCTCCTCTGCTAATGCTGCTTTCTAGGTTGGGTTTGTCTTGCCTTCTGGCTGTTAGATAGTCTCGGCTGGGAGAATCCTGTGCAATGAGACCTGTAAGCAGACATTTGTGCCTTGTGAGAACACGCTGAATCAGGCTGCTTGTAGCTCGAAGGACCTTCCACAGGGCCCACATGGTACCTGAGTGGCACACTCTGCTGTTTGCCTTCTCTCTGCCTCAGCAAAGGCCCCTCTGAGGCACTTTGAACCACTCTCCAGCCCTTGTAAGGCTGCAGTACTGGTCTGTGCTGGGGAGGGCACCGAGGTGCCCGGTGCTGCCCCTCCAGGCTGCCAGTTTATTATTGCATGTTGTGTTAGAGGGAGCTGAAGCCAAAGGATAATTATCTTTTCTGGCAATAATTCTCTTTCCTGACAGCTGTGGGGGGTTGTTGGAACTTGGCAGTTTGGTTTAGTTTCATGTTGGCTTGGGAGTGGTGTGGTGCTTTAACCCTGGCTGAGTGCCTGCTAGGTACCCACCAAAGCCCTTCTGTCATGGGGGAAGAGAGAAATGTGAGGAGAGGTTTGTGTGTGGAGATAAGGCTGGGGAGATCACTCAGCAATTCCCATCACGAGCCAAACAGACTCAGCTTGGGGAGAAGTGGTTTGATTTATTAATGAACAATCAGACCAGAGCAGGGAAATGAGAAATAGAACTGAATCTTACAGCCCTCCTTCTTCTTCTCAGGTCTCTCCCTCCTCCTCCCTCCCTCCAGCAGCACAGGGGACAGGGAATGGGGATTTTTGCAGGGCTTCCACTCACTCTGCATCTGTTTGTCTCCTTGACTGAGCAAAGCATCTCCACAGAGAGTGTTCCTTTTTCAGCAGTGGAGGCTGGAGGGAGAAGCCACAGTACTGTACTCGCATTTTTAACCCTGACAAATAACCTCCTGATGATGTGAGTGGGGGCAGTTCTTGGGCTGGATTAGAAGGTATCAGATGGAATTTTAGAGCAGGGCTTTCTGGGTTGTTTGGGTTTTTTTTTCATGATGCTTTATGGAGCACAAGTTGTGGGTAAATAGAAGCTAAGCACGAGCCCTTGGCTCGCCTGCTTATGCCACCTGCTTCCAGCCTGGTAACTAAAAGCTGTGGGCTCTGAGCTTTTCCTCCTCTTCTGGGACCTTTCAGCGGCAAAAGGAAGGGGAAGGCACTTTGTCAGACACTTCAGTACTTGCTGAGTGGCTCTCACAAAGAAGTTGATATTGATATTCAGATGCCGTTTGCAGATGGGTTTAGTGAGCTAGATAAAAAGTCTCCAAAGATCAGTGTCCACAATGTGCTGCCTACAGCCCTTCCTCATGAGGGATGCTCCAGGCCCCTCAGCATCTTGGTGTCCTTGTGCTGGCCTCTCTCCAGCAGTTCCCTGTCCCTCTTGAGCTGGGGAGCCCAGAACTGGACACAGGACTCCAGATGAGGCCTCAGCAGGGCAGAGCAGAGGGGGAGCAGAACCTCCCTTGACCTGCTGCCCACACTCTTCTTGATTCAGCTCAGCCATAATCCACTTCCACGTGGGCTTTTGCTTCACCCACGTTTAACCCTCAGCCCTGAGGTGCCCAGGAGGGAAGCTTTCACTCTGAGGCACCGGGCAGGCTCCATGCACCCCTCAGAAGTGCTTTGTAAGACGGGACAGGCGAGGTGCTGCTGGGTGAAGGCTGCAGGGGAAGCCCCAGAGCAGGGAGCAGAGCAGCCCCCTGCCCTCGCCGTGTCAGCCAGCATTTGCTGGGGCCCTGCTGCCTTTCCTTCCCTTTGGAGCACAAGGGATGTTTGTGGTGTGAGAGCTGGGGGCGGGCACGTGGTCCCGCAGGCTTGGCTGCCAGAGGGTGCCCATGGCAGCCGGAGGAGCGTGGCCTGATGCCATGTATATGTGTGTGTGTGTGTGTGTGTGCTGTGCTTTGTTGCAGGGCCGCAGCAGCCCGGAGTGCCCTATTACACAGACCCAGGGGGAGCCGTGATGAACCCCATGGCCATGGCCTTCCACGTGCAGCCCAACTCCCCGCAAGGAAACCCCGTCTACCCACCTCCACCTTCCTACTGCAACACCCCTCCTCCTCCCTACGAGCAGGTGGTCAAATCCTCCACGTGAGGCTCTGCCCTGACCCTACCTGAGCCCTTAGGGCTCTGCCCTGACCCCACTTGAGCCCTGGGGCTCTCTCTGCCCTGGCTCTGAGCAGAACAGTCGTGCCTGAGGGCACCCACCCACCTTTGGGAACACTCACTAGTTGTCCCCATCCCTCTCCCCCTCTCTCCTTTCCCTGCACCTCCCCTCATTAAAGTTACTTGCAAAGGGGTGATTTTTTTAAAATCCTTTTACTTGTTTCCCTTCTGTTGGGTTCATTATTTTTTTTTTTTTAGGACGTTTCTTTGGCCCTCCCAAAGGAGAGGAGGCACCTTTGTAATGCTTTTAATGGAAACCTGTATTTAAAAACCTGGATGTCTTTTTCTCTTTCTTTGTTGCTTGTTTTCAACCCTGGTTCCAACTGCATCGTGGCAGGCAGCTGATGGCAGCTCCTCCCTCGTGTGATACCCAGAGCAGAAATACCTCCAGTTGAAGGGAGTGCCAAAGGGGAGAAGGGGCAGAGCGATGGGGGTTTTGTTTTGCCAGGAATGGCGACTGTTTTCTTGTACAGATTGGTCCTGAGGTGGAACAGACACACACTGGGATAGAAGTTGTCAGCCCCTGTGCCAGGGGAGGCAGCTCCCTGCTGCCCAGGGAGGTGGGGGAGTGCCCAGCCTTGGAGGGATCCCACAGCCACGGTGCTGAGGGCCAGGGGTGAGGGATGGGCTGGGCAGGGTGAGGGGAGGGCTGGGACTCCAGCAGCTTTCATACAGGTCTGTTTCAATGCTGATTCTATGACTGGAACACTGGTGTTGGCTGAGTCAGGGCAGGGGCTTTACCCAGTGCCTTATGCAAGAGAGAGTTGCTACCTTGAAGCGAGGGTCTTGGGTGCAGCAATGGGGTTGTGTGTGTGTGAGGGGTTAACCTCAGCACTGCTGCTGCTCAGGCTCAGGACAAGAAGAGCCACTGAAACACAGAGCAAAGTTGTCTTCCCTGATTTGGCAGAGGAGGAGGAGTGGGAGCAGGCTGCCAGCTTTTCTCCCTTTGCTGGGGATGGGAGCTGTGTCCCTGAGAAGCAGCAGCTGCCCCAGAGAGCATGAGGTCCCGGTAAGGCTGCTGCACTCACTAGGTCAGAGGAAGGGATAACAGAGCAGGCCTGGCCCTGCTGCTCAGCTGGGTTGCCTTTCAGTGACTCCCAGCCCCTCCTGCATCTATCTTGCTGTGTGTGGCCTCAGGATTCCCAACTCAGCACCTCACCAAGTGACCTCAGCACCCCTCCAGCTACAGCCAGAGCCTCATTACCTGTGCAGCTCTCACCCTCCTCTCTGGCAAAGGTGTGATTGTACCAACAGCACCTTCTCCCTTCCCGTGGCTCCGTGACAAGAGGAGCTGCTGAAGGACCTGTGGAGACAGCTTGGCTGAGGGATGGAGGCCTAAAGCAACCAGCTCATCCCAGAGAGCCGGCTGGTCCTTGAAATGCAACTTGTGGTGCAGTTTTCCCCGAGGCCTGGCTGGTTGATTGGCTCACATCATCTCTTACAGCACCTACATGAAATACAGCCACTCCTTGCCAGCTCATCCCATGCCTTTCCTCTCACTGCTGAAGCTGCTGGGGGCTTTATTTGCCTTCCTCTTGCAATGTTAAACAAAAAAAAAAAGGGGAGGTGGGGAGGAGAAAGAAGGAAGAAGCCCTGTTGTAACTGTGAGTGATACCCCATCAGCTCCCAGCTTTTTGGACACGGGAGCTGGGTGGGAGGGTGGAGGGATGGAGCTCAAACAGACCCTCCAGGCTCAGGGGCTTCTCTTGCTCATAAAACTTGTGCAGGCTTTCTTTTGCAATGCTTTGTATTAAAGCCAGATTGGCTGCTGCTGGACCTCTCACCCTCTTCATTGCTCCGTCTTCCTCAGCTGTTCCAATTCTCTATGGTACCCAGTAGCATCGTGTGTGTGTGTGGAGGTGAGGGCAGGGGGAGTGAAAGGCCTGAGCCTATGCCAAGAGCCAGGAACGTGAAGAAAAATCCCCTTGAGGTCCTACCTGCAGGTTTGTGTGTGTCCTCAAACCGTGTGCTGAGCCTGGGAGGAGGTAGAGGGTGGGAGGAACACTTGGAGGGCGTCAGGAAACATTCATCCCAAGCCCTGAACTCTTGGCCTCAGCTCCTGCAGCCACAGCCTGGGGCTGCCAGGCATGGGAAAGGCTGGTGGTCAGGGATAGATGGACCTACAGGTGGATTTCCAGCAGCCCACTTGTTGATGGTGAGGGGAAACTGTGGCTAAAGCCAAGCCACAACGTCTCCCTGTGTACAGAGACTGAGCTCCTGCACCTGCAACAGCCCCAAAGAAACACCAGTGAAAAGAGATGGGAAAAGAAACCATCACCAGGAGCAAGAGCTGGGATAGGGCTCATGTAACACTGCCCTGTCCTCCCCTCCTCTCACATGGCAGGGAAGGAAAACCCCCCCAGGCCTTTGTGTACCTGCAGCTGAATTTGCTCACAGGAGCTGCAGGTGCTATGTCCAGCCCAGAAATGGTGCGGCTCATGCAAGAGGCAGCAGTTGCTCTCATGGGGCAGAGAGGGGGAAGGAGCTGCCCTGCTTCCTGCTGTCAAAGCCCAGCTGGAGACAAAGCTGAAGCCTTCTCCAAGCTGGGAAGCAGCAGCTTAGTCATCTGCAGGGAGAGGTTCCATCCTCACATTCCTACAGAGCAGCCGCTCGCGCCTCAGGCGTCAGCAGGAGCTGTATGAGCAGAGTGGGAAGCAGAGCTTCCAGGCAGCAACGCACACCAAACCCCGCCGGGACAGGCCTGAAATGCCACTGAGAGGTGAAGGGTTACAGACAAAATCGATCTGGCTTCTCTCTGAGAGGTTTCACCCGGCAGGACAGTGCTGGAGGGAAGGAAGGAACAGCAGGGCAGAGAGAGACACAAACCAAGCCAACAGCTTACCACCACAGAGCTTCATCTTTACTAATAAAGCCAAAGAACAAAACATCAGCAGATTTTGTTTTTGTCCTCTTTTTTTTTCTGCCCAAAGAGCATCTCCACGTGGAACACACACTACTGCTGTTTGCAACAGAGGGACTAGGACACACACACACCAAGCGCCATCAGGGGATGGAGAGATGTCCCTTCCCGTTCCCAGGCTGACTGACTGACTGACTGAGGGGTGATCTGAGCACAGAGGCTTTGGGGAAACACTTCTCCCACCTTCCCACACTGACCTTTCCCAAGGGGCACCGAGACACAGCCTACTGTGGGCACCAGCCAGGAGCTGTGGGGCAGTGGTGGGAGGAGGAGGAGGAGGATGAGGCTGATGCCCCCCTCAGGTGCTTCCCCAAGGCCCCACCAGAAGGCTGCCTGCACTACACAGAGAGCTGCTGGCCCCCCACTGCTTGTTATTTGGAGGTCTACTCAGTGTTGAAGCTGTTCTGAGTGTCTCTACACCTCAATGCTTTTGAAACCAACGAGTCTGAATTCCCCTTGGGCCCAACTCACCTCCCTCAGGTGCTGTTTCCAGCTCAGCAGAAGAAGAGGGCACCAAGGGCTTGAACACCTTCCTGCCCAGCCCTGGGCATAGGGACGGAGCCTTGGACGGGCAGGATTCACACACAGCACCTGCAGACCCAGCAGCCCCCTGCCCTGGCACCCACCCACAGAGGAGAGGAAGGGAAGGGAGGGATGGGGGTGATGTCAAACAGGAGCTGAGCTGCCACCAGCTTCCTCTGCTGGAACTTCTGTGAGACTTCACCCTGGGCAAGTTCTCCCCTGGCTCAGTGTCCACAGGCTGAAGACAGAAGCCCAATGTCAGCCCTCAGCACTGCTGTGCTGCAGGAGCCCTCCCTCCCCAGTGCCTTCAGCCTACCTCTGCCTCCTGTGCCCCCTCACCCAGGCAGGACAGAGCCCATGTGCTGGGCTGGGGGCTGCAGGGCATAGGGAGGAGGGCAAGGCTGGGCGAGGGAGCCATCCTGCTTCCCCCTACTCTTCAGCAGCATCTGGGGCAGGGCTGTGTGTCCTCACCTGCACAGCACAGGCAGCACGGTGCAAATGAAGGACAAAGGGCTCTTTTCCATTTGGAGTGGAAGATGAAAACCCCCTTCAGTCCCCTGCTCTGGCAGCGCTGCCAATACCGCTCCCCAGGGCTGGCAGAGGTGGGCACACAGCCCCAGGCAGCAGCAAGGACCCCAGGCAGCATCTCCTGCAGGCTTTCAACCCTCCCTCACCTTGCCAAGGGCAGCAAAAGGCATCAGGTCCCTTCCAACCTGCCGAGTCTGTGAGAGCAGAGGTGGCCTCGCTCTTCCCCATCACAGAGGCTCCTCTCGGCTGCTGCTGGGGGGAGACAGGCAGAGAAGTGGGAGCACAGCAAGGTTTGTCCTCCTCTCTGTTTCAAGGTGTCAGCTCAGCAGTGGCTCTGGGAAAGCAGCTGCAGGAAGCCACAGTGCTGCTGGGCTGCATCATGCACAGGGGCACCGGGGACTCGCTCTCACACACACACACACACACACACACACACAGACCGGCTGCTTCCTAAACAACAAAGGACTCGGGGCAACACACAACAGCGAGAAACATGCAGAGCATGTCAGGGACCTGGAGAACACAAATACAACGGAAGAAAGTTCAGCACTTGACTGCTCTTGTCCTCTGGCCTTCGCAGCCCTGCCACCGTGGCTCCTCCCAGCCCGCCTGCGCCCGGGCCTTGGGGCAGGGGACAAAAGGGCTTCAGCCATCCGCTGGGTCAGGGGCCAGCTGGGGCAGTATCAGAGGCACTGAACAGTCTCATCTCTTTTGGCATCAAGTTTCTTTTCCAAAGGGACCTTTTAGCTGTCCTGCTCCGCTTTGGTTTCGCTCCTTTGAGGCCCAAGTTCAAACGCTGGGAACTGGGAAGTCTCCGGGACAGAAATATCCGAGAGGAAGTGAATCGCTCCAGCCATGCCTGAAAGCAGACAGCCCTGAGCACCCTCACCCTGCCTGAGACCAGGCTTCTGCACCCTCACCCTGCCTGAAAGCAGACAGCTCTGAGCACCCTCACCCTGCCTGAGACCAGGCAGCTCTGCACCCTCACCCTGCCTGAAAGCAGACAGTCCTGAGCACCCTCACCATGCCTGAGACCAGGCAGCTCTGCACCCTCACCCTGCCTGAGATCAGGCAGCTCTGAGCACCTTGGCCATGCCACCAGCGCACTGAAGCAAAGGCACCCCTCTCAGGGAAACAGTTCTGCCTCAGCTCCAACCTCAACCTCCCCTGGGGCAACTTGAGGCAGTTTCCTTGTGTCCTGTCACTTGTTACTGTAGAGAAGAGACTGACCCTGACCTCACTACAACCTGTCAGGTAGCTACAGAGTGCTCCTGTCTCCCTGAGCCACAGCACCCCATGCCAACAGAGCCATTGAGGCAACCCTGCAGCCACTGACAACCTGTCAACCAGGCAACTTCACACAGAGTTTTGGTTACAAAGAAACCCCACACCCCAATTAAGACTTTTTTTTTTTGGGGGGGCTCAAACCTGAGACTCTGTGATTTGTCCCAAAAGCCCATCAGTGCCCTCAAACCCCTGCAATGAGAGCTGGATGTGCAGTGCTGCTGCACAACTCACCCTGCTGCTGGCAGCGCTTCGCTGCCTCCACACACTTCAAAGCTCTGGGGCAAGAGGTGGTGCACCCCTTCTGTCCCTGTCCCAGTGGCTGCCAGGGAGCTTGTTGCAGTACAAACACATTTTTAATCCCTTAAACATGAAGACTTGGACCCTGTACTTACAAGTGCTGCTCTCTGGTGTCCACACCTCAGGCTGGTCGATTTGTGAGAGAAGCAGCCCTGGCTCTGCTGCAGTTTCCCCCGTGTGTGCTAGGTGGCACAGCAGGCTCGTTGGAAAGCTTGGTTTAAAGCCTGCCTGGGTCTGTGAGCCTGGCTAACCTTGTTTCTAAAGAGGAGTTGTAGTGAAGTGGGTGTTGGTCTCCTCTCTCCAATAAAAGGCCTCAAGGTGCTCCAGGGGAAGTTGAGGTTGGAGCTGAGGCAGAACTGTTTCCCTGAGAGGGGTGTCAGCCCCTGTGCCAGGCTGCCCAGGGAGCTGGGGGAGTCCCCAGCCCTGCAGGGATCCCAAAGATATGGGGCTGAGGTGCTGAGGGCCGTGGGTTAGTGCTGGGCTGGGCAGGGTGAGGGGAGGGCTGGGATTGCAGCAGCTTCAAGGGCTTTTCCAACACAAATGCTCCTATGAATACACTATACATTAAAAAAGTTGCAAAGCGCTAGGGAAGTATTTTGGAACATCTTTGAACTTAGAGACAAGCCCCTAACAACTCTGCCTATCTGCTGGGGTGCAGCTCTGCAGAGAGGAACCTGAGTCCTGGTTGATAGCAAACTGAACATGAGCCAGCAATGTGCCCTCGTGGGCAAGAAGGCAATGGCAGCCTGGGGGCATCATGGATCACAGAATCACAGCATGGTGTGGGAGAGGCCAGGGCCCTGCAGAGCTGCTCCAGCCCCAGCTACAGCAGGTTCCCCTCGCTCAGGGGGCACAGGAATGTGTCCAGGTGAGGTTGGAAACCTCCTGAGAAGGAGCCTCCACACCCTCCCTGGGCAGCCTGGGCCAGGGCTCCCTCACCTCAGCACCAAAGGACTTGCTCCTCCTGTGCCGGTGGAACCTCCAGTGTTCCAGCTTGTGCCTGTTACCCCTTGCCCTGTCATTTGAGACAACAGAAGCAAGTGCTGCCCATCCTCTTGACACACATCTTTTAAATACTTGTAAGTGTTAATGAGATCTCCCCTCAGTCTCCTCCAGACTAAACAGCCTCAGGTCCTACAGCCTTTCCTCAGAAGGAAGATGCTCCAGTCCCCTCAGCATCTTGGTGTCCCTGTGCTGGCCTCTCTCCAGCAGTTCCCTGTCCCTCTGGAGCTGAGGAGCCCAGAAATGGCCACAGGATTCCAGATGAGGCCTCACCAGGGCAGAGCAGAGGGAGAGAAGAACCTCCCTTGACCTGCTGCCCACACTCTTCTCGATGCCCCCAGGCTGCCATTGCCTTTGCCCACGAGGGCACATTGCTGGCTCAGGAATCCCAGAGGCACTGGCTTCACACTGCAAACTGCAGAAACCACAGAGCAAATGATTCTCTTTTCTCCCTCCTCCTCCCCTGCCCCTCCACCTTGTTTCAGGCAGAGGTGGGGGCAAGGAGGTGAGCAGAGGAAGCCATCCTGGTTTCCCCAGCTCCTCGGTGGTACCCAGCAGGTGGGGCTGCCCTTTCCTGCAGTGCCCTTTGCAACCCCCATCCCCTTACCTTCGAAGAGAGAGTAGGGTCTGTCGGGGATGCGGCACCCGTGTGCTCCATACTCCAAACACCACTCAGCAAACTAGGACATAAACAGGGGAGACATTTTAGAACTGCAGCTCAGGGGGGTGCTTTATGAGCCACAGCCCTTCACGCTCTTCTGGTTCACTTGTTGAAGCAGTTTGGTGGCTCCTGAGAGGTAAGCAGGGATTCCTTCCCCCAGGCCCTGTGTTTGGGAGATGAGCAAAGCCCCCTGGGACCAACCCCTACAGGTACCAACACAACCACACACTTGTTTCCCTGCCTGCTCCGGCTCAGAAAGAAAAGATTTCCAGGATGCCAGACAATCCAGCTCTGGGTTTCCCCTGGCAGAGCCCACAGAGCCTGTCTGACTGCTGCAGATGCTTCAGGGCTGCAGCCACGCTGCCAGACCCCATGCCACCTCCAGCACACAGCCCCCGTGCCACAGCAACCTCACGGGGCCTCCAGGCACCTACCTTAGTCTCTTCCTTTTTTTTTTTAATTAAGCTGAGGAAACAGCCCAACAAATCAAACCCAAAAGTGTTGTGAGATGAGGAGAGAGAGGCAGAGAGAGCCTTTTCCTTTGATAGGTGCCAGCAGAGAGCCGACAGCAGAGTCTGCACCATTCCAGGGGAAAGATTCTGACCGCAAGAATGCTTCCTCTGCAGTTCGTATTGACGAAAGAAACCTAAGTGAGCCATTTAATGAGGCAAATTCAGGGCTCTCTGTTTCCAGACAGACACTAGTGTGAAAGCAAGTAATCACAAAAGACTCCACATGCTGGAGGAGCTGAGGACAGTGGATCTAGGAGAGGAACATCAGCCTCAGGCAGGCTGAAGGCACATCCAGTTCCCTCCATCCCCACCCCATGCAGAGCATTTGTGCCTTTTGGAGAGCAAGGGCTGGACATGCTGCCCTGCTGCCCCATCCCTAGAGAGCAGTGGGGTGCCCCAAGCTCACCTTGCAGGCTCGGTAGAGGTACTTTTTGTCCTGAGTTAGGTTATAGAGAGACAGGAAGGAGTAGCCGTTGCCAGCGGTGCCGTGGCAGATCCCGTAGCCTTTCCTCAGCAAACCCCTCTGCCAGATGACATCACTGCAGTCCATGGCATCCTTCAGGTATTTCTCCTCTTTAAAAGTCTGGGGAATGAAAACAGGGAAGAAACACGCAGAGAAATGGAAGGGCTAAGGACAGCAAAAGGCAGCTGGAGCCCAGAGCTGGTTTGCCTTTCTCTTCCTACAGATTTGTTTCACCTTTCCCTCCACAGAAGAAGAAACTTCCAAAATGCACAAGAGTGTCCCCCATTGCATCTCCTGCCAGGCTACTTAATGAGCTAACAGAAGCAATTAACATGCACAAGAAAATCCCTCTCTCTCAACAGACTTTGGCAGCTGGGACATGTTGAATGAAGGCCTGGGCAGCAGCATTTGATTTCCAGGACAAAGCCAGGTCCCTTGTGCCTGAGGGAAAGCACGACCAGCAAAACATTAGGCCCAGTTCTTCTTATCAATTCTTCAAGGAGAAGAATATACAAAGAAAAAAAGAGCAGATGCCTCATCACCTTAAACATAACAAGAGGTCAGAAAGGAGACTGATGGACAGAACTTGGTCCTGTCCCTCTTGTCTCCTGCGAAATACTTAGTGCTGGGGACATGAGCACTCTCTACAGCCCTATGGCTGGAGGTTGTGGCTGAGGGGGGTTGGTCTCTGCTCCCGAGAAGAGACAGGACAAGAGGAAACAGCCTCATGTTGTGCCAGGTGAGGTCTGGATCAGAGGCAGAGCTTTTTCCCTGAGAGGGGTGTCAGCCCCTGTGCCAGGCTGCCCAGGGAGCTGGGGCAGTGCCCAGCCCTGGAGGGATCTCAAAGCCGTGGAGCTGAGGTGCTGAGGGCCAGGGGTCAGGGCTGGGCTGGGCAGGGTGAGGGGAGGGCTGGGACTGCAGGAGCCTAAAGGGCTTTTCCAACCAAAATGATTCAGTGATTCTACTACTGACAAGGAAGGGGCTGGGCTGTGGGGAAGAAGCCTGCAGTGTTTAGTCAACCTTCTACCACAGCCCAAAGGCAAAGCCACTGTACCTGCTGCTACACTCAGCAGTGCTGTAAGGGATTTGTTGTGCACAGTTCAGCTGGCAGCCTGGGTAATTATCCCCTAAACCAAGGCTGCTTTTCCTCAGCCCACCCAGGGCCCCGGCAGGGAGGCTGCCAAGGAGGGCTGGCAAAAGCAAGAATCCACTTGCATACATTTAATTAAATGGTGTACTTTGAAACGTCAGGCAAACCAGAAGTGGCCAACAGAAGGGAGATGGCAAACCTAATGAAGGATGGAGAAGAGCAAAGATTGGGCTTGTGAAGCTCAGCAGTGACATTGCTGCCCCTGGCAGGGCCTGTGGCCTTTGCTCTGACGCTGGCACCACCAGAGCTCTGTCTCAACAATGGAGAGATTCATGGCAGATGTTCTTTGGCAAGACACATAAACCTAGGCCTTTGAGAACCAACAGGATTCTGAACAGCTCTGAGGAGGAAGATTCAGATCATTTAAGTCAGAGGGCTGCCAAGCTGCTGAGGGGCTGGAACATGTGTGTGAGGAGGAAAGGCTGCGGGCTCTGGGGCTGCTCAGCCTGGGGAAGAGAAGCCTGAGCTCAGGGGCACCTCATCTGTATGTTCTGGGGGTTCCAGAACCTACAGAAGATATGGGCAGGGAGAGACTGACCTTATAAGCCTGCATGAGCATGTGGATGACTCCTGGGGCCCCGTGGCACCAGTGCACCAGCCTGTCAGTCTCGTTGCTCAGCGAGGACGGGTAATTCCCGGAGCGGAACCTTTTGTGTCGCACGTAGTCGATGCTCGGCTTCACCAGCTCTGCCAGGGTCTCCTGCTCCACCTTTGCAACTGGCTGGAGGAAACATCAACAAACCCATCACCAAAACCATGAATCAGGAGCAGCAACAGGCTGTGCATCACCTTTTATCGTCTACTTGCAAGGCTCCTACACACGCACCCTTGATCCAAATACTCGAATCCCCCTCGTAGAGATTGAACTCGTGTCTGAAGAGCACTTACAGCCACTGCAGAGACAAACTGGGGCACCAAGTTGTTACCTGTCTTACTGGAGGTGACACAGAAAGGCTATGGAAGAAATGAGAACAGGAGATGGATTGTCAAGGCTTCCAGGCCTCTCCTTATACCTTAAAAAGAGAGAACACTCAGGGGAGGTGGTTTGTGACCCACAAACCACAGCAGGTCACACTTTTGGGCTGTAAAACAGCTGATATGGACAATCCTGTCCAAATTATTTGTATAAGTTGTTCATAATATCAGCAATTGATGCATCATAATATTCTACATAAGGATACAAAGCCTCATATGCTTCTATAAATGTATGTAATAATTGCTGTGTAATCATATGGATTTACCCAATGTTCTATACCAATGGACCGTTGTTCTATGAGCTGTCCTCCATTTACACCCCATAAATCAAGAAGAGGGCAATTAGTGGAATTCCCAGCAAAGGTTTCTCAAGGTTCATGTTTTCCATCATACACAAAACCTGCCCTGAATCTGTGTCTCCAATGTCAGGAGCAACAGTTGTGCTTCTCCAGATACAGCTCCATGTCTTTGCTCTACAAACTCTGAGCACACTGCTACAAGTGAGAAATGAAGGAGGGCTTGCAATAGCTGTGTTTTCAAAGGACCCAAAAAGCCTTTGTTTTGCCTCAGCCAGGAAAGCTTTGCTAGACCAGGTTCCTCAAGGAAACTCCACCTCCTTGCTTTTCTGAGCAGAACAGGAACCTTCAGGCTGCTCCCCAGCAGCAGCACAGCTGAATCCAGAGCAGCTTCTCAGGAGCAACACGGTGGAGCTGAGGATAAGGAGGCTCTGGGGGAAGCTGTTTCAGGGCTCTGATTTCACCCCTACAGCAGGAGGCACCAGCAGTAACTGCCTTGAGTGGTGAGGTGTGCAAGGCAAGGTCCCTGGGAGGTGAAAACAAAAAGAGCAGAGCCTGGGACAAAGCTCCTTCTCACTTTGTGCCTCCCAGAAGATCTGAGTACAAGGGAGTCCTTCACCCAAGCTGCTGAGGTTCCCAGCACCTACTTCCAGCAGCAAAAACGTAACCCACAGCTATGTGTCCTGACTCTCTGACCAAAGAGACATTTTTGCTTCAGGGTTAGTGAAAGAGGTGAGGATGAAACATTCAGAACTGCTCCTCTGCCTCCTGGGTGAGGTATGGAACATGCCTGCAGCAGCCTTCTGTGAATTAACACAGCAACACACGTCTCCTCATCGAGGTGCCACACAGCAATGATGACCAGTGGCCTTCAGACCTCACGTGCTATGTTCAGCACCTTATTTTCGTTCTCAACCAACCACTCACAAACCATCTCTGGGATTCTTTGCTGAGAAGGAAGTAAAATCCCCCTGGTGTGTCGTGGGAGGGATGGGGAAAGGATGTGCTACAATCCTCCTTCTGCAGTGGGTGACTCAACTCTGCATGATTCACAATATTTAATGTAGAGTGGAGGGACAGGAACCTGATGCTGCATCAACAATGGCTTTTGTTGATGACTCTTTGTGGTGACTCCCAAAAGCAGCAATTGTGTGTAAAAGACAAGACAGTTAGGATTGTAACACGGAGGCAGAGTAGCTTCTGCTTATGCCAAAAAGCACTGTGCAGTGGTACCTACCAGCCCTGAGCAGGAAATGAATAAGGGCAGAGTAAACTGGAGCAGTGAGGCCCCAGTGAGATGGTCACTGAAGAAAATAGCTGTAGTGAGGTTAAGACCATCATCTTCTGCACATGAGGAACTGATGAGCAAATGGCAACACCAAATACCAGCTCAGTCACTTCCCCAGTGAACTGCTGCACACAGCTGCAGGCTGTCAGGATGTACAATCCTTCCACTTGCCTGAAGGAAAGGTGTTGTTGTGCACGAGCTGATGAGCAAACCAGTGTTCACAAAGATGCACAGGCTGGCAGCACCTTGAAAAACCACAAACAGGTGCCATACAAATTTTGGCCACCTTCTCTACAATGAACTTCCAGGTTCTTCTTCCAGAGTGTGCAACAGAAATAAGATACACAGGTCTGGTCTGAAAGAAATCATAATCCTGTTGGAGAATCTCAGGGCAGGGGGGAATAGACTTAAGGGTGGGAAAGAGGAGGTATCAGGAAGAGGGCAGTGTCACTCAGGCAAGAGGAGAGTAGGGGCCATAAATGAACCAAGGAGCATCAGAACTTTTGGGGAAATAAGGGAGAGGAAGAACATCTAAAGAACAAAAGCATACTGAAGACTAATGTATGATCAAGGATAGACTTCCAAAAGCTTCAAGACAGTGGGGAAAGTCACCAGAGAAAAGAGGAAGGGCATGGAGGGCAGGAGGCACCAGATGCACTCATTTAAAAACAGCAACAAATTGAAGAGTGATGGACAATGAGTGAGTGCATATTCAGCTTGTCTAACTGCAGGCAGCAGAAGTAGGTCTGAGCATGTAGGAAGGCACCTCACTGTTGCTGTTGAGGACAGGGAGGGTAATTCACTCTAATGTGAGGATACCCCAGCCACAGCTGCCTTCTGCTGCCACTGCCTGAGCCACCATCCCTGCACAGTCCTGTGCTGCAGAGGGACTGCAGCCTGTGAGCCCTGAGGCAACGTGAAGCCTGAGGGTAGGTTGGTGTGACACACAGCAGACCTGCCAATGCTTCCCCAGCCCCCAGGAGAGGCTCCTACCTGCATGAGCATGTAATAGATGCCAGCCACTCCATGGGCTGCCCCAACATACTGCTTCCTGTGCCACTGGTACAGCAGAGGACAACGCTCAGCCTTGCGCTCCTCCTTGGCAAAGCTCTTCCCCGACTCAATGATGGCCTCGATCACCTAAGGGAGATAACATGTGCCTTCTGTCTGTGTGCTTTGCTTCAGAGGGGTTTGCCTTTGTGTGGCGAAAACCACAGCAAAGAATAAGCCCCAATAAGCAGCACTAGTCAATTCATTTCTAATCCTCCCTTTTGCAGGGCTGCATGCTCTGGCCTCTGCAGGACAGCCAAGCATCTTCTGTGTGCTCAGCTCTCCTTTTCACTCCAACATTCCCGCACTTCTGTCTTAAGGCTTTTCATTAACAATTTCTCATCCTCAAATGCTGCAGAAGGAGTTACCTATGAGCTCTGTTTCCATGGCTGGCCATGGATTCACCTGCACTGGCCTGTCTCAGTCCCTGCTGGGCAGCAAGGAAAGGCCTTCTGCTGCCTGGAGGGATGAAGGACACTGAGTCCCCAGGTCTGGTTCCATCTCCTCTCCAGTATCCCTCTCTTAATCCCTTGCATGATGCAAAGGAGTGAGAAGAAAGTCTCTTACCTCCTTGATGGCAGACTGTGGGACAGTGTCCGGGCCGATTTCAGTGTTGAGGTACAGCAAGGCATAGAGGTAACCTGCTCTGCCATAAAGCAGCTCATCAGGAAGCTCAGAATCGGTGCTTACCACTGTCCTTTGGAGCTGCAACAACCTGCATCAGACAAGGAAGGTGGGGAAAGTCTCCTCTAGAAGAGATCACAAGCCCACTCCCTCCCTGCTCTGGAATAAACCGGCTGTCAGGTGTCACTTCAATGGGACAAAATGCAAACTGGATTCACTGCAGATATGCCCAGGACATCTTCTCCTTACAGAGACAGAGTCACCTTAACCTGCTAGATACGAACCCAGTGGAAGCCAGCTTTGATAAAGACAAAAGCCTACTTTGTCTCTAGTTTGCATCTGTAGTAGTTTGGCCTGGGCCAGGTTTTTCGGTAGCGGGGGGCTGCAGGGGTGGCTTCTTTAAACAAAGAGAGCTGCCAGAAGCTTCCCCTGTAGCTGACAGGGTTAGGGCCAGTCAGTTTTAAGTTGGTTTGCTGTCAGGACTTGTGATCCCATGAGGGGACCCAGGCTGGAGCAGCCTGTCCCTGAAGGACTGTCTCTCCCGGTGGGTGACCCACGCTGGGCAGCGTGTGTGGAGCTGCCCCGTGGGAGGGCCCATGCTGGAGCAGTTGGTGAGGAGCTGCAGCCCATGGGAAGGATCCAGGCTGGAGAAGTTCATGAGGGACTGTCTCCCGTGGGGAGGGACCCCACAGTGCAGCAGTGGGAAGTGTGAGGAGGCCTCCCCCTGAGAAGCAGCAGCAGCAAAGTCCATCTGTAATGAACTGACCCCATCCTCCATCCCCTGCACCACTGAGGGGGAAGGAAAGGGAGTCCTGGGAAGTGGAGGAGTGGGGGAGGGGTTTTAAGTTGGTTTTATTTCTCATCTCTCTACTCTTATTGTTTCTTGAATAAATCAAACCTCTTTCTCCCTAAGTTGAGTCTGTTTTGCCCGTGATGCTAATTGTCAAGTGACCTCTCCATCCTTATCTCAACTCACAAGCAGTTTGCTGTATTTCTCTCTCTCTCTCTCTCCTGTCCAGTTTAGGAGGGGAGTGAATGATTTTATGACTGGGTGGACATCGGGCTAAACCACCACAAAAAGCCTCTCCCTTGGTTTAAATCCTGGCCTCCAAACCCCAACTTGCTAAGGCCACTTGAACCAGCGCTCTCTATGAACAGGACACAGCTTTTTTCCTCCCCACCAACCACTTACCTGGCAACACATTCCTTGGACTCGGTGTCGTTTTTGAGCTTGTGATACACCACTGCCCCCACTGCCAGCGGCCCAGCATCGCCGCACAGGAACGTGACCCTTCTGCCGTTCAGGTTGCGGAGGATTCTCTTCACGTAGTCCAGAGAGCGCTGCAAATGGCTCTGGTTGTTGGTGACACGGTACAGCTGCAGGTACAAGAGGGCAATACCTGGGAAGAGCACAGGAAAAAGAGGGACTTTCCTTTACTTCTCCTTTTAAGTACATCGTATTGCCTCTCTTCAGTGCCTCTGAACCAGCGACTCAAACGCGAACCGGCGCGTGGGCAATGAAAACACGTCAATCAAGGCTCCTACCCGTGCGACTGGGAGACATCAGGCCAGCTGGTTTTGAGCACACTTCCACTTAGATTGGGACAGAAAAGGTATAAGGAAATTATCAGGCTGAAGCCCAGTTTGCAGAGGATGAAGAACGTTCCTGACACGGGCACCAATACGTGGTGAAGCTCAAAACAAGCCTGTGTATGACCCAGTACGCTGACTCTACAGCGCTCTGTGATACTCCAGAAGGGGCTTATTTTCCATTTGATTTGCAAAAAGGACCTTTTGATGAGGTTTTGGGATCAACTTGCCAAGTCTTTTCTAACCCTGAAATGTATTACACATGATGATGAACTCCTAGTCGTTGAGAGGGTTTGTAAACGCCAGAATGCAAACAGGTCCCCAGAGGATGTCAGAAGGTAACAGCAAGCTTCCCTCCATCAAACTCTCATTACACAGCCTTCTGTTAAAACAAAACCAACTAAACCTTTAAAACTGCAATGAAATAGGCTGAAGGAAGTGAAACACAGCCACCTAAGTGGATGTTTGTAGGCCAACTGCAAGCATACTCCTGCAGAAGGCAAGCTGTTACCTCCAAGACCACACTGAACCTCAAACTGGTTTCTGAGCAGGGACAGCACTCTACTGAGGGCAGCCAAGGACACGGGGCACCACAGGAGTGCTGGGACATCCTTGGTTGTGCTCCAGGCCTTTGTAATTGAGTGAAAGAGCAGAGCTGCAGAGCTCAGCCCAATTCAGTGGCACAAGAACTTGCATTGCTTCCACCTTCTGATTCACACACTGGCTGCAAGGAGCGAGTGTGGGGAGAAAGGATTTGCACTGAAGTGTTTTAAAAGCCAGATGACTGAAATATTTTTATCCAGAGTCATTTGCACAGGAGCATTGAAAGAAGCTGATGACGTGGAACAGACGTAGCCGGTGATCCTTCCACGGGGATGGAAAAACCCCGCTCGCACCGCACTGTGCTACTTGTTCATCTCGTTGTTTCAGCTAAGGATGGCTGTGTTACTTTTAGGTTATGACTCATTTCCAGCATGCTCTTGATCTGTCAGCCCTAACCTCTGCTGTCAGTCACAGCTCCACGGGAGCCAGCAGCCCACCCCGGGAGATGATCTGCACTCGCTGCGCGCGCGGTCACACCTTCAAACACAGCCACTCTTTAAGCCTGAGTTGTCTAAAACTTCCCCACCCATCCACCCACAGCACCATCTGTACTGAAACACCCAGCAGAAAGCAAAGCAAGCTACCCTTTCATTGCCAGCATTAAGCCTGAGCGTGGGCAAAGCCTGGAGTGCTCTTTCCAGGCTGTTCCCCTCTTATGACACAAAGAACTCGTCTCCTTGGGACACATTTCAAACGGGCTGTGCTGAAAGGCTGAAGCATGACTAGGGGTAACTGACACAAGCTGGAATACAAGAAGTTCCACTTAAACACAAGGAGAAACTCCTTTGGTGCTGAGGTGAGGGAGCCTTGGCCCAGGCTGCCCAGGGAGGGTGTGGAGACTCCTTGTCAGGAGGTTTCCAACCCCACCTGGACACGTTCCTGTGCCCCCTGAGCCAGGGGAACCTGCTTGAGCACGGGCTGGGGCTACAGCAGCTCTGCAGGGCCCTTCCAACTGTTACCATCCTATGACTGTATGAGCTAGGCTGAGCAGGAATAGAACATGCCACTGTAATAGCAAAGGGGCACTGTGGAGTGCACCTAGACAGCAAAACGTTTTGGTAACTTGAAGAATTACAGAATCATTGCAGTTGGAAAAGACCTTTAAGCTCATCAAGTCCAACCCCTCACCTAACCCTGCCAAGCCCATCACTCGACTAACTCATGTCCCTCAGTACTTCCATTATCTTTTCAGTATCTCCAGGGACGGTGACTCCACCACCTCCCCGGGCAGCCTGTTCCAATGCTTAATAACTCTCAGGGAAAAAGTTCTTGCTAAAGTTCAATATAAACCTCCCCTGGCACAACTTCAATCCATTCCCTCTTGTCCTGTCGGTCATTACTGGAGAGATTGACCCCAAAGGCACAGCCACATCAACCACAGGCCCAGGAGGGCTCCCTCCCTCCCTCCCTGGAGGGGTACAGCCTGTGGCTGGTGGAGCTGAGTAATAACTAGTGCTGGCACCTGTCTGTTGAGCTCCCAGCCTTCACAACCTTGTGACCCCAGCTCCAATACTTCTCCTCATACCTTCATTTTATCATTTTTGAACAGACAGGACAAGCTCAGTCAAAGCATCCACATTCCAGATTTGAAGGCTCCAAGCTCCTGGCACAGAGCACCTTGCCCCCACCTACTCCTCCCTGATGTTTAGAAGATGCTGTTACCACCAGACAACTGCTGACCAACAGTCAGTTGAACAGAAAAAAACAGGTGAAACTAACTAATGTCAAGAAAACCTTAAAAAAACCCCAAGAGACAAGCCCAAAGAAAGAGCAGCTTTGTGCAAGACAAAGGCCTCTGTATACACAAGTCAATCATCTCTCTGCAGATTTGTTTGCTGAAACTGATGGAAGTCATTCCAGACAGTAGTGACCAAGGGTCCAGAGTTAAAAGAAACACACACAAATGCCTACAACAGGATCTTTCTCTTGCTCCTGTGAGAATATCAGAACCTCCTCCCGTGAGTACACTCAGTGGCATCATTTAACAAACACACTTCATGCAAAGTCCAGCACTCACCAGTCCAGCCAGTATAGGCAGAGCAGTCGTGTGGATCTGCTGTTTTCAGCCCCTCTTCCATTTGTTGCAGGAGGTCCTTGATTTTTGCCTGGATCCGTTTTGAGAACTGAGCAGTGACCTAAAAACAGGAGAAAGGGAGCGAGTCAGAAAAGGAAAGACTCCAAAAACACCAGCTGTCTGCTGCACTTTCTTGTCTGGAATAGAAACCAAAACCAAACCCAAGCAACCAACAGATAACTAAGGAATAAGCACCACATACAGCAATCAGCAGTGCCAAGGCAGCTCATCTTAAGTATGTCCCATGAAACAGGAAACAGAAGCATTTGCTTTCCTTTAGCTATTTGAGAAAATCAAGCTAAAGCCAAGCCCTCATCTTTAATCATGTGCTCATTCACATCATCCACGACACAGGCACATTTTCCTTCTCAATCCAAGACTGTGATGCCTCAGTTGGTGGTTGCCACACAGACGGCAAGTCACCTCAGCGCCCTTCCTCCTGCTTCTTACTCTCTGCTCTCCCCACAAGAGTATCAGGACTAACACACTCCCTCATGAGGAGAGGCTGCTAAATGCAGTGGTGGTATTAAGGAATGACCTGAAAGACAGAGGTAGGCACACAGAGGACAAGTAAAAGTAGTTCAGCAGCTTCAGCTCATGGATGGAGATGAGGAAACCAGTCTTTCAGTGTACACACTGCTTCCTTTCAAGAAGAAAAGTTTACATAGATGCTATATATGAAATATAACAGAAGATACTTTACTCCTGCCAATATTTCTACATTTAAGACTTCTTTTTTTTTTTTACTAAAGAGAAGTTAGCTCATTGGGAAGGTCAGTTCCTGCTTGATTACAACACATCCCAAAAGGGAAAGGAACGATGGGCCCTGGGGGTCAGCATGCAGCTGGTTACTCCAAACACCCCACACTTTGTACTCTTGTTTTCAGAGCAGAACTTTCAATCAAAATCAGTGAATTTGAACCTCCACTCAACAGCACCAGAATTCAGAAAGATAACAGGAATGACATGAGTCCTCTGACTCACTAGAAGGTCTCTCAGGCCAACAGTTCAAATCCATTTTACGATGGTAGGATCAGAAGAGAGAAGGAAACGGTGCCATTATTTCTCACCTCACTCTATCAAGGAGCTAGGGCCCCCTTAACCTTCTCCAGTCACTCTAGAAATAGCCACCAAACCCAGCAAGCACCTGACATCAGCTGCTCCTCGGCCTTAATGTGGCATTAGGCATCTTTCTGTTGGGAAACTGCACCACTCACACGCAACACCCTGCTGAGTAGCTGAGTGAAGTGGCATCACAAAGCAAAGCCCTTCCCAAGGGCAGGGCCTCTCTTCTGAAGCACAGGGCTCTGCCAAAGCCAAGGCATATGGTGACCCAGCGTGAGGATGCCCCACGCGGTGATGCAGCCAGGCTCAGCACTCAGCCCCGCTGACCAGAACCAGCCGAGGTTTCACGCTCCTCTCCGTTCACCTGCTGCACGCCACACGCAGCTTGGTTATCTCTGTGTTCTGACAAGACACCTGCTGTTACCAAAGCAGGGTATGTTTTATCAAAGAGTCAAATTGCTTACAGGCAGGAGGGGAGCACTAGGACATCAGCATACCTGGGTTCTGCTTTGAAACCTCGGGCCCATACACATAAATGTAGCTGCGGTTGGCACATCACCCTCCCTGAAATGGGAGCTGTAACTGTCTTGATTCGGCAGTTAGAAAAGCACAGATGACAGGATTTTACTGGTTTTAAATAGTAAACACTCCGCCACTGCTTCTCTTGGGTTTGGGGGTTTGGTTTTGGTATCTCCGAAGCTTTAACAAGTGAGCACTGATTCTGCTATAAGCTTATACCGGACGCTTACGTGCACTACAATACATCAATTACATAAAGAAATAAATGACTGTGGAAAGGTGGCTTTAGAAGATTATCAACCCTCCCTCAAGGAATCTCAGGGCAGTGTCACAGCTGAGCACAAAGCAGGCTCATTCCTGCTGAGCACAGATTGATTTTCATGAAAAGCGTATTCATTCCTCGAGGATGATTCCAGCTGGCATTCAGCCTGTCTGCAGGTGACTCTTGTTACTCCTGCAGGGAGAAACAGAAACCGGGAAGCCTGACCTCAGACAGCCAGTATCACAGAATCTCAAGGGTTGGAAGAGACCTGGAAAGCTCATCCAGTGCAACTCCCTTGCCAGAGCAGCAGCACCTAGAGTAGGTCACACAGGGACTCATCCAGCTGGGCTTGAATGTCCCCAGAGAAGGAGCCTCCACAGCCCATCTGGGCAGCCCCTGACAGTTCTCTCTCACACTGAAGAAATATCTCCTTGTGTTTCTTTGGAACCCCTTCTGTTGCAGCTGATATGTTTTAGGAAATGGAGGTGAAAGAGCAATGCCAAAAATCACTGGTCCTCCAGGTAGCCTAAGCCCAACACTGCTACTTCTTGAAAACTAAGAAAAACAAAAGTCTGGTGTGAGTATGACTTAAGTCATTCACTGCCCAGAGGTCTCTGCTCTAGCTGGTGCATTTTGAGGTGGTCCACAAGCCATTAAAAAAAGCTACAACCTCCACTCACGCTGCCTAAAGCAGTTTGCTGCGCAGACAGCGGGTGTATTTCACACGTTGAACTTGACAGCGTATCAGTGTTGTGCAGTTACATCCTAAACAGAATCACACAGTCATAGAATCACAGAATGGTAGGAGCTGGAAGGGACCTTTAGAGATCATCTTGTCCAATCCCCCTGCAGCAGCAGGTCTCACCTAGACCAGGTCACACAGGAGAATCAGAGTACCAGTACACCAGAACACGAGTATGCGTCCTTGCACTTGCCCACACAGCCAGCCAGAGAGGGTAACAACTCATCAACACACGAGTCCTCAAGACAAAACCAGGAATGGGCCAAGAGTGGATGGGCATGAGACAAATCAGTACCTGGGATTTGATTTTTACAAGTACCTTCCTTCAGAAGTGGTTGACTCAGAGCAACCAGGCTCAAGCATGCAGGAGGTAACAGGAGAGGCTTTGGATAGAAGAACATTAGCAAAGCATCGAGCGGAGCCAGGCTCTTCCCAGTGGTGGCCGGTGATAGGACAGGGGGCAAGCTGGAACCGAAGAGGTTCTACAGAAACACAAGGAAGAATTTCTTCCCTGTTGAGGTGAGGGAGCCCTGGCAGGGGCTGCCCAGATGGGCTGTGGAGTCTCCTTCCCTGGAGACATTCAAATCCAGCTGGATGAGTTCCTGTGTGACCTACTCTCGGTGCTGCAGCTCTGGCAGGGGGGGGTTGCACTGGATGAGCTTTCAGGGTCCCTTCCAAACCTTAAGATTCTGTGATTCTGTGATATGAGCTGACAGCAAACAGTCAAAATAGCGTCAGCCTCAAAAAACTCAGCTACCCCATCCCACAGCTCTGTCACAAAAATAAAGTGTGAAGCAGCATTTCCTGGCTCTGGAGGTTCAGTTTTGCATCCATGAACCAAGCGGTATGGCTCCCAGGATCAGTCCCAGGACAGAGAGGACTTGCTGCTCTCAGTAAGACAACTAAAATGCCCAGTGAGACAATCCAACAACCTAAACACCACCACAGGGAGGGGAATAAAGAGTCCAGATGTGTTTTTAGAGAATATATCCTAAAAGAGGCAGGAGACTGAAAAGTCACATGAAGTAATTATCAGAACAGGAGACAGAGAAAGCACCAGGTAACTAAACACCACTGAATCACCCAAAACGTAGTGTTCTGTGTCCCTTTTATGTGATAATCTTTGCCAATAAGCATCGTTAGCTTTAAAACCTGTCCCCTGCAAGGGGCCCCCTGCAAAACCTATTTGTCAGAACACAGCACCTCTTCACTGATGTTCTTAAAACAGCACTAGGGGAGCTATCAGAACAACAACATCTGCTTCCTGAGTATTAAGACCTTCCCCCCAGTAAACAATTAATGTGAATTAAAAACGAAAGTGAAACTGAACAGAAAGCCTGCCTTTCCCTGGGAGCTCTGTCTCCAGCCTTCAGCTGCCTGTTCGTTTCTCTGCCTCCCTGACCACTTCCATTTCCAGTTTACAAACTTTTAGACCCCCTTTGCAGGTACTTTTTCAGGCTGAAGCATCGCCACAGGATCCACATCAAAAGGCAAAAGGGCTACAGGATGTACATTTCATTGAAAGATTTGCTATTTCTGAAGACACCTCAAGCAATTCTTACCTTCAGCTTTCTCAGACAAGTTACAGAAGCCATTCAAGTCCATGACACGTTCATGGTGAAGAGACCCATTTAACCACAAATGAATTCCACCTCGGTGAGCAGAGCCCACCTAAGCAACTACAGTGTTCACCGTGGCTACTTTTAAGAAAGCAAATCAGCAGCCCCAAACATTATTTTCTCTTCTCCTGCTCCCATACTTTCTAACTTCCTTGTGCATGCAAGCAAACACTTAGAATCATAGAATTGTTGAGGTTGGAAAAGAACTTTAAGCTCATCGAGTGCAAACGTTCCCCCAGCACTGCCACGGCCCTCAGCATCTCAGCTCCACGGCTTTGGGATCCCTCCAGGGCTGGGCACTGCCCCAGCTCCCTGGGCAGCCTGGCACAGGGGCTGACACCCCTCTCAGGGAAACAGTTCTGCCTCAGCTCCAACCTCAACCTCCCCTGGAGCAACCTGAGCCTATTTTCTCTCATCCTACCACTTGTTACTGGGGANCAGCCTCCCCATATCCCAGCACAGGGGACAATCTCTGCCCTGCTCCTGCTGCCACCCCAGTGCTGATACAGGCTTCCGTCTGCAGCACTTTGTCCCAACTGTCTCCCATTTCAGATAATGGCTTGAAGAGCTTCTTGTCCTTTTATCAGCTGGATGAATCTTAGCTGGCAATCGTGGCAGCTTACAAAATCCACTGGAGGGATTAATAATGCATTGCCTGCCATGACAACGGCAGAGCCCCACACACCCCCAGCTGTCATTACGTGAGTCACCCGGCGCTCGCCGCTCCATGGAGCAGCAGATGGGAAGAAGAAGTTTTGCAGTGCACTGAGGGGCTCCAAAAGATGCCATCATTTTAAAGAGACCTGTGCTAGTTTGTTTACAGAACAGAAGCCTTTCTGTCTTCAACGGGGCTTTAGGTAGGTAAAGACATTTCTCTGATAGGACTGCTGTCTGTGAAATGCACTCCCTCTCCCCCCCCCCAACAAACAACAAAGCAAAAGCAGGCCAAAAAGCTCATGTAAGTGACACAGACTTACAGGGTCAGGATGGTACTAGGACTGACAACATGCAAAGAATATAAATAATACGCTCATAGCTATGTTCTAGCCCAGAAGTATGTAGGACAATTCCTCAAGCACTAGCACCTTCCTTGAAGCTGAGAGATGGAAAAACTGAGACCACTGAAAGCTGCTCCACTTACATCGCTTCAGTGTCCTACAGAAGACGATTATTCTCCTCTCCACCCCAGAGGAGCTTGATGCTTTGGAACGTATCAAAGCTCAGACACCACCTTTTATCAAATGCACAGCTGCACAGGAGCTCAAAGATACTTTTCCCAACAACACTGTCAACTGCCACACAGTACCAAGGGACTCTCATCCGTCACTGAGGCTGAGGAAAACACATTTGCACCCGCTGTAAAACAGCACACTCATCCACAGCAGAGCAGAACAGACATTCCCGGTGGGAACAGAGGGCCAGAAATACTTGACTAACTCATTTCAGCTCTGCCATGGTGGGGGGGGGGGGGGGGAGAAAGGTCTCTGAATTTGGATTCATTCAAGAAGTAAATCTGAAATAAGAGTAGAAGTATTCTGCAACACAGCTGGCACTCTGTGAAAATACCCCACTTTGGAAGCTGACTTTCCTCTGATACCAGCTCTCAGCTGTAAAGATGCTGTCAGAAGGAAAGGAAAGCTTACTTTGTGGTTTAAGAAGCGGACACCAAGCATGGGATCTAAAAACAGGTAGGGAAGAAGGACGACTGGCCTACAGAATGCCTTAGAACAAAAGTTCTTGGAGTGCTTTTTACCCACTTAACGACAACGTATAGCTCTGGCTGTTCTGCCATCTCTTCCTCACACTCAAGGGGTATTTTATATAGTGAGACAGATATAAAAGAACAAAGAAATCACAGTTGTCCTTCCCAGGACAACCTGTACTACCAGGGATTTCTGTATGAACTAAGCAGATGTCGCTTCCAAACCCACCCTTGCTTTTTGCCCCCTTTCAAAGTGTCCAGTGTTGCTTTTGACACACTGGCTGTAGCTGTAAGACACCAGTCCCCAAAGTATCCTCTTTTGCGTGCTCTGCTTAGCCACACACAATTGAACAGCTTGGAGAAACCTTTCACTGCCTTGGCCTGACACTGAGCTGATTCCATCCTGTTCTTTCTGAGGATGCTCCAGAAGAACGCTGCTCTCTCTCTCTCTCTCCCCTGGGCATCCCCATCCTTATCCCACTCTATCCATCAGCAAGCCCAGGTAACTCCTTACCACCACGAGCAGAAAAAGACAGAGCTCTATTTTATCCACCCCAGGTTGAGCGAGTCAGGAAAGTTTCCCACCCAGCACACTGATGGCTTCTTGCAATGTCACCAGGCGGCGTTTGTCATCCAGAAAGATGACGAAGCAGCACACAGCGTTGAAAGCAAGAGGCTGCTCAGTGGCTCAAACAACGGAAGGTCCATATTCTGATACCTCTCCTGCAGCTGAAGCGCTGGTAAGAGCCAAGAGCAGCTTCTTGCCCCTAGAGCCTGAACCTCACGCAGCTCCCCAGCGTGGCGCGGGGCTGCGAGCCTCACACGCAGCGAGCATCACTTCTGCTGGGCCGAACCAGCTGCCTACCGCCGTGCACCCGAATTTGGAGGCTCTCGCGTGGGGTGGTGACAGAAGCGCCCTGGTACCTTGGCAGCACGGGCACGGATACCTCGGGGTCCGGAGCCGCTCGGGGAGGTGGTAAATTAAATAAAAGCAGTCCCGGAGGGGGTAAATAAAGCAGTCCCGGAGGGGGTAAATAAAGCAGTCCCGGAGGAGGTAAATAAAGGCAGTCCCGGAGGGGGTAAATAAAGCAGTCCCGGAGGGGGTAAACAAAGCAGTCCCGGAGGAGGTAAACAAAGCAGTCCCGGAGGTCGGGGACTCACCTTCCCATCAGTGTCGAAGGGGAGGGACTCGTCGTCCTCCGTCGGCAGCGGTGCCCGGTGCCGGTGCCCGTCCTGCGCGCTGGGAGCCGCCGCGGCTGCGGCTGCGGCTCCGTGGGGTTGGTAGTCGTGGTAAGGGTTGGCGAAAGCCCGCTCCTCCATCTCCGCCTCGCCTCCCAGCTGCAGCTTCAGCCTCTTGGACATGCTCTCTCCCATCTCAGCCTGCCCCCGGCCCGCCTCCCCGTAACGGCGAGCCGCCGGGGACACACTCCGCCCCGCCGAGCGGCAGCCGCTGCTCCGGCTGCGGCAGCGCCTGCACACGCCGAGACGGGAGCTGAGAGACGGCCCCGGCTCAGCACGGCCCCGGCTCAGCACGGCGGCCCCGGCAGCCGCGGAGGGGGAGCGGCGAGAGCGGCGGCGGGGACGGGCAGCCCCAACCTCCCCCCGCCCGCCGGCAGAGCCAGCGCGTCCGGCCGCGTAGGCTGGGCGGTACCGCCGCAGAGCCCGCCCGAGCTCCACGTTGTAGCCTTCAGGGCTGTTGGTGCAGAAACAAACAGCCAGCACACGGTGTGGTGTAAAAGCACTGAGCGATGGTATAAAAGCACTGACTCGGGACACCTCTTTATCCCATTAAATAATGACTCCACCATCCCTTTTTTTTTTTTTTTGTGTGTGTGCTAGTAATCGGCCAGACCATAAACTTATTAATTCAAGACCTGGACACTGTGCAAGATTCATTGATCTTTCCTTTTATGTTACTGAGTAGTTTTATTGCTGTCAAAATACACACCCAGGGTGTATGGTGAAATATAGGTGATGCCTGCCCCAGCATTGGCTTCACTTTGTGGTGGGTTGTGGCAATGTGCTTGTGAATACATGAGGCAATGATGTCCCTTATCCTGTGGCATGACAGCTTGTCCAACAACAAGTACCTCGTGTTTTCTCTGGAAGGGAAAATACCCCCATCCACTCAAAGAAAAATGACACAACCATCTACAAAACGTCCTCTTCTGTGGTCACTTAAATGAAGTCGCTCTGTGCACGATTTAATATTTCCCAGGGAAACCTTTCGTGCTGTGTTGTGGAGCCTGACAAGGTAAAAGAGCCTCTGGGTAGATGCTTTGCTGTGCAAAGAACATTTTTGCACCTTGAGTGGTTTCCTGCCCTCAGCAAAGAGCAACTACAGCCCCATAATGAAGGTCAGAATTAAGCTTTTAGGATAAATGTGTGTGGCTCCTGGTTTTTTTTTCCCACACCTTTTGCTCTCAGACTGGTGAGGATAGAAAAGCGAGACCATACAAACTGGCACCTGCTCAAGGAGTAAGGGCGCAAGAGCAAGTTCTTCCCTTCTTCTGGAGTCAGGGGGAGGGGGTCTGCATCTGCTCCCTTTTGCATCTTCTTGCTGTGTGGGTGTCTGCAGGCTGCTGTGTGTTTACCACCCCGGTAAGCACCTGTTTTTGAGGCACCTCTCTCCACGCTCACATTTGTGGCCAGCTCATTCTCAAGCTTTCCAGGCCTCCTTTTGTCCTTGGTGCGTGGGATGAAGCTCAAAAGGCTTTTTAAGGGTGATTTTTCCTTTTCATCTTTTACCATTGATGCATGAAGAGCTCTGAATGGGAATCATGGATGAAGGAAGAGGAAAAAAAGAAAGTGAGGTGACAACCTTTGCCGTAAGTTCTAAGCAAGGATAAATTCACCTCTGTCATCTGTAGCCGGGAGCGAAGCAGCAGGAGGCCTCGCCTGCTGCAATGGTGATTTCATGTGCCCTTTCATCCACAATGTGTCTAAAGGCTGCTGAAAGCAGTGAGCCCTCATCTTTTCTTCCCACTCCAGCTGTGCACTCCTGAAACCTGCCTTCTACTCATTCTTTTACACAGGTGGGATTCATGAACCCTTCCTCTTTCACGTCTCATGTTTTCAAGGCTCCTTCAGCATTCTTGTTACGGTGTGAGAGCGCTGCTTTGCTTTTGTGCACCGTGACTCCAGCTGTGTGCAAGCAGCCCTGTCCATGGTTTGTTCTATGGAGAGAGAGAGAGGATGATGAGTGTGTGTGCCTTCAGCACCCATGGAAATGTCTTTCCTTGAAATTCAGGTATATATTGCTTCTAAAGAAAAAGAGACATTAACTTCATGCTAGTTAAGATGTGTATTTTACAACCCAGTACCTTGGTGGTATTTATTAACTTCATTCCTGGTAGCAGCCCTGTGGCAACCTTGAGAAAGAGCAAAAGGGGCACACAGACATTTACCCCTGCAACGCTGCCATCTCACCCAGGGGCAAACCTGACAGGCACTGGTGTAACAAGAAAAGCCCCTTGTTTTGCTGTGGCTTGGCCTTTCAATTTGTTTGAGACGTGATGAGGCAGAGGAGGTGTCAAGTGGAACAAGAGGACCAGACATGTTGCTGCTACGAGCGGTTTAGATTTAGCAGTCCAAGCCTTGTGATGGGGATGGGGAGGTGTGCTCCTCTCACCACAACTATTTCCTCACACCTCTTCAGATATTTCTGAGCTAAAAGGTGTTACAGGATGGGGAAAGAGTGGATTGATGCCTCTGTTCCCAACCCCAGATGTGGGCTTGACACGGGTCTATTTCCTTGATCACGTATTGATCTTGATGTTCAAAGAAAGTTCTATTCTGGCAGCTGCAGAGGCTGAAATCCTTCATGTTTGGGTACTATCAAACTTTGCAAGCTTCTGTGGTACTAAGGTCTCCTCAGGCTAATTCCTAGGAGAAACAGATCCAACATTTTGGTGATGTCACCATGTTATTCCACCACTTCAACTGAAACATCCACCTACTTCACACACGTCAAACAGCAGACAGCTTTCAGCAGATCCTCACTCAAAGCAGCCATCTACCATCGATTTAGAAACTCATCCCAGTCCTCTAGCAATTTGGTGTGTTTTCCAGGCCTTGCTGTGAATGTTTCTCTTTCTTTTCATCCCTGGTTTTCGACACAAACAGATGGAGGGTTTAGGAAAAAAAAAAGGGAAAGAAATGCTGGGTGGTTTGTAGCTGTTGGTAAATACCTGGATGAACTGTCCTCGATAGATTAAAGAAGTAAGCTCTTAAGAAGCTTTTCTAACCTCATCTTCTACTATTCAACCTTCATTTTCTTTTTCAGAATTAGCACTGATTTGATTTGTTCCCGAGTTGCTTTGCTTCCCACGTGGTCTGTGCAATGTGTAGCTGTGCCCAGGGCATGGGTAACAGCTCTGAGGACAGCAAACCTTCACCAGCCTTCAAGCACTGGAAGAGAGGGCAAAACAGGGAAGGAGAGGCTTTCAAGCGAGCCACAGAGTTGCCTTGCTGAGATGTAAAGATGCCCCCGAGAGAACCACGGAGCAGTAAATCACAGCAGGGCCGAAGGACTGACTTGTGTGTAAAGGCCTGGCTATGCCAAAAAGAGTAATGGTCCACTCTGATAGCTGATTATGGGTTTGCTCATGCAAATGCTGTGTGTGCTTATATCCCACCAGGAACAGCTTCACTGAGCTCCTGTGGGGCTGCTTTACAAAGCCCATCACGTATGCAAGTCTTCGCACTCACTCCAGCAGAGAGGGCCAACGTGCCATCAGTCATGCCTGAAAAGGCTCAGGAGGAGCATAAATGATGCATCACCTTTCTGCACAGGTTGTACATGCAGATATACATTTCAATAGCATCGTTAATGCCACTTGAAGTATTTATAGAAGCGCTTTGTATTCAGTGGTGAGATAAAAAAAACAAAACCACACAACAAGGAATCCGTGCTTCAACCAACATCTTAAAGGGGATATTTAGAAACTTGACTCCCATTTCCCCTGAGGCCCTTCCCACCACAGCTACAACACAGAGACCTGGAAGGTTAATGAGAGATTGTTTGTAAGGGACCTAGAAGATGAAAAGCTTGCTGTCTTTCTTCTCTCAACGCTCAACATGCTGATGATTATGAGGGTGGGATTTCTGACAGCTTCTTTGTTTTGCATGCTGTACTGAAGTGGTTTGCTGTGAACCCAGTTTGCTGCCAGGCTCTACTGAGGGGAGCTTGCCTGATGGGTTTTATCTGTGTTCCTCCTGCCCTCCCCCATCACCACCAGAACTGCCCAGGGTGGCTTCTGAGGCAGAAGGAGACGGCAAGGGCCACATCACACACAGCCAGCAAACCCCTCTGTGGGCCAAGTGGAAGAACCCCCTGGTTTACAACATTAAAGTCCATCAGAGTTTCTCCTTGGCTTCCACGAGCAACAGAAATGTAACCTTGCAACCTGAGAAATGAAGCTTATTGAGCAACATCTGTGAGATTAACACTCCCCATCTCCAAAAGCAACTCACACTGACACTCTGCTCAGTGTAACATACCCAGCTTGGTGTGACCTAGCATGGCTTGCTTTCCCAGGGAAGTCACAGAGGCTGTGCACTGCCGTACTTCTTATCAAGAGCATTAAACTCACACACAGGACCTCTACTACTACAAGAGCTTGATGGAAACCTATACAATCAGCTGGGACCCTTGCTAGCTTGTTAAACGAGTGTTAGGACAAAACCTGTTAAATAAAAGCTGTCTGTAGGACAAGAATAACCACCTCCTGTATCATTATCACTCCTACCTGAGAGTAACAGAGGCCAGAAAAGTCTAATGTAGTTTGTATTCCTAAAAAAATATGTAAGGAAAAAAAGGTGCAAACTAGTCCATATGATACCGTATAAAGAGATACTTACTGCACTGTCATGGTGCTGGAACTCACTGAAAGCAACAGCCTCAGAGGTTATAACATGTGTATTAAATAACATTCCTTCTACTTGCCTGAGAAAGAAAACAGGTTTGATAGTAAAAAGCCTTCTTGCAACAACAGCTCTGGTGTTGAATGTCACACAGATGGTGCTTATAAAGAGAGATTTCAACTACCAACCAACACCACCTGATCTGTAACTCCAGCTCCTCTCTCAAATAAACAGCAACAACAATTCCTGTGGTGGGACCAAGGGCTTACCCTCCCCATATAGCCTTATAGGGGGGCTCACAGCAGGCCCTGTCATGTTTGTGTACAGGGAGCCAGGCCAGCCACGCTGCTGAGCATCTCAGAGGGAGATACACCTTAGTGTCTGCCATGGGTCTGACTCAGGTGGCTGCTGCCTTAGGGGCTCAGCCTGTCCCTGCCAGCAGCTGTGTTTCTTTGGCTGTCTCTCCTCTTTGCACTCTCGCTCATTTGAAGTTGGCTGCATGGATTTCTGACTGCTTGTCCTTCCTAAACACCCATGCTTTTGTATACCTGCACCACTCTTCACTTCAAAGTTCTCCCCTTTAGCCAAGGGGATTTAACCCCATGGCTGTCCCCAGCACTCTGGGGTAAGTAGAGGCACAGCTCTCCCTGTCATCCTACCCATGAACCAGACAAAATAACAGCAGTTTTCTGTCTGATAAGCACCTCTGAGTCTTTAAGTTGTTTGCTGATCTTCACAGCAGAGGTGTGTGGATGTACAGCATGTATTTCAGCTTCCTTCTCAATATTAACACCAATTATCCATCTTCGTACTGTCAATATTAACTTACATAGAATCTTCCCAAGCCATCTGATCACTGAAAAGGGGTAGGGGGGGCGGGGGGGAAAAACCATGTGCCATAAGAGCAAAGATGTAATTGCTTTTATTAAAATAAAAATACCATGCATGAGTACGCATTCAGGCGTTTCTGAGAACCAGTAACATGAAGAGTTAAGACTATGTCATTATCTGCAGAAAATAGGGTTGAGCTGGTAAAACATGCAGCCTACGTATCGCAAGGGACTGGATGGAAAGATGAAAGTGAGAAAGGTGCTATAGTGGCTTTTTGTCTTTAGTGTGTACGAAGTTAAATCTATAAAGACAAGAATGATTTGATTTGCTGATTGTGAGACCTGGGGACTTATCTAGGCTGAGCGCGTACTGACAGTGCCAGCTCCTCTCTTCTTTAGTGTGTTTTGCTCTGTCACACTGAGGACCCCGTAATCCCTTTAACTTTTGTCTGCTCCGTGTTCCACCAGCTGGATAATGAACCACCAATACTCATCCGACTGCCTTTGCTCAGGGAATTTCTGCAGCGCCTGGGCTTTCATATTGCACTTCCAACAGCCACGAGCACTAGCCGTGTTATTGCCCACATTGTGAAAGCCCAGCAGCACTCCCAGCACACCCAGAGTCTCAAGAGAGAGGAGAGGGTCCTGTTATCAGCTCTGGATAAATCCCCAAAGTGACAACTTTTACCAGGAAAAACAACAAAAAACCCCCAATCTCAAAGAAAGTCCATCAATAAAGAACCCTGGAAGTGAGTTCTTCTGCTGGCTCCAAAGCCTCCAGGCTAGCCACTGATTTTTCTCCCCAGCCCAGGTACAACAGTATATTACAATAAAAGTTCTCCATCGATTAAAAACAATTAAAAAGAATAATATACACCTCATTTTTTTTTTCTTTTTATCGCTCAATATACAAACAATCTTCGATCAACAGTATAAACCATTACACCGTATAAAAGTCAATAAGAGTTTCGTATTGTACAAATAGTGCTCTCATGGTTCAGGGACTTTACAAAGCTGCGAGGGGGTACCGGCTGTTACCTGCACACATATTGCTTGACAGTTTATCGAAACCAAGGCGATTATACCTTTGATTGCATCGATACAAAGCAGCCTAAAAAACGGGCAATGGATCCATAGGATCTCTGCTTATTGCGAGGGATTCTCAGAAGTCACTCCACCTTAGCCTGGGTTTTATACTCTCTCAGTGTCATCAAGTGAAACGGCCCATTCGTTTAAAGGGTGAACGATGTGAGGATGTAAGGCTGAAAAAGCCAACATAGGTATGTGAGCCAGGCCTCCTACCACTGGGGACAACTACTTATTCCCTTTTATAAAACATGAGGGTGATATCGATGGGGGCTGCAAATGCACACTCTCCACCTGGAGAAAGGGGATAGATAAAAGGGAATGATGTACTGTACCGGCTACGCAGGAGCAACCCTTCAACCAGTGCAGATGCTGGCAGCGGGTTCCATTGCTGGTCTTCACCTTACTCATCAGAAAAACCCTCTCCTTTGAGGTGAGAGGTGCAGTGAGACTCCAAGACCTGTGCATCCACACAGCCCTGCCTGCGCCATGTCGGTGCGGCCACCTTGGCCTCAGGACTTTGCCTGCTGCCTCGGGCCAGCTCGCTCTCCAGTGACCAGTTTTCCCTCAGGAAACCCTCTTCTTAGGATGCTACTGAGGGTTTGCTTGACCACTAGCTGTGGTACAGTACCTCAGTCCACACAGCAGGGCTGTGTGGCAGAGAGCAAAGCCGAGCGTGGAAGCGCTGCTATTCCACCTCCTCTGCATCGTTAAACCAAGAACCTCGCCACAAGTGTCACTGGTTTCAAGTCTCGCCACCTGCCTACACAATTCCTCGCACAAAAAGCAGCTATCTCGGCGTGTTTCAGCTCGTTTTGTTCCCAGATACTGAGCCAAAGCCTCGCGTCCTTTTCTTTGACTGTTAAGCTGTCGCATTTGAGCAGAAAATGAATCGAAACGGAGCCGAGGTCATAGGTCTGGCCCTGAAGTGACACCTGGTCCTGCGGTTTGGTTTGGTTTTGTGTGGCCAGGCCTCAGCCCCCTGGCAAGCCCCCTTGGCTCAGTGGAGGGCTGGCCCAGCCCCCTTGAAGAGTGGAGATGTGCAGCCTTCCCCTGTAAGGAGAGGCTGTGCAAGTGGTGGTTGATACCCTATTGCTTTAAAGCAAGAAAACAAGACGTTACATCTTTGGTCCTAAGGCAGCCCATTTGACGAGCTACCTGGAAGGTGTCGTGTTTTCCTGTTGTACAAATCCTTTTTTTTTTTTCTTTTCTTTCCTTTTTCTATTTTTAAAAAACTAGGTTAAAAAGGCTCCTTAAAAGTTTTGTGTCAGAACATTTACAAAAAGAAATCAAAGCTAGAAAACGGGATTCTAATATAAAAATCTGAACCAGTGGTGATAAAAACGTTACAAAGCATTCCCGCCAAGTGTTACACACGGGGGGTTTGACACTTTCACAAGTCAACAGTTTCCATCAGGAAGAAGGAACACAGGTACATCTTTATAACTTTGTCCCGATTCGGGTGTTTTCTCACAGAGAAACGTGGGGAGAAACAAAAGCCAGAGCACCGCAGACTGCTCTTCTGAAGAGGCAGCAGTCGTACAAACAGAAGATGTTGAACTTGAACCTGAAAAATGAGCACTTGTCCGGAAATGCAAAGTTTTTGGATTGAATTTACCCGACAAGATCAACTGACACGGGAAGGAAATATTCCCCCAAGCCAAGTCCCTCTGCAGCAGGAGCAAACAACCCAAGGCTCACATGAAGTTGAGTGCGCTGACACTGTACAACAGAGCACTGGAAAACATCACAGGAAGGTGAAGACTCCTGCCCTAGCTTACATTTTCACACACTTAGCAATTATTAGAAGTCTTAAATTATTACTGCAATAGCACAGTTCCACGTTAACTGCTGCCTTGTGATCAAGAGATACTAAGAACTAACTTGGGAGTGGTTTTATTTTGCCTTACGTGAAAAATACAGTCAAAAAGGACACAGATGCATGGCTAATTCCCTGAGCACCACCACAGGCACCAGCCACGTGCTCCCACTACTAAACCCCTCCTGAACTGTTTTCAAAGGGCAGGCATATGAACTTCTATAGAACCTTCTAGAAGTTCTCCTCCTCTCCTCTGCCCTGGTGAAGCCTCACCTAGAGTCTTGTGCTTAGTTCTGGACTCCAGTGCTCAAGAGAGACAGGGAACTGCTGGAGAGAGAGAGTCTAGTGAGGGCTACCAAGATGCTGAAGGGCTGGAACATCTCTGAGGAGGAAAGGCTGCGGGTTCTGGGGCTGTTCAGCCTGGAGAAGAGAAGCCTGAGCTCAGGGGGACCTCATTAATGCTGAGTAATACCTGGAGGGCAGGTGTCAAGAGGATGAGGCCAGTCTGTTTTCTGTGGCGGCCAGTGACAGGACAAGGAGTAATAAACACAAGGTGGAATGCAAAAAGTTCCACTTAAACACAGGGGAAATCTCCTTTGGTGCTGAGGTGAGGGAGCCCTGGCCCAGGCTGCCAGGGAGGGTGTGGAGGCTCCTTCTCGGGAGGTTTCCAACCCCACCTGGACACGTTCCTGTGCCCCTCGAGTGAGGCGAACCTGCTTTAGTAGGAGGCTGGGCTGGATGAGCTCTAGAGATCCTTTCCAACCCTCAGCATTTTATGATTCTACTATTCCATTTAACAATGTTCATGCTACATAATGCTGGCAGTACAATATTGCTGTTACTTCATGGCTTTCCTGGCTAACGGCTTCAAAGGAAACACAAACACATCCCTTTGTGCAACAGTGCTGGAAAGATTCTGCAGGAGAACACTCACTGTGTGATTTCTCTAGTGTTCTGCTTGGAGGCATAACAAATTTAGCAAGCTGAAAATGATTTGTGTGAAGTGTTACTGCTTTGGGTTTGATGCACATTCCACCCCAGGCAGAGTGGAGGAGAGCGGAGGAGCTGCCTGTGCTGGGGCAGGGCAGGGAGCACCCTGCAGAGCAGCACAACACATCTGCTCTCGGGAATGCAAGGACGGGCCTGCCAACAAATGGACGTGGGAACTTGGATCTTGCTTGGCATTTTACAAACAAGCCAGAAGAATTTATCTGCTTGAGGGCAGGAAGGCTCTGCAGAGGGCCCTGGGCATGCTGGAGCCATGGGCTGAGGGTGGCGGGATGAGGTTTAACAGGGAGAAGGGCTGGTTCCTGCACTTGGGCCACAGCAAGCCCAGGCATCCTGGCTGGGATCAGCAGTGGCGTGGCAGCAGGAGCAGAGCAGTGCCTGTGCCCCTGTGCTGGGCCCTGGGGAGGCTGCAGCTCCAGGGCTGTGTTCAGTGCTGGACCCCTCACTCACTGCCACAGGGACACTGAGGGGCTGCAGCGTGGCCAGAGCCGGGCACAGAGCTGGGGAAGGGGCTGGAGCACAAGGGTGCTGGGGAGGGGCTGAGGGAATGAATAGGGGTGTTGAGCCTGGAGAAGAGGAGGCTGAGGGGAGACAGGAGCCCTCTCTGACATTCCCTCACTCCCTGACAGGAGTCATTTCCCGCAACCTTTCTTCTTCAGTCCTCCAGAAACCTGTTCTGAGGATTCGCTGCCTGATCCTGGGCCCCAGTTGCAGTGTTTCAGCTGAAACACACACTGACACATTCAAACTGCAGTGGTGGCAGAGATGTGAGTGTTTCTTGCTACTTAATATGGACACATCCCCTCTGCAACCTGTCTGCTTACGCTGAGCTGGCAACGCTCGACTGCTTAAGGGCCTTTGTACCAAAGTCACCACACGTGCGTTTGCCTTCTGACCCAGTGCTTTGATTAAAATAGCACTGCTGAGCTGCTGCTGGGACACAGCTCAAATACTGACTAAATTAACACTGTAGGCACTTTACCCCTCCTGCATTCGTAAGAAATGTTAATGCTGGCAGAATGGGAAGCTCTGTCCCACAGGCTCCTGGAAAGAGTGGATGTTTTTTTTGCTGCTGGGATTGATTTATACTTGTCAAGCTAAAATCTTAGCCTTGCCTCACCTGCCTGTGCTGCACTGGTGACAGAAGATGCTGGGTGTTTTAAAGCAGTGTAGGCAGCTCTCTGTGTCTCAGAAGAGAGAGGTAATATTTTCCATTGCTCCAGATTGTTCTTCCTTCCCCTAAGTTGTTCTCACTGCCCCTCCTGCATTTCCAAGACACATCACCCTGAAGGGCCAGGCACCAGCCCCACTGTGCTGCAGCAATTCACAGTGCTCTGCCTTGAAGCGCCTACAACTCAACACTGATGTGTCCCTTCTCTTTGCCAAACGTGTAAGGGAACAACGACTTCTGCTCTGTGCTGCTTTAAGAAGGGAAAGAAAACTGCTTGGCTAGAGCTACCTGTGTTTCTTGCCCTGGTCAGGTGTAATTCAGTACAGCTCTGCCAAGGCTGCCTGGTGAATGCTCCAATTTGCCACCGTTTGCATTTCCTCGACATTTAATCAGAAGCATTAACGTGGACACTTCCATTTTTCAGCTACAGCAACATCTTTTAACAGTCCTGCTGAAGAAGAAAGGCAGTTTGACAATCATAAAGGATCAAGAGTAAAACACGTCTTGCATTGGACCATCAGGAAACAGAGTACAGCGCACTTTCTAGCCATGTACAGGTACCCAGGAGGGGAGGCCCTCCGCTCAGTTTTCAGCAGTAGTGGTGATAAGGTCGTGCCATTCTGCTCCTCATGGCTGGTTTTCCACTCCATGCTGCCCTGGGTAGAAGCTCCCACATGTGCCCCAGCTGCACTTCTCACTCTTCATGCCAAGAGGAAGAGTATACACAGGCAACTGGTCAAACTCCGGCAGTGTGGAATAACTGTTTGTGTTCCAGGAGGTTTGGAGAACTGTTTCAGGAACTGCTTTGGGGTTTTATTTCCTCCCTGCCGGTGAGCTGAGCACCACAGAGCAGACCAGCAATACCATAAAAGATCCAAACAGCACAGCCTGTAGAGGAAGGAATTTGACTGTACACCACGTACAGCTCTCAAATTCACCCCAGAGTGGCTTCTCACCGCGCAGCCGTTTGTAAAGGAAAGGAACGCAGCCGTTATGTCCTTTGTCCTGTTCCCACAGGCATCCGAGTGCAGGGCCCTGGGCCTCAGTTACAATGTGGGAACCGGCATGGAAAGACCCAGAGGCTCAGCCCCACGCCGAAAGGGAAAAGCTGTGCTTAGGGAAGCGTCAACCCCGGCATGGGCTGGCTCTTGCAGCGGCCAGGGAGGGCACCGAGCGCCTGGCTCGCCCCGCCGCAAGAACAAATGCCCTCTGGTCATGCTGAGGCCTCGATGTATTCGCTTTTAGGTGCTGCTACCCTCAAGTACTCTGGGTTTTCTGCTGCGGGGACTTTGAGGAGACCGTTGGGTTTGGTTTCCTTGGGTAAGAAGTCCTGCTGGTAGTCAGGATTGTCCAGGTTGATTTGGTGGTTGCCCGCCTGGATCCAGTAAGGAGAGCTCTCGAAGACTGTCTTGGCCAGTGGAGACTGGTTGGTGTTGAGATACTCGGGGTTGTCCACAGCTGTGCTGTGTGAATTTTGGTAGCTGGAGTCCGTGGGGCCCTTTGAGTTTGCTGTGAGTGAGAAGTTGTAGATCGGGTTCTGGACCGCCGAGGCAGACGCTTTCTTGGGCGCCAGCTGGTTTATGTACTCTGGAAGGAAAACAAAAACGAGGGCTGAAAATGAAGACAGGTAACATTTGCCTCACCTGAGGCGTAGTTTCAACCCAGCTGCCCCTTGCTCTTGGCACACAGCATCTCAGAGAGACAAAGGCAGGGGCTGCCGTGACCCGGCACCACGCGCTGCCCTGAAGTTCACCCACAGGAAGGTGGCAGGAAAGACAGCTTGGACCATGAGAGAGTGAAGCAGCTCCTGCTGATTTTAGTGACGTGTGGGTGGCTACGTCCCAGATACTGTTCTGAAGCTGCAGTCTGGCAGCTCAGCTACCAGAAACCAATTCCCTAGAAAAACGTTTAGGGCTGAGGAGAGCGCCTGTAAAACACAGGACTGGCAGCAACACAGATCCCATGTTTCACTTCAATGCCATCCCTTGCAGGGTCTTTACCCACTTTTTTAGCCATGGCATGTTCTTGGGATCTTTTAAGAGCACAAAGAGTGATGGCTGAATAACCCAGCCCCCTCGGGGCACGCTGGCTCGCTCTCTGACCACCTACACTGTAAGTCCACGTGAAACCACGAGCTGCCTTCTGTGTATCAACATCTGAAAGCAGTGATGCTGCCACAAAGCTCTTTGCATTGCTGAAATGGTTTAAGGGGCAAAAGTGGGCTTTTTTTTAGAGGATGTTTTTCCCCTAAATAGGAAGCTTTAAACATATAACCACAGCAAACCTGTGCAAGCTGGCTGGTGAAGGAACTGAAAGGAGAAATGGCCAGGAGCAGCAGGAAGAGAATATGTGCACACAATCCCATTCCTGTGTACTGAGCATAAACCCAAAAGGGTAGGAAGCATTGGGATCATTTCCTTTCTCCAGAAAAGGGAGCACAGTGATTATTTGACAGCCAAAAAACTTGTGAATGAGTGGCCAAGGGATGGAAACACGAGCACTCACTCACCTGGGGCGGGCAGGAAGCTGTCGTCTATGCTGTCCTCCAAGAAAGTGCCCGTTGGGTCTGAGCTATACCTCTGGACAAAGCTGTCTTCCCTCACAGGATGCCCCTGCTGGGTTGGAAGCAGAAAAAAAGGAACCAATATTAAAGGGACTGTTTTGAGCCACACAGGGGAAGTTGCTTGCTTCTTACAGGTCACCCCACTTACCCCATTTCTGTCAATGCAGGTTGTGGCAGAGTTGTTGCTAGTAGCACTCTGAAAAAGAGAGAGAAAAGACGTTGTGGGATGCAGCTCACTCTGAAATGTGCTTGCCACTTTTCCAGAGAGGAGAAGTTTCATACCAATGAACTCAAGAGAGGAGTGCGGGACGTGGAGGGGCTGTTGAAGAAGCCCTGGTGTGGCACCAGATACTCGTCCGCGTCCACGATGTCTTCCATGTCCTCCTCCTCCATCAGGGTCCGGTAAAACTTGGAGTCCGTGGGGCTGGGCAGGTGCATCCTGTCGTCTCCCTGCAGACAAGGCAGCGTGAGAGGGGACTCCCAGGCTCCCTCCAAGCCCTCATTATGCCTCAAAGTGAGAGAGCTGAGGAGTAAAACCCTCCGTCTGTGTTGCCTAACCCGAGTTTGGAGGAATTTGGGCCTGCAGTCTCTGTATGAAAATATCTGTGTTTTGAAGAGGATCAGACTCCTCTCAGGGCTGCTCTACAGACTGTTACTGGTCCCAGACTGGGACCAGTACTGAGAAAACAGCAACTGGTCTCGAAATGCCATTGGTGGTTTTAGCTGAGCGGGCTGAGACCTGGAAAGCCACAGCAAATCTGGCCTTAAATTATCCACAGGATACATTTTCACGTGCATTGCTCATCATTTTGGGTCTCATACTAAATGCTCGTCAGACATTCCCCTACCTCTGGGGTCAGTACCTGTACAAGGAGGTGATGTGGTGGGTCAGTAGCTATATAAGGAGGTGGTGGTGGGGGTCAGCAGCTGTATGAGGAGGTGGTGTTGGGGGTCAGTAGCTGTATAAGGAGGTGATGGGGGTCAGCAGCTGTATGAGGAGGTGGTGTGGTGGGTCAGTACCTGTATAACGAGGTAGCGTGGCGGGTCACGGGCCATCTTGGAGAACTCTGCTATGAGCTCCCGGAACTTGGGGCGGCTGTCTGCATCGATCATCCAGCCTAGAGGCACAGCAGGGAAAGCAAAGCACAAACAGGGGTGTTTTGGCCATCAGAGCTCCCAGTGAAGTGTGCCAGTGAAAAGAACGGCACCATACGTGCTGGTTAAGGGCTCACCCATAAGGGACCACTGTAAAAAGTTCATTCACCAACCATGGCTGTGACCTGCAGCATTTCAAATGCACATCTGGCAGTTTGGGCAGACACAGGGGAGGCAATAAAACCTCACACTGAACAAGCTCCAGGCTGTCTTCTCTCCTCCTGCTTAGGCAGGCAGGTCCCACTTGAGTGGTAACAACACTTCATCCCTGAGGGTACCAAATGGGTGTCCAGCCTGGATTGATCTCAATTAGAGCTCTCTTGAAGGAAGGGGAAGCAAACCGGCTTCAGTGGGCAGCAGCAGTGATTTGCCATCCAGTCTTCACTGCCCTGCCTCATCAAACCTGGGAAGCCTGAAGCAGGAGCTGCCCTCTGTGCCAGATGCCTTCTGAAATTCCAAACGTCCTTGCTGGGGACATTTTGGAAGATATCTAACCATATCTAAGTTGTGCTGAATTACTAAACAGAGTTTACAGAATCCCAGCATGGTGGGGGTGGGAAGAGCCCTGCAGATCTCATCCAGCTCAACCCCTTGCTAAAGCAGGTTCCCCTCAATCAGGGGGCACAAGAATGTGTCCAGGTGGGTTTGGAAACCTCCCGAGAAGGAGCCTCCACACCCTCCATGGGCAGCCTGGGCCAGGGCTCCCTCACCTCAGCGCCAAAGGAGTTTTTCCTTATGTTTAAGTGGAACATTTTGTGTTCCAGCTTGTGCCCATCGCCCTTTGTCCTGTCATTTAAGAGACAAGAAAAAAGTGCTGCCCCATCCTCTTGACACACACCTTTTAAACACTTGTCTTAATGAGATCCCTTCTCAGCTCCAGGTCCCACAGCCTTTCCTCAGAAGGAAGATGCTCTATTCCCATCAGCATCTTGGTGTCCCTGCACTGGCCTCTCTCCAACAGTTCCCTGTCCCTCTTGAGCTGGGAAGCCCAGAACTGGACACAGGACTCCAGATAAGGCCTCACCAGGGCAGAGTAGAGGGGGAGCAGAACCTCCCTTGACCTGCTGCCCACACTCTTCTTGATACACCCCAGGCTGCCATTGGCTGCCTTGCCCATGAGGACACATTGCTGGCTCATGGTTAGTTTGCTGCCCACCAGAACCCTCCAGCAGGTCCCTCCTCCAGCAGGTCCAGCAAGTTGCCTCCGAGCCAAAGCTCTAGATGTGGGCACAGACACTGCTGCCCCGGCTCTGCTCACACACCCCTATTTCTGTGCAGTCGCCACGTGACGAAGGCAACCCAGCACCCTCCAGCTGAACTCACACTTGACCATGATCATGTAGACATCGATGGTGCAGATGGGGGGCTGGGGCAGACGCTCGCCCTTCTCCAAGACAGAGGAGATTTCGCTGGCGGGGATGCCATCGTAAGGCTTCAACCCAAACGTCATCAGCTCCCACACCGTCACACCTGCAGGGTGGGAAGGGAGGGCATTGAGAGGCTTGGCCAAGAACCCCACTCAGGAAAAACATTTTCTGCCATCGTTTTGAAGACAGACAGATTATTAAACAGGTTGAAATCACTTTCTGGGGTTTCTTGGGGTATATTTGGGTTTGGGTGTCTATTTCTCAGCTCAGCTAGTATGTCAGTGAAGCTCATCACAACCTTCCCAGCCCTCCCACCCAGAGAGGAAACACAGCTTACTGCCTCCTGACTCCAACCCAGCAAGTGGAAGTGGGGTTTTTGTTCCCAAACCCCCTCTTTGGAGACAAGGGAGAGCAGCTTCAGAAAGATGCACAAACCAGCTGCCTTGGTGTTGTCTGCTGACACACCACTGGCTCCTGTGACTCCTGTTGTGATTGTCCAGTAGCTGAGAATACTAAACAAGGGTTTGGATGCCAAGATACATCAATGGATTAAGAGGGCCAGAGGCTGTACTTTTATAAAAGGACACAGGACCGTGTGCATCAAGTATCTCCCAGGAATCCAAGAGCTCATGAAGTGGAGACTTTGCTGTAAGTTGCTGTAACAAGTTTTCCTTTCTGCTCCACTCCCATTCGAGCTGGCTTACGACTCAAATATCAAATGAACTCTCTGAGGAGGCTGGTGCTTTCCTTCCCTTTATAGTGTTGTCCTCTCAATACCAGGACAGCACAAACATTGTAGGCCACAGAGGAAATTTACAGTGACTGATACCGACTGACAGCGTGGCTGATGGGTTTAAGTCCTGTGGCTTTACTGTCATGTGAAGCTGCTGAAGAAAGGAGTCATCACAACTTCAGCAGATGGGGCACAGTCTCCTCCCTGCAGCATTTTCCAGGGGAGTGTTCATCACCTGAAGGCATGTTCTGAAAAGTTCTTACACCTCACTAGCATGCAAGTGCATGGGAAATTTGAGGTGATTTCACAGAATCACAGAAGCTCAAGGGCTGGAAGGGACCTGGAAAGCTCATCCAGCACAACCCCCCTGCCAGAACAGCAGCACCTAGAGCAGGGCACACAGGAACTCATCCAGCTGGGTTTGGAATGTCTCCAGAGAAGGAGCCTCCACAGCCCATCTAGGCAGCCCCTGCCACTGCTCCCTCATCTCAACACGGAACAAATTCTTCCTTGTGTTTGGGCCCACTGGTTATGGTAAATCTCTCAGTCTCCTCGCAGCAGGGACAAGAAGGGTGTGTGCAGAGTCACTAGCAAACCCTGCCATTCCCCAACCCACTTGCAACGACTGTGGCTGGTTTCAGACTCACCGTAACTCCAGACGTCGCTTTGATGAGTGTAAATCCGGTGTAAAATGGACTCCAAGGCCATCCATTTAATGGGAACCTAGGCAAAGTCACAAACAAGACCAGAAAATGTACCAGTGGTGTTTACCAGCAGGTGCTGTTCAGATCAACAGTTTGGTTGCAGGAGGGAACAGCCAACCCACACCACAGCTACCAGAGTGGCAGAGCAGGCGGCTTCCCAGTCCCTTACTGTTGCTTTCATTCACGATGCTGAACTTTAGGAACTGGTGGAACAGTGGCCAGATCAGAAATATCTCTTACACATCAGCTTTACAACATTTTTTAACAGTCAAACTGCTGTTGTTTTAACCTTCTCCTGTCATCCCGGGACACAAATCCCATCTCAGGCTACGGGACAAAGACACATCTGCACTCACACGGTTTCCATTTACAGCCTCTGCAAGGTTTGCAGGCAGCTTCCCTTTGGTTTCTCAGCAGGATGTGTTCCCTCCACCATCACGTAGCACAACAGGGAGGTGTGTTGAACCGAGTCTGACAGGTCTTTCTTCTGCTATAAATACCCAGCGTTCCCCTCCTCTCCATCAGCTGCACAGTGTTACTGGTGCTGCCTATGCTGATGAACTCAGCCGTGCTTTGCTTTTCGCTGTCTCATTATTATTGTAATGCTTTTTCTTTTCCTTAAGAACCTTGCTTTTTTTCCCAGCCCTTCTGGGTGGGAATTACAAGCACTCTTTGCTCTGCCACCTCTGCTCCCACTGCAGTGCCCTGGCCCGGCGCTGCTTCGGCTGCTTTCACAGGACTCCCGCAGCCTTCAAAGGCCTCACACTGAGCTGGCAGCTGAGCACTTTCAGAAGCCCACTCTGTTCTCCCCACACACCCCCTGTGCTTAAGGCTTCTGCACAAGCGCCTTTGGACATGCCACAGTTCATAGAGTCCCAGCATGGTGGGGGTGGGAAGGGCCCTGCAGAGCTCCTCCAGCCCAGCCCCTGCTCAAGCAGGTTCCCCTGGCTCAGGGGGCACAGGAACGTGTCCAGGTGGGGTTGGAAACCTCCTGAGAAGGAGCCTCCACACCCTCCCTGGGCAGCCTGGGCCAGGGCTCCCTCACCTCAGCACCAAACAAGTTTTCCCTTGTGTTTAAGTGGGATTTTTTTGTGTTTCAGCTTCTGTCCATTACCCCTTGTCCTGTCACTGGAGACAGCAGAAAAAAAAGTGCTGCCTCATCCTCTTGACACACACCTTTTAAATACTTGTGTAAATGAGATCTTCCCTCAGCCTTCTCTCCTCCAGGCTGAACAGCCCCAGTTCTTGCAGCCTTTCCTCACATGAAAGATGCTCCAGTCCCCTGATCATCTTGGCGGCCCTGCACTGGCCTCTCTGCAGCAGTTCCCTGTCCTTCTGGAGCTGGGGAGCCCAGAACTGGACACAGGCCTCACCAGGGCAGAGGAGACAGGGAGGATAATCTCCCTCAACCTGCTGCCCACACTCTTTTTAATACCCTTTAACACCTTTAATGGCCTTCTTGCCCACGAGGGCACGTTGCTGGCTCATGAGTTTGCTGCCCACTAGAGCTCTCCAGCAGGTCCCTCTCTGCAGGGCTCTCTCCAGCAGGTCAGCCTCAGCCTGTTGCTCCCTTGCCATGTCTTACCTTGCCTCCCTCAGCGTGATACTCCTTCTCATCAGCTCCCAGCAGCTTTGCCAGCCCAAAGTCTGTGATTTTCACGTGTTGAGGAGTCTTTACGAGGACGTTCCTGGCAGCAAGGTCACGGTGTACCAGGCGACGCTCTTCCAGGTAGTTCATTCCCTGCAATGGGACAGACTGTTAGAAGGCTCCACAGGCCTTGAGCTCAGGTGGGCAAAGGAGTTCCTGAGGTCAGCAGCTCCGTGGTGGCTGTACACAACCCCCCAGACATGTGGGAACCTCTTCCACTGGCAGCAAAAGGCTGTGTCCATCTGCACCATGGGCATTGCAGGGTGAGGATCTCCCACAGTTACAAGGAGAAGGAAGCTGGTGGAGTCATGGGGAGTGACTACTGCAGGGGAGTTACAAAGCCCATCGTTTCTATGGCTGTGCTCAGAGTTGTGTCTGCTTGCCAGTTCCCTCTGAAAAGGCAAGTTCTTCCAGTTCCACTGCCTGCCACGGTTATGCTGGGCTCGCCATAGCACACGTGCTTTTTGGGTACAACTGCCTCTTGTTATCATTGTGCTCATTTCATGGTTAAAGCATAAATCTAACAGCTGTGCTTCTGACCACAGAGGTCACTCCCCTTTCCCTGGGCACCAGTCTCTTGCTGTATGGAACCAGAGCGTTTGTGATTTCTAAGTTCACTGCAAGATCTTTTCTAAAGGCCACAATTATGGCCAGTTCAGAGGCTTCTGCTGGCAGTAGCTGACACACTTGTGAAGAGAGAACTAACACAAAGTACTTCTAACCTGCAAAGTTAACAACAAAATGATCATGTTGGTGCGATGACAGAGCACCCGAGGGAATAAATGCCTTCCAGCCTCCACCCCCTTCCTAAGCCCACTGCTAACCTGGGCCACCATGGAATCCTCCCCCAGGTCCCTCAGCAGAGCTTCACCCATGGGCTGCTAACGTTGCCAAAACAAACCACCCCACCAAACTGGCGTGATGCCACGCAGAGGTGCATTGAGCTACGTGGGGAGATCGGGGCTCTCGCAGCCAAACGCCTTGAGCTGCCCACAGAAAACAGGCTGCCTCCAAAGGATCCAAAGACACATCATCCCAGCCTCAGCAGGACAAAAAGCTTCCTGCCATATGTGCCTTGCTGCAGGGGCTTGCTAAGACTCAAACCTGCAGAAAGGCAGAAGATCAGGGTCACATCAAGCCCTTCAAGATGCTGATGGCTACAAGCCTTCTGCACGTGCATAACCTTACACCAAAGGCCTTCTACTGCTCGCCTAGAAAGTTCAGCAGATCTCTAACTGTGTGCAGGTCTGGGGTTTAAAACATTCATCATCATCAGGTGTTGAGATCAACTCATTCAAAGAGCTCCTTGGAGGGCTTCAAGACCCACCTGGACACGTTCCTGGGTGACCTGATCTAGCTGAACCTGCTTCTGCAGGCGGTTGGACTGGATGATCTCTAAAGGTCCCTTCCAAACCCTACCATTCTGTGATTCTATGATACTTCACAGTGTTTCTGCACATGGGGTGCCTATGGTTTGTCTGAGAGATGGGACTCTGTACCTCAGTGAAAGAGGGAGTTTGTAAAAGCTGCAAAGAAAACTTATATCAAAGCTGTGAAAACAGCAGCAGAAATGAGCTTCCCAGGGAACTTGCCTCCTGCTGGTTAGATACCAGACAGAAAGATATTTGTTGCCATTTCCTCTCCCTTTCAAAAGTGCCTTTTTAAAAAGTCACAGAGCATCCAAAAATCTGCTGAGGCTTTATCAGAGCAGTAAAGCCCAGCCACACTGGTGGGAAAAAGCCCACGGTTCACGAGTGCTTTGAGGAGCAGAACTTGAGTGTGGAGCAGCACAAAGGAGCCTTGTGGAAAGGCAGGCGTGGCTGGAAAGGTTGCTACAGGCAAACGTTGAACTGAGATGAAAAACTGAAGGCTGACTAAAACTAAGGCAATGGGGTAAGGCCTTTTGGGTAAGGATCAGTTTGGGGACTGATTTTGCCACCTTCAAAATTAACAAGGAGGAAGAAGGAGATGTGGCCTCTGGCTCCATCCTCCAAAGGGACTGAAATTAGCCCCCAGCAGTAATTGATTTAAATCCAGAGAGCAAGAGAGGCCATAAAAGGACAGTTCACATCCCAGGTGGGCAAGGAAATGGAAACTCACTTGGTGTGGAGCATGCTGCAGAAAAACCACACGCACTGAGATGAGAAGTGTGCTCCGTGTGCTTTTGGTGGCTACATTTCTGAGGTGCTCTGTGTGCCTCCTGGAAGCAGATGGTGAGCCTGGGATGTATTCAAGGCCCCGAGGGAGTGATCAGGCCCTAAGTGTGTGGTCAGCATGCAGAGAGGCACTGAAGGAGTCAGGCTGTGGGGATGCTGCCACCTCCCACCACAAATAACAAACTACAGCTATTTTGCTGCTGGTTTTGCTCCATGCTTGGGCACTTGCAAACAGTTAATCCCCTTTCAAACACTGCACCTTGCTGCCAAGAGCTAGAGCCTGTACTTTGGTCTCCTCTGCCGCTCTTTACTTTGGCAAACAGCACCAGGCACGCTTCTGTCCCTTTTATCTGGCACTATAGCTTCTGCAATTAGACTACAGGCACCAACTTGGGGCATAGAAATTGCAGAACAGCCCTGGGGTGCCTGAATTTCAGTCACAGCCAGTCTACACTCAAATGGAGTGGGTATTTATTAATCAGGTTATTGATCAATCCTTGGGCCTCAGGGGTTTCACAGAATCACAGAATGGTGGGGGTTGGAAGGGGCCTCCAGAGCTGCTCCAGCCCAAGCTCCTGCTCAAGCAGGTTCCCTTCGCTCTGGGGGCACAAGAATGTGTCCAGGTACATTTGAAAACCTCCTGAGAAGGAGCCTCCTCACCCTCCCTGGGCAGCCTGGGCCAGGGCTCCCTCACTTCACACTGAAATAGCTTTTTCTTATATTTAAATGGAAGTTTTTGTGTTGCAGCTTCATCCCACCATCCCTTGTCCTGTTGCTGGACACCACAGAAAAAAAGTGCTGCCCCAACCTCCTGACACCCACCCTTTAGATACTTGTATATATTAACAAGTTCCCCCCCTCAGTCTCCTCCAGACTAAACAGCCCCAGGTGCCACAGCCCTTCCTCGTATGAAAGATGTTCCAGTCCCCTGATCATCTTGGTGCTCACCTTGGCGATCTGCACACACCAGTTGAGGAGGTACTGGGAGCCGATGTTGTCTTTGTGCTCCCGGATGTAATCCAGGAGGCAGCCGTAGGGCATCAGCTGTGTGATGAGCTGCACGGTGGAGGTGAGGCAGATCCCCAGCAGGCGACACACGTGAGGGTTGTCCACGCTGGCCATCACGTAAGCTTCCTGAGGGGACACAGGGACAGAGCGATACAAAATGGTCCCTTTGGCCTGACACCAAACCTTTAGAGGCAGCTTCAAATCAGCTGCTGGCTCAGGAGGCTGTGAAAATGCTCTGTGCTAACTCTGTGCCCCACATCACATACAAAACACTTGTAAGTTCCATGCTGTGGAGCAAGTTTTTTTCAGTGGAAGGCCCAGCTTTTACTCACTGGACCACCACTGAGGTGCCTCAGAAGAGCCAGTCTCCCACCACTGGTACACCAAGCAAACATAGGATGTAAAACCCTGAGGACACAACTTATGGACCTAGGAAGAACTGATGGAGCTTGGAAAAGTTAGTTGTATAGCCAAAAATCTGCTTGGGTAGAAGCTTTTGGAGTTATCCCTCTGACTTCTTCCACTGGCTTTGTGTGTTTTAAACTTCTCCTCTGAAATCAATTCCACCAACCAAACTGTCTGAAAAACAGACAGGACTGAAAAAAAAGCAAGAGCTCTTTGTTAAGCATCCTGATTCAATAGGAGAGAGACGATAACGTGGGGATACAGACACAGAAACTTCTTTGAAAAGAGAAAGCAGTCCCTGCATCCACTACCCCATGGTGTGGACACCCTGATCTGCTCAAGGCAGGATGTACTGGTGGCTTATTTATTAACCCTTCCTTCAGGATACACCATTTCATGCAGTAAAGTCCAAAGCATCCTTTGCAAAGGCTTTGTTGTGCTTCTTGTCACAGTGATGAAGGAAAGGAGGGGCAGAGCTGAGGGCAGGCAATCAGGAAGGATATTGCTTTGTGGATGGATTCAGAGATGGACCACCCATCCTTCTGCACTGCTGCAATACATGTATCAAACCACGTGGCACACAGCACACCATCTGTTGAAGTAGCGTGTTGGAATAACTCTGGTTGTTATTCCAACTGTGTTGCCTGGGAAGTCCCTGGGCTGACCAATCCTCCTTGAAGTTATCTGGCTTGACATCTTACAGACTATTCCAAGTTCAGGGAGCTTTGCATTTAGGACTCTGACTCACCCATTGCAAACTCACTGGTTTGTGAACTCCTGAAACAGTGTCCCACAGCTTTCTCCCCTGCTTTCTGATGTGATGAGCCATGTCCAAGCAAGAGAATAAAATTCCCATGCCTCTTTCAGGAAGTGAGAGAATCTCTTGCTGTTCATGGCAGAGAACTCAAAGACAGCTGGGAGATGTTTCTTTTGGATTTAGAGTTAATTTAATCCTACATAACCAAGCAAGTAGCTAGTGACAACCTGCGATGTCAGGATTCAGACATCATCATTTTCTTATTGGTTTTGGTTCTAATGCCATAATGGTAGTGCTACAGCTTAACGCCTGAAACATCAGGACAAAGATAAGAGATTTAGGTGTAAATGTGTGGTGCTGGCTTCTCCTTAGACCCCAGCTCATGAGGATAACACATCAGTATTTGGGCTGTGGGTAAAGCCTTCATAGGAGACACAAATGCACTTCGAGATGGAGAATGCAATCTGGGCTGCAAAGCACTCCTTCCCACCTGAAATCCTAAAGTCCCTTTAGTTGTTACAGAAAATGCACAGGCCACCGACAGCTTGACAAAACAAACATGAAAACTTACATCAAGAATCTCCTTGTTGGCTTTTGGTGACGTAGCCTCTCGCAACTCCTTAATAGCAACAGGAATTTTAACCTTCTCCCCTTCTGGGATCCAAAGACCCTACCAAAAAGAAGCACAAAAGAGTTCCTCAGTCTCACTTACAGTTTAGCAAAAGGTGGTTGAGTCATCTCTCTGTCATTCAATACACATGTGCTATACAATCTAGTTAACAGAAATAACCTACAGTCTGTGCTTTGTTTGAGTGGCTTCTCCACGAGGGAGCAAGGTGAAAAGGGGAAGCGAAACGTGGTGATCTTACCTTATAAACGGTGCCAAAAGCTCCAGAGCCTAAAACTTTGACCTTTTTAAACTCTGTTTCCTTTAAAATTCGGAGATGGGCCTGGTTTGGAGCCTCCCCACTGGGAGTCAGGGGCTCCACGAGCTGGAGGAGAGAGAAAGTGACGTTAGAAGCAGACAGAGCCTGTGAGGACTGCGCTGGAGAAGCCCCTAAATCCTTCCTTTAAATGAATGAACAGTTTATTCCACATAAAGTTTACAGGAGGATGGCTCCACTCTGATAAGCATCTAAAACTGCTCCAAATCTCAGAGGTAAAGTAAATCCCAGAGTGGCAACTGCTGTTTTGGAGGAGAATGAAGGAATGTTGCTGTTCCCCCAAAGGCTTGGACTCCAAAGCCTTAACACATGTGGCACGAAGAGCAACATCACCACAACACAGCCTGAAGAAGATGATTACTGCTGAACTTACAAACAGAACAGAGGAAAGCTTCAAACATGGGCAAGAATCACCTGAAAGCTTCCGGACCTGCCCTTGTTCAACTGGGAGAAGTTCCCCTGGTACCAGTGGCTCCCTCAGGCCTCAGGGTTTACAAGCAGCAGCTTGATTCTGTTCTCAGCAGAAGAGGGTGATGCTGAACCAGCTGTTGATGTCTCACAAAATTTGACCCCAGCCTTACTGCAAACAGCACTAATGCCCTCCCAACAGAGATACTGAACACTTTTGTGATGCAGAAGTCAGCTTTTTCACTTAGTGATTCCTCCTTTCCCTTTCCTTTGAATAAAGCTGTGCTTGGCTAGATAGGATCTGATTCACAGAGGGCCAGGCAACCTTTCTGTTGGGACTAAATAACCCCATTTTGAGGAGCCCACAGGGTAAGCTGTGAGCTGAGCACACCTTCAAGTCTCCAGTCACAACTGTGGAACACAGTGCTGTGCAAAATATTGCCAGATAGTGCACTAGAAAGCAGCTTTTAAAAGGATTTGAGCAGCTGACTCTTCAAAGCCAGTGAGCACAGAAGGAAGCTGCAACCAGGCTTTCAGCAGAATGCTAAACGCAAGTCGCTAATTATTTCCCCAGATTTGGACTAGAAAGAGAAGGGGGGCTCGTCATAAAAGAGCAGCTTTCATCCAGGATAATGAATTTTGGTATTTATCCTAAATGTGTGGGCAAGGTACCCAGAGGCTGATGCTGTAGCACACACACACAAAGCCAGGCAGAACACAAGAAGTGGTGCAGGAACCTTGTTCCCACCCAACAGGGCGAGCAATTCACTTTGATAGCTTTGTGGCTTCTTTTTTTTTGGTGCTAAAAACAAACCAAAGACAAGACACAAATACTTCCTCAACACGTTTCCCTCCTCTCCTTTCTCTCTCATTTGTTTTTTCCTTTTCCACAGGATCAGACATTTACCTGATCAAGGGGTAAATCAAAAGCACCCAAGTTGCCACCGCAGCCTCCAGGCTCGTCTGGAGGGAGAAAGCATTGGAGGCCCATGGTCTACAAGGTGAGGAGGTGTGGATGTGCAAACAAAACCTCACTTCACCCTGAAGGCGTAGCTTTTTCCCCTGTAGACACTCTCAATGAGAGTTTCCTCGGAATTCAGACCTCTAAGTATCCTAAAGCCTTTGAAAATGATATCCTGAGGGATCAGACTTGAGGTTAAGCGAGGTGTGAGGTGTCACACTGCTCTAGTCCCACAGCTGAGTTACAGGGTGCTTTATCCTGTGGCAGGAGGAGGCTGTCACCCCCTGTGGGTCCCCCCAGGAAGCAGGCAGCGCGGCAGCTCACCTCCCTCTCCTGCAGCAGCCGGCGCAGGGTGCGTTTCCTGACGATGTGCCGCCGGCGCAAGTAGAGGCCGATGCCCAGTCCCACCACCACCAGGCACAGCAGGCCCCCGACCACGCCGGCCGCGATGGATGGGATCTTGGAGCTGCAACACAGGATGGGGGCAATGCTTCAGGATTAGAAAAACACCTGACCCAGCCCTACAGAGACTGCGTCATGCCTTAGGTTTTGGTCAAACACATCCCCTTCTGACAGTTCAGGGACAAAAAGACTGAGAGGGGCCTTTGTCAATGCTGAGAAATACCTGAAGGGTGGGTGTTCGGAGGATGGGGCCAGGTTGTTTTCTGTGGTGGCCAGGGACAGGACAAGGGGTGATGGACATAAGTTGGAACACAAAAAGTTCCACTTAAACACAAGGGAAAACCTCTTTGGTGCTGAGGTGAGGGAACCCTGGCCCAGGCTGCTCAAGGGAGAGTGTGGAGGCTCCTTCTCGGGAGGTTTCCAAACCCATTTGGACATGTTCCTGTGCCCCCTGAGCAAGGGTAACCTGCTTTAGCAGGGGCTTGGGCTAGAGGGGCTCTTCCAACTTCAGTCCCAGCTTTGCAGTGTCCAGCGTGGAAATGCAAACACACACATGCACACATTCTTTCCAGCTCTGTCTTTAATTGTGGCAGATGAAATACTCACCCATTTGGACAGCCTTCAAGACCTGGCCCTTTGCACCTGTGAAAACAGAAGAAGGTGACAAACATATTAACTCTGGCATCCATACTTCTGTCATTCCAACTCAGAGGAGTGCTACTGATTGAAATGGTTGTGTTTCAGAGCAGCCCAAGTATTAACATAGGACTTGATGTTAGTCACATACTCTATTAAACGTCAGTCAGTGGCCTAAAGAACCCAAGGTCTTTTGTCACTTAGTTATCCAGAGAGCCAGAAACTCTACCAGCAAGTCATTTGCCTTCCATTTGAGCTTAAGATTCATTTTGGCAGACCAAGCCCAAAATCAACATGTTCGAAACCACAGCGATTGCATTCCCTCGATGCTCTAACAGGCGTGAGAGCCACCTGTGTGCTCCCTACGTGCTGCTGGGCTGCAAGATGGATGCCCTTCGTGGGAATTGTGGTCTTTGTGGTGCCTACAGAGGAAGGAGAGCATTACAGAGAGGGTTACATCACCTCTGAAAACCAGAGCACAGCAAGGAGAAAAGTCCGGTTTGCGGTATCTGCTGCCTTACAAGACAATGGATCATCCCAAAACAACTCCAGAAGAGGTCAAGTAGGGGGTAAGGAGTGAGCCTGTGCCAGGAAAACTGCTCTGGATTCCCTCCTCACCCAGAGGAGGAACCAGAAACATTTCAAAATGGCAGGTGGAGCTGCAGATCGTATCTCACAGCTTGATGCTGGGGAAGGGAGAGGTGAAGCAACGACTCCTTCTCTTTGGTGTTTGTTTGTTTCCGTTACTCGGATCTTCCCTCGTGTATTTGCCTTGTTTCTGGGCCAACACGGCGCTCCAAGACCCAGCATCTGGAAGCTTTACTGAGTTCACTGGGCTCCCATGCAAGAATGTGCATCCTGGTGTCCTGGGCAGGCTGGAAGTGCTGTGTGTGTGTCGGCCCCTGGCTCCCTCAGCTCCTGGCTCAGCCTGTTTGCTCGGTTGTGTAACTGAGCAGAGAGGGGCTGCACCCGCAGAGCAGAACCACCAGCCTGCTTACACTCACAGGGCACGTGTCTCGCTTTGCACTGAGCTTCCCTCTTTGTGTGCTCGACAGCAAACTGCTCCAGGAGCCAGGAGCTGGCCAGTGCTGTTAACTACAGTGGTGGCTTCCCTCCTCCTCACTCTTCCAAGTCCAGTTGCTTTGGCTGAATTTAATCCCTGTACTCTGGGAGAAACCAAATCTTTCAACACTGAGCAGATTAATTAGTGTCATTAGCTGCTGGAGGTACGAATGGGGTAATTCCAGGGCTTTTGGCATGCTGCTGTCCTTATCGGAACGTATTTCCTCAGCTGTGCCACAGGCAAAGGGGGCTCATGTACAAAATCCCCAAGGGATGACAGGAGACATGGGAGAGAAGGAGTCTTTTGGGCTGAGCAGGAGAAAGCTTCCTCCATTCTGTTTTCAGATGAAGGCTGGAGAACTGATTCAGCAAAGAAAATGAGACTGGATGGGTTTCTTCACAGCGATAACAAGAGAAGTGATGCACTGCTAGAGTAAGCACACCCAAAGTAGCAACCTCAAAGCTTGTGACAGAGCTTAGCTGGGAACAGAAGCCCTCTTTACTTGCAGCTTCTTCAAGTAAGGAAAACAGAGCCAGATCCTGGAAAGCTTTACTTGCATGACAACTGAAGTGACTGTGCTTAATCACGCCGATACAGCTTTGTGGGCTCTGGCCATGAAACTGGAGAGGGAGAGAAATGAAGTTCTTGTTTCTTGTCAGGCAGAAGTTGCTGACTCTGGGGTTTCTAGGGATGCAAACACTTTGTGAGGTGGATGCTCTCCACTCACTGCTGAACAGACCCCACTGCACAGCGAGGGAAAGGTGTGAAGTGGCATCACTGATGGATGGCTGTCAGAGGGACAGGGCTGCACCTTCCCAAGTCACCCCTCTGACCCTGGCTCCCTCCCTGCCAAGGCCATTGGCCTCACACATCCCAGCTGCAAAGCAAAAACAGTAACACCATCTTCTTGTAGCTCTCCAGAGCCCTTCAGGGATATGGCCTGCTGCTTCTGCTGCAGCTGGGCAGCAACTCCAACAGAGCCATTAACCATGCCCACAATGTAACTGTGACCAACTCAGCCCAGTTCTTTCATGGAAGAGGTGAAATGGATGTTATTTTTTATGTTCTGCCTTACTAACACAGGACTAAACACACCCAGCCATAGGCTGGGTACCTCCAGCTTTAGAAAACACCTCCCTGCTCTACCCCCATCACCCACCAGACTCCTGTGCTACACCCATCGCTGCCAAAGCCAGGCAGGAATTGATTTTGCTGACGAAGGCTGCTCTGGAGACTTATTGTGCACAAACAGCCGTTGCACGGCTCACTGTTACCTCCAGGTCTGGCAGATTATGTTCCCCAGGTTTGTCCTTGCTTGAGCCCAGCCTTGGGCCTCGCTGCTGTGGGCAGCCCTGCTCAGATGTGGGTACCTGTGATGCTGCACCAGCCATCAGCTGCACTTCCACATGGCCAGTCAGAAAGAAGATTCTGGATCACTGTGGCCAGTTCCTATCAGTAGGGACCACTGAGGTCCTCAATAAAGAGCAAAGTTCTTCAGATCCCCTTCCAGCTGAGATCACTGGTTCTCTGGATCACGATGGGAAGCCCTCAGAAGCCTTGCCTGAGAGTGTAACACAGCACAGGGGCTGTAGGTCCTGGCAAACCCACAGAGCTGTTACACCTGAAGAGCAGAGCACTGACTTCACTGTGAGCACTGGGAAGGGCTCTGGTACTGGCTGGTTTAACCCTTCATCTCCTTTACTCCATGAAAGTGGGAGCCTGGGCACTCTGCTCTGTTCTTTTATGACCTGGCTGTTGCATTAGCTCATGCACAATGGGATGATGGCTGCTCTGAATAGGTCATAACTTCTCTCTTGCAACGAGTCTTACAGGCCTGTTACAGAAGGACTTTGGATTAGACAGACCTGCAGGGTATAGGCCAGGCGGCTGTGAAGGAAAAGACACCAAACATGGGCTGTATTTTAGCTCTGAAAGCATCACAGTCCAACAACTGAGCCTCAAACCCTAGAACCTTTTACCACACATTCCATGGCCTTTGCAGGTCAGAAAACAGGAGACAAGTGTCACTTAAATGTCACACAGGTTAAATACAGCTCAGTTCCTCCAAGCCAGGGCAAAGATGGCTCATACATTACCGATTACTGGGATGCATGTTCATGAAGACAAGCAAAGCTTTAAACCCAGACCAAATGCTAGCACATGGAAAGAAGGGAAATCACTGAGGTACCCAGCTGGGATTTCTTTCTTCAAACATGAAAGGTGCTGAGAAAAAAAGGGCCATGGGAGCCCAGCATCCACCAGGTGTCAGTGACGATCCTCCCAAAGCCAGACAGGCCCCCTGCATCCAGCCAGGTGGGGAAAACAACCCCCAGAGTGCATCACTGCTGGGTGAGTTTTGTCCAATTCCAAACCTTTTTCCAACCCCCAGCTAAAATATTTTCCTTTTCTTCCCTCCACACTCCACTCTGTGTAAAAAGCCACTGAACTGTCCCTGTTTCCAAAGCCTGATGCTCTCTGCTCACACTCCCCGTGTGCTCCCTGCCTTTCCTTCCTCTCGGTGGTTTGAAACGGGACTCTCAGGAAGAGCAAGAGCTGGGGATGAGCTTTCTCCCGTTTCTTTTTTGCTCCCTCCTCCATTCAGGCTGAGGTTTGACTCACCCCCGGGTACAGTTTGGATGGCAGAGCTGGCAAACAGCGTTGGCATCGGCGTACTTCCAGACCAGGGTGTCGTTCTCCCCTAGAACCCCCGCGGGGCAGGACTTGACGCAGTGGGGGCCATCGATGAAATGGGCACACTTCATGCAGTGGTCAGGGCCCTGCAAAGAGAAACATCTTGTCTGGAATGCCCTTACATCAGCCTACTCAGAGGAAATCACTCTCTACAACTCCCTGACAAGAGGGTACAGTGAGGTGGTGGTGGTGGGGGGATCAGCCTCTGCTCCCAGGTAACGAGTGACAGGACAAGAGGGAACGGCCTCAAGCTGCACCAGGGATGTTGCACCATTGCAGATGAGGCAGAGCCTGTTCCCTGAGAGGGGTGTCAGCCCCTGTGCCAGGCTGCCCAGGGAGTCGGGGGAGTCCCCAGCCCTGGAGGGATGCCAAAGCCTTGGAGCTGAGGTGCTGAGGGCCATGGGTTAGTGGTGGGCTGGGCAGGGTGAGGGGAGGGCTGGGACTCCAGGAGCTTAAAGATCTATTCCAACCAAAATGATTCTGTGATTCCATGAAATTCAGAAGATAATTTTAAATGTGTTTGTAATGCAAATGTCAATGCAAATGTGATGCTGGAAGTTGTCAGCATCATCTGCCTTTATTACCTTGATACCTGACACTCTTGCAAACATCTGCTCTGTGGGGATGGATTGTACAAAAGCACCAAATACTTCAAGCTTCTTCTTGAGTTTCAGTGCTGCTGAGGTTTTTTTCCCCCACCTTCTGCCTGCTTATAAAGTTTTCATTTTTCACTTGAAATTGAGAATAATTTCATGACCTCTCAACAAGCTGAAAAGCAGAGGGCCCAGCTGACACCTTCCTGAAGTCACTGCCTCAAATCACTCCTTTCCTGGTTTCTCAGGTAGGTTCTTTCTTTCCCCTGACTGGGGATAATGGAGGCAACCCAAGGAGCCTATCCTTTGAAGAGCACTCAGTTTGTGTTTAAAGGCATTGCCTTTGGCTGTTTTCAGCTTTTTATTCAGACTATAGCAGCACCAGGAACGTCCCAGATCTTTTAAAGCAGAGGAACCAGCAATTCTGGGTCAAATTCTTCTCAGACCAGATTCACACTGTCAGTTGCAGTGGGACAACAGCAAGACATGCTCTAGGAAGAGTATTTCAACCACTGCCATGTCTAAGGGCCACTGTAATAGACTGATTACTAGATGCCAGGCAAATATGGAACAAGGGGATGGTCACCCTGGAATGAGCTTATAATGTTAGTAACAGCCCTGAGGCCATGGTGGTCTAAGGCAGAAGGGAGGATAGAAATGCTCCACATGACTGAGCACTGAGTCTTCAGACTGATGATGGGCCAGGGTCGAGCTCTCCATGGCTGCAGGGTGAGCAAGAGGTGTTGAAGGAGCGAGGCCAAGCAGCACAGAAAGGATCTGTGATGGACGCAAGAGATTTGATCTCAAGCACCCCCTCCAAAAAGAAAAAGAGAATTAAGAGCTTTACCAATTAAGATATGATTAAAAGGAAACCATCCCGCACTGTTGCCAAACTGGATGCTTCAGAATGCAAAAGAGCACTCTCTGAAGTAAGGAACAAAACTGAGGAAGACCCTGGATGACAGGTAGGACTACACTGAGTTGACTTTTGCAGAAGGAGCTTTTGTATGAGGCAAATCCACCTGTTTTGTTTTGATTACCTTTCTCTGACCACAATTTACACCTGCAACTGCTTTAACAGAGTTACTTACTGTAACCTAGTCAGAAGAGGGAGCATGGTTTGAAGTACAAACTGATCCTTGCCTATTTTTTCAGTAAACAGTTGGGTTTGATCCTCATTTTGTCATGACTTTTCAAAAAGGCAAAAAGCTACTGTTTTCATCTGCTATTTTAGACCAGGGTTTTCCCTCTGAATAAAGACATTCAGTTTGTCCAGACCAACTTGGCAGTTCAGTAGCTACACACTCCTGAAAGGTTTGATACATCGCTGTATTGTCACATATGGAAGTAATATGCCTTTTATTCTTTCCTCTTCTGTAAAAAGACATGGAAAATAAAGTCCCTACAGTGCTTGTGACTGTGGATTACACATGTGATGGGTGACATGAAAGAAAAAATCACACTCTGAGGTTCCTTCTCCTCTTTCTGTTCCCCTATTCCAAGATCTTGGCTCTTTACTGTCCCTCATCTCTGCTCCACCTCAGAGAAGGGTAAAGGAGATCTCAGGATTCGCTCAATGTGGGAAAGGCATATTAATGCAAAGTGTGAGGCAAAGGATGTGCTCTTACAGGTCCAGTGCAGGTTGCATTGTAGGCAGTGGAGTTTTGCACCAGGCACTCGGGGTGGCAGGGGAGGCATTTGGAGTCCTTCTCGAACTCTCTCGGCTCCCTGGAAAACAGCAGCAAAAGAGAAATCATTAAAACCCAAGCTGATTAGTGAGTGATGAACCTTGGTTGTCTCTCCTTTTCCTGACTTCTCCAGTTTAGATTGGAATAGAGGTACAGAAGGACCCTCCTGGCTACACCAGCAGCATTTGCTCAGTGCCAACAGCAGGAGGTAAGAGCGAGGGAAGTTTGGTTGAGAGTGAAACCTCCAGATTGCACGCTACAAATTAGCTCACTTTCCCTTTTAAGCTAATGCCACAGACTATTTGCAACGATTTCCAAAGGCTTTTAAATGGCAGTGATGCAAAGAGATCAGCAGAAACAGTTCCTGTGATTCCAAGGCTCCAAATAATAATTAGGGAAGTCAAAAAAAGCAATGCACTGATAATTGGATTCATGCCCTCCCTGCAACACACAATGAATCATTCAAATATGAAAGCTGGGAACAGATGGTTTCAATGGCAATAAAGCTGTTCCACTTCAAGTAATGGTGTTATTAATTAAACTACATCTACCCATCATCTGACACAAAAAATGCCCAGATCTGCCCTTCAGGTCGTAAGAGCTGCTGGAGGGAATTCACATAACAAAAAAAACCACCCTACACAGCTGCTGAAGTGTAAGTTGCTAGAGAAATACAAACATCAGGGCATCACCACCCTGTCAACTGCTTGCTTCGTACTCCAGAGTTTTAAAAGTCAAACTTTGAAAGAGTGATTAAAAAAGAAATATCCCTGTAACTATTGGTGCACAGCTTGGATTCACAACGAGGCTTTAAGCCCTTTTTGTTTCTTTATAGGAAAAAAGCACAAGGCTCAGCCTCCTTGGGCCTCCACACAGTCTCCTCGTGGGCTTAGGGGGGGATGCTTTCTCAGTAGTCACTCCCAGGCAATGCTGAAAGGGGCAGGAGAGGTACCTCAGCTAGGTGCTGTGCTCACACAGCATCCCTGCAAAGCCAGAGAAATCCCAGGCAACCAGAGACTCTGGTTTTTTTGCTATCTAGTTACAACAGACCTTCTTAACCCAAGCCATCACCAAACCCTCAAGCACCCCTGAGACAGCTCACCCTTGCAGGATGTTGCACTGCTTCACACACTCCTTCTGGCGATCAAAAAACCTGCAGGAGAAGCAGTGGAAGGGTCCTGGGCCCCAGCAACCCACATCTGAGCACAGAGGGTCACAGACGTGCCTGGCAGCAGCTGGGAGACAGAGAGGAGAGAAGACATCAACAGTCAAGGCAGGAGAGAAGGCAAGCAGGGCACTGGCAGTGCCTTCAGGCCAACCAGTCAGTTCCTCCAACCTGTTCCAAAGCAGGTGTGAATGATCCTGGCAGTGTGGAAAAAGAACAACGAGGTTTCTCTTCATTCCCAAAGTCTGAAACTAAGAGTGAATTCTGGCCTTCTGAAATAAGGATGAGCTTCTCTGTAACAGCTAATGGCTGTATAATAAAGCTGAACCAGCACCTGGCTGAGAGAGGGGGGTTGTTCAGCCTGGACAAGGGCCTGAGGAGAACTTATTGCAGTCCCTTAATACTTAAAGAGGACTTACAAAAGACTTTTCAACAAGGCTTATAGTAACAGCACAAGGGGCAATGGTTTTAAGCTGAAAGAGCAGACTTAGATTGGCCACAAGGAAGGAATTTTTGACAGTGAGCAGCCTGGCCTGGTGGAAGGTGTCCCTGCCTATGGCAGGGGTTGGACTAGATGATCTTTAAAGGCCCCCTCCAACCCAAACCATTGTGTGATTCTGTGATCAATTTCCAAAATACAACAAATCCATGCTCTGCAGAGAGAAAGACTTAGATTTTGGCCCAGGGGCAACTGCAAGAGCAGCATGCTGGAACTACAGCTTCAGCCTTGTCAAAGCATTGCGAGTTAGCCTCAGTGTCCTTCAACCTCTGCAGCTTCACTGTGCTCAGGGGGTGAAGCAGCTCCTTCCCAACTGCTGATGCCACGAAGCCCACATCCTTAGCAGGAAAAAAAAACAATGCCACTTTTCCTTTACCAGCTTCACTACAGTCCTATCCCTGATTGGTTTTGCAACCAGGGGAAGAGTGAGAAAGAAGCCTCGCTGGGATTCCTCTCGCCCTTCAGCACGAGCCTCTGTGGGGAGCAGGAAGGCATTGCTGACTTACCACACTCATTTTTGTTCCTGTTCTGTATGATCTTTGTTTTCTGGCTCTGAGTTGCAAACAGGCTGCGCCAGTCCATGGTGTCAGCATAGCACAGGTTCTTGTTCTTCATGATGGCCACGTCTCCATCGCTTATTTCCTTGAGGGAGCGCAGCCCTAAGGACTGGATTTTCAAGTTTACAACAGCAAGGGAATACTGGCCACTAGAATGAAGGTGGGCAAAAAGAAAACACATGGGAAAAAAGGATTGGCAAGTGGAGGTTTACTCAGTATGTTTGTCCTCTGGTTTTCCACTGTGTGTTGTTCAAGCTGAGCCCTCTAAATGTAATGCCTGGTCTATGCAATACCCACAGCTAGTTTTGCAAGGGCTTTTTAAGTTTTACTGGCAGCACACATGTGCTCTGACAAGTAAATGAGTGCAACAATAGCTGTAGGCAGAGCAGAGCAGCTATCATATTGTGCTGGTGTGCAGGCCCGTCTCTCCTCCTGGGGTGAGCCCAGGAGGGTGCTGGGTGTGCTGGAGGTGTCTGCAGCCACAGCTTCCATCCCTGCCTGCCCAGCTACCTCAAATGCCAAAATGCTCCTGACCACACAGCAACTTGCCCCAGACTGCCAAAAGCATTCTCTGCTTTGCTTCTGTTTCCAGGCTGGTGGAGGGGACCCTGGTCCTGGACAGCCCTCTGCATGCAGCATGGAGCTGAGGGGCTCATATCCCCCAGGGCACAGTGCCTATTGCCACAAAGATGGTGCCCTGCTACTTGCAGGGCTTGTCCCATTCTGCATCAGTTTTTGGACACTAGGATTAGCTGCTGGTTGACAACAAACTATGCATGAGCCAGCAATGTGCACCTGTTGCCAAGAAGGCAAATGGCATCCTGGGGGGCATGAAGAAGACTGTGGGAAGTGGACTGAGGGAGATTTTCCTCTCCTTCTACTCTGCCCTGGTGAGGTCTCAGTTGGAGTCCTGTGTCCAGTTCTAGTCTTCCCAGCTCAAGAGGGACAGGGAACTGCTGGAGAGAGCCCAGCACAGGGCCACCAAGATGATCAGGGGAATGCAACATCTGTGTGAAGAGGAAAGGCTGCAGGAATTGGAGCTGTTCAGCCTGGAGAAGAGAAGGCTTCAGTGCTGATCAGTCTGGTGTTGAGAGGATGAGGCCAGTCTTTTTTTTGCCCAGTGATAAGACAAGGAGTAACGAACATAAGCTGGAACACAAGAAGTTTCACTGAAACTGGAGGAGAAATTCCTTTGGTGCTGAGGTGAGGGAGCCCTGGCCCAGGCTGCCCAGGGAGGGCGTGGAGGCTCCTTTTAGGAGGTCTCCAAATGTACCTGGACACGTTCCTGTGCCTCCTGATCAAGAGGAACCTGCTTTAGCAGGAGGTTGGGCTGGATGAGCTCTGCAAGGCCCTTCCCACCCCCACCATTCTGTGATTTTGTGATCTCCCACTGCCTGTGACCTCAGTGTGCTCAGACATGTGCAGCTCTGAACAGAGCTTCTTTCAGTCACCCTGCCATGTGAGGTACTTACTGCTGCTTGGTTCTGCCACGTATAATCTCCAGATTTTCAAAAGCATAGAGATCAGTAGCATTATCAGGCCAAGCCTGAATCAACAAAAACCCTGAAATGAGGAAAAGAAGATTATAAAACCCCATGTAAGTAATAAAAACACCGAAGCCACGGTCAGTACTGGTAGTGGAATCTCTTCCTTGAGCTCCTCCTGCACTGGGAGAAGGTGCTTGTGCTTTCCTGGTGCTTATCTGAGAATCTCCAAGTGCAGCATGACATTTTAGGGAGCAAAGGGATATTTTTAAACCCTGTTTTATAAACAGTTTACTTCTGAGCCCATCAGGAGCAGCGCAAGGGAGCAGCGTGTCGGTGAGCTGCACATCCTGCCGCAGCGAGCTGCCGGCGATGCTGCCTCCTGCCCGTGGCAGCCCTGGCTGGGAGGGAGGCTGAGGGAAAGGCATTGCTCCAACCTGCCTGTGAGCTGCCCTTGGAGAGTGGGGAAACTGAGGAGGAAGGTAGAAACAGAACAGAACAGCCAGCAACTCGGAGGGAAGGTGCTGAGTGAGGCAGCAGATTTCCCTGCTCAGTCGAGGCGCTCGGGAGGATGGGGAGAATTTGGGTAACTGCAGGCTGCTGTGTGAAGCTCTGGGCTTAGTCACTGCTACCCTGAAGGGAACCAGGCGGGCACGAGGGAGAAAGAGAAGGGGACTTGGAGTCAGTTCTGACCGTGATGCTCATTTCACGATGGGCTGAACACAATGACTCTTAATCGATAGGCGGCAGCTGAGGGCCCCACTGGCTGTACCATGCTTATGGAGACACCTTCAGCCCAAGGAAGAGCTGCTGAGGCTGCAGAGCCTGTCTCCGCTGGTGATGCAAGCCCCTGAGCACGCTGCCCCGGGGAGCTGCTGAAAGCTTTCCCACAAACAGCAACACGTGGGGTTTTTTTTAGCAGGGCTGGCACGCCCCCCGCATCGCCACATCCTTCTGGGGTGGCTGAGGATCTCCTCTGCTCTCACTCTGTGCTAGGGCTGGAGGTTCAGCAGGAGGGACGGCGTGGCCAAACCACACACCTCGGATGGGAGAGGGTTACGTGGGCATAATGGCACTTCTGACCACCTTTGTGGAGCTCAGCCCTGGCAGCTCGGGGACACAAACCGTTCCCTTGAGCTTCTCTTGTACATTTCCCTCCTCTCCCGTTGTGTTTTTGGCAGCACCAGCCACAGAACATGAAGCACGTTGCTAACCTGATATTTCTTTGACTGTTTTGAAGACATCCAACTTCTTGGGGTCCAAGGGTAGCGTCTTCGTGAAGGCATCACTGAAACAAACAGGAGGAGGCATTGGGAGATGAGTGGCTCTGCTGGAATTTCTCCCCTAGCCCTTCTCCCAGTGACCAGCAGGCAACTCACCCCAGGAATGCCACTGGGAGAATGCTGACGTCCCCGTTGATCTTGGTACAGTTCTTGAAGGAGTCGATGTTTGTGGCATTTATGGAGAGGATCCCTTTGAGCTCACCTATTCCAATGCCATTGCACACTGTTAAAAGAGAGATACAAAGTCAGGGGGCAGAAGAGTGAAGCTCAGTTGCGTGGGAGGGAATAAACGTGCCATTAATCCAGAAAGCACTCCCATATGGTTAAACCCACCACCCTAAGATGAGTTTCACAGATCTTTTGCCTACTCTTGTCTCTCAGAAAGCAGCTCAGTTAACTGCTTCCTGCTTGCCTGGCTGAGTGGCCCTGGTGTGAGCATCTCTGCACGTGGGCTGTGGCACATGCCCTTCTCTCTCTCTTTGTCCCCTTTTGCTTTTACTCCCCTTGATGAGACACTGGGCAGGACAAACGGAGGAGAAGGCTGACGTGCAAGATACACAAGCACACAAGGCAGAGCTTACTGCGTGTTGAGTCTGAACACTGGATTTGCATTTAATTAAGCTCAGAACCCCAGGTACTTTTCCCAGCCTAACACCTCAGAGCCTTCCTGGGGTGTTGTGTGCCTCCCCTACCTTTGCTGCAGAGCCCATCACACTTTTTACACTTGCGGACGCCGTTCTCTTCCACCTCGTACGTGTCGGTGTTGCAGGAGCGAACGCACGAGCCGTGGTCTGTCACCACGTAGTTGTCTGGAAAAGAACACAAGGCTGTCAAAGGCCATTGAAACACAAGATAGATGCACTGAGGCTCTTCAAGCCTAGGAAGAAGAAACTTGGCATACTTAGGGAAGTATGGGCTTTAATCCTGAATTCGCTCTAACACCTTTTTTGAAGGCAGGTGGACACACAGTGCTACCATCACTTTACAGAGAGGGGAATGGCCACAGCAGGACAAAACAACATTGCCAAGGGCAGGCTGTGCAGCAGTGCTGTAACTGAGGTGGATGCAGAGTATCTCTGATCTCTCACCTTCGCTTACTCTGCCACCCAAGGCAATGGCCAACCTCAGAAAGGGAGATCAGGCCTGGAACCAGCCCCTGTATGCTACACCCTCACTTGCATTTCAGTCCTGATGGGTTAAAAAGCCACGGACATGAGGAGTGTGAAAGGAAAAGCAAGCCTCTGCAGAGCAAGCAATGCTCACAGGCCTTGAGAGGGAAGGTTTAAATGACTTTCTACCAGTCCTACTCAAGGGCCAGTCAAGAATTGACTCTGCTTTGGTAATCTCCAGGATTGATCCCGTGAGGCCGTTGTTTTGATCAACTGTGTACAAAGCTTTTCCCCCCATCTTCTTCAGAAGTCAAACTTTAGTGGTTAAACATCGGGGGAGGTGGTGGATGCAGACAGTTTGTCTTCTTTACCAGCTATTCTCCTGGTTTTGTCACGTGTTGCCAGCGCCCACAGAGCTGAAGAGAACAAGTACGTGCTCCTTCAGCCTCCCGTAAGGCAGACGGGTGACGGGAGTCCCTCCCCTCCAACCCCCTCCCTGCCTCCTCAGCCTGGCACAGACTTACGTGGGCATTCCCTCACACAAGTGGCTCCGAAGCTGTACTTCCCATCGGGGTTGACATCCATCTGGTAGGTGGTAGGGTTGTACAGGACCAGCGGGGGACATGTATCCTTGCAGGTGGCATCGTCCCGAAACTTGCGGCAGGCCTGTGAGCGAACGGCAGCACCCGTTACGCCACCTCCCCCCTTAAAACCCCACGTCAGCTCTTCAGAAAGGCTCCTTGGGGGCTCACGTCTACCAGCCTGACTCTCATGGAAAGCCCAAGCAGCTACAGGGATGGTCCCTTGTGCTTTGAAGGTGGAAGGTTGCTTCAGGTTGGGCAACTGAGTTTAATATTTGAGGGGAAAAGAAATGAAAGAGAGAACACGAGGTTTTCTTCTTCTGAACATGAAACCTTGGCACGCCGGCCGAGAGAGTGCTGGGATTCACGTGGGAACAGGAGCAAATCTGCATGCCTCAGACAGAAGAATTTCCCCTACAAGCAGTAACCAGATCGAGACAAACGGTACTTGGCGGCTTTTTCATAACCTGAACCAAATCAAGTCCTTTCCTGCTGACTGCTGGCTTTTCTGACTGAATATTAAACTGGAGCTGCAGGTCATGGGCAAACAATTTAGGGTTGATTTAGCAAGGACAAGTTGGTTCTTCCAACCTAATCCTGCGTTACATTAATGATGGCTCTCTCTTCCCCCTTTTTTCTCCCTCAGTTTTTCAGATGACAGAGAATAACTGTGTTCCCTGTGAGTCAGCAAGGGCACGGGAGCCTCAGCATTTAGGAGGGGGCCTGGGACACAGATAACAGCACCACAACCCAGACTGGATGGTTCCTGTGGCAATTACTCAGGTGCCACTTAATTCAGAACAAAGTGCAGTGCAAAGATGGGGAAGGGTTAAAACCACAGCGTGCATCAGTCTCCTGAAACTCTTCTAGGAAGGCAATGGGATGCTTTTTCTTTGTAAAACAGCTGCATTTGCTCCTTCTCCCTCCCCTGCCCCAAACACAGTGCTGCTGAGGGAAGTGAAAACCAGGAAGGGAAACCTTGACTGAATGTCTGAAGCTCAATGCAATATCATATCCCCTGGGGAGGCTTTGCTTTAGTAAACCAAGATATTACTGATGTGTGCTGAGGAGCACAAAGCAAAGTTGTGCTGGCATGGCAAACCCACTGCACTGTGGTGGCCACAGGGACCTGCCTACCCAGGGAAGCCACCCAACATTGAGCTGCTTTGAATCATAGAATGGTAGGGGTTGGAAGGGACCTTTAGAGATCATCCAGTCCAACCCCACTGCAGAAACAGGTTCACCTTTGCAATGACAACAGGGAAATACAACTGGAAGCTGGTCACCAGTGGCTCCCAAGTAACAGTCTCAAATTGTGCCAGGGGAGGTTTAGATTGGAGCTGAGGAAGAGCTTTCTCCCTGAGAGGGGTGTCAGCCCCTGTGCCAGGCTGCCCAGGGAGCTGAGGGATCCCAGCCCTGGAGGGATCCCAAAGCCGTGGAGCTGAGGTGCTGAGGGCTGTGGGGTAGTGGTGGGCTTGGCAAGGTGAGGAGAGGGCTTGGACATGAGCTTCAAGGGCTTTTCCAACCAAAATGATTCTATGACTCTGAGCTCACTGGGCTCTCAAAGGCACTAGCACTGGTTTGGCACATGCTAGGAAGTTCTACCTCCAGGGTTGTTAAGGACCAGCTAAGGGTGCTGTGAAGTTCACATCCTCTTCCCTCCCACCGACCACCTGTACAGGGAAGCTCTGAGCACCCTCCCCAGAGGCCTGTTGGGAGCAGGCTGGAGGCAGAGGCAGTGCCAGGGCTGTAAGGAATGCTGGTGGAGGGGGAGCATGGTTACCAGGCAGTCGCTCTCCCGGGGCCCCGTGCACCCCGCGGCACACTGGTTGTGGCAGCAGTCGCTGGGCACCTTTCCCCTGCAGCGGCCAGAGCACTGCTGGGCACAGATGACTTTCGTTACTGGAAGACACAAGAAAAGAGGAGAAACATCAGCAACTAGGAGCATTTAAGTTCTATTTGTTGCAATGAGATCAAGAAATGCAGAGGAAAAAAAACCACAGTGCTGGATGTGTGGTAGGTTTTGCCCATGGGGTGTGTATTCTGTCCTCATATAAGGCCAAAGCTTGGGAGGGGTGAGAGCTGGTGTGGGTTGTGGTGAGAAGGGGTTGTTAAACACAACCATCAGGCCATCATTATCTTGGCTCCTGCGAGGTGCTAAAGCACTGTGGTCCCAGCCAGCAAACCATGTCCTGCTTGCAAACAGCACCCAGGCCCAGGCAGCAGCGATGCCTAAGGCAAGAAAAACACCTCGGAGTCCCTGCATCTTACAGCTGGGCAACAGAGCAGCAGCTGGCTCCACTTTGTTGAGAAAAAGCTGCTATTGTTGGTGGTAGCTCTGGGAAAAACAACACAACACAACAGGAGAACTGCCAGGACTCTGTACTCTAATCCATCCACTGCTGTTGTGGTGTTGGGATCCCTTGGATGCACTAACACCACCTCTGAAACTTGCAGAGAAAGGGGAGAGCCACTCAGCAAAACCCCTTTCAGATGCATATTGTACTGTTTTTCTTGAGGCTTCGATTTCTTTGGCCAAATTTTATCTTCATTTACTCAGCTCCCACGGGATTTGCACCAGTGCAGTAACCCAGAGGAAGAACTGGCCTGGATTCAGCTTTGTGTAGGGAAGCAAAAACCGCTCGCGACGTTTTGCCGAGGGTTGGGAAATCGTCTCCATCTGAGCAGCAGAGCAAACAGTAACCAAAACAATGCAAAAAAACCCCCAGAAATTCATGGGGAGCACAAATGAGTTACAATATCACCAGGAATTCCTGTAGGTCCCAAGCAGATGGTTGTTAATTAACAGAAGACTGTTGGGAAATGTGGCCTGCTACAGAGGGTAAAAACCTCTGTTTCTCATCTTTTTCCACTCCACGCTTTTGTATCCAAATTGTACTCTTCTGTTTATCTTGTGGGCCTGTAAGCAAGTGTATTTTCAAGGGGAAAAAAAAAGATAACTTCAACAACTTAGCTTCTCTGATGGCAACTCCTCCATGCAGCTAGAAACAGGGGAATAAAAGGCACATTGTTCTGCACACACACAGCGTTTTGATGTGGGTTCTGTTTCACGAGCGTCAGGAGGGGAGTGAAACAGCTCATCACCTTGATAGCTAATGACTAGGTCTTCCTGCTGGAAACAGACATCATGGCAAATGTTTCTATTTCATACAGAATATCGCATATTCCTTGAAGGATGAAAGATTCCTATCGCCTCAGCTGTTCCCAAGCATGGAAATGTGGGATGTATTTTCAGTTGGCCAGCTTCTCAAAAGCCTGGAGAGGAGAGCCACAACCTGCAAACGGTTTTGTTTTACACGCTCCCAGTCCTCCTGAAGCCAGCAAGAGTTTAGAAGCTTGTGGGGCTGAGACTTGAGGCTTTGGAAGCCCTGGGAATAGCTGTGTGGCCTCAGCTGTGGGGACCAGCCTGGAAAGGGCTTTGTGTATACAGCCACTGATCACCTCAAGAGCCTACAGGCAGAGTGGACTGAAAAAAAAACATAAAGCCTCCACTAAACAAAGAGAGAGAAGCTGTATGTTCCTCCTTCCTTCAGCTCCACAACCTGCACAGATTTGGCCTGGTACTTGCAAGCAAGAAACTCCAGGCTAAGTGATTCTTTGCAATGGGAACCCAAAGATAGGGTGTTGCTTTCAGTTGCCTCGTGACTAGATCAGTGGCCTTTCCACTGAGCAGAGATCTGGTGACAGTGCCATTTCCCCACTTATCACAGAACAATGAAACAAGGAAACAAGGAAGCGGCCAAACGAATTGAGATGGTCTTCCTCCTCAACCTTCATTTCAGGAAAAAGAAAGCCTCACAAAGCTTCAGGCACTTCTAAAGGAATGCTCCTGTCACGCTGTTGCCATCGGGGCAAGCATCCTGCTGGCAAAATGTTAGTGAAGCCAAACCCAACGAGACCTCACAATGCCAAACACCTCCACAGTCACCGACAAAGAAATGGCTATGTATGTTCTGAGCCTTCCACAGGGCTTCAGAGTACAGCATGCAGTGTGAAAGGGACATCTGCTGCGTTTACTGAAGGAACCCACAGGGATCCCAAGCAGAGGAATTAAAGCCAGCAAAAATGGGGTTACGTGGTTGCTTCTAACAGGAGAAATTAATCCAAAGCATCATTAACTGGCCTGCAGAATGGCTCTGCAGTAGCACAAACAATTCACCAGGCAGCTACTGCCTTCTCTCTTATATGGTAAAATATTTTCGAGAGTAAATGTTCTCAAGTGCAGAGGAGAGAAGTCGAGGGCGACGGGCAAAAGCTTTCACCGTGGGAGATAGCTGCAGCCTTTTGCCTCTGGAGGAACAGCACATCTGCATGAAAATCCACACCTGAGCCCAACCACCTCCAGGTTTCCCCTCCAGAGAAGGGGCTGCCTGGGGGAGTGGGTCCAGCCGTGCACCCTACCCCTGCACTCCCGCAGAGTAAGAAGTGGCCGTGGGCTTCGTGGAGCCCCAGCACAGCAGCACACAGGGAAGTGCAAGGGTGAAGCACTCATTTGTGCCCCACAGGTCAGGTTTTCAGTAGAAGGAGCTGGAGTTATGTCAGAGCACACAAGCTGTTCCTTCATTAATCTGCAGGCTTACATGTCTGGCAGTTCTGCTCCCCAGGGCCCCAGCAGTGGTCTTCCGTGCAGTTTGGGTGGCATTTGGGACCTAAAGCAGAGAGAGCAGAGTGTTACATTCCACAAATATGGACAATGGCAACACCAAGGTCCCATGAGTCACAGCAAACAAAGGCCTCGAGCTTTTCTTGTGAATCAGTCGGGGTGGGAGGAGAAGCACCTACATACCAGCGCTCAGAAATGTGGAGAGCAGGCCCTTAAACCCATGTGCCTTTGTTGCTGTCTGTTCTCCTACGTGCAGTTCTCCACAGCTTGGAGCGAGTGAGTGCAGCAGCCAGCCAGCCCAGCTTACGAAAGAGGCACGTTTTTCACAGGAACAGGCACCTCAGCTGGTGCCCGGCCAGTCCCTTCTGCGTGCCACGGCCTGTGCCACATGCAAATCAACCTTTCTGAAGCACCTCAGCTGCTAGAAGGAAAACCAACCCGACTGGATTCACAGGCAACAGCCAGCTACTCCAGCCACGGGGCAACGCCACTCCTCTGCTGCTGCTTCATGCCTTCCTCCTGCCTCTGCCAAAAACACTCCTGCAGCAGGACTGGGCACAGACAGAGGTGGCAGGATGGATGGACACCCTGTCTGACCTTCAAGGTTCAGTGCCACGCTCCTTCCTATCCGTCTCTCCTTACTTTATCAGAGAATCACAGAATGGTTGGGGTTGGAAGGGAACTTTAGAGATCATCCAGTCCAACCCCCCTGCAGAAGCAGGTTCACCTGTATCAGGTCACCCAGGAACGTGTCCAGGAGGGTCTTGAAGACCTCCAAGGAAGGCGCCTCCACACCCTCCCTGGGCAGCCTGGGCCAAGGCTCCCTCACCTCACAGTGAAATAGTTTCTTTTGATGTTTCAATGGAACTTTCTGTGTTCCAGCTTCATCTCAGCACCCCTTGTCCTGTTGCTGGATACCATAGAAAAAAGTGCTGCCTCAACCTCCTGACACCCACCCTTTAGATAATTGTAAATGTTAATAAGATCCTCCCTCAACCTCCTCTTCTCCAGACTAAACAGCCCCAGTTTCCACAGCCTTTCCTCATCAGCTTTGTAAGAAGCAAACTCCCAGAGAAACAACTGACTTCAGCTTAGGGGATCGTTATGAAATCCATAATTGGCCAGATCAATCTGGAACTCACTACATTTCACAGGCATTTCCTACCAGAGCAATTCTTCCTGCTAACGACACGTGGTTCTCCCTCCTCCCACCGCCCATCAAATAGCTGAACAGACATCAATACTCATCCAAGAGTTGATTGATTTGGTGGGGGACCAAATAACACTCTGATTTTTGTATCTTTTTGTCCAGCTGAGAAGTTAAAGGTTAACATTTCTGTGGCCTTCAGAGGCAAACTCCTCTGCTGCTTTTGTACCATTTGCAACCCCTGCACTGTGCTGGGGCTCCACAGAAAGAACATGTCAACACAGGAGTTGGCTTCGAGCTCTCGAGTGGTTACGCAACAAGAAGATCAAGAAAATATGTTTTTTCTGCCAATTTAACACAGTGCCAGAGATGAAATGCTCAGAAATGGAAAGAAAACTCCCCTCTCTGTGCACTGACTGGGGATTTCACAAGAGACCCGTGAGGCTGAAGGAATAGCTTGAGCTCACTCAAAGCACGTGAGCTACACAGACTTGTAGCTCCCCTCCCTGCTGATCTAAAGCATCAGATTGGGG